>JANJGN010000030.1:6199843-6283360 GCA_026770705.1 Isurus oxyrinchus | reverse complement strand
GACATCACCATTCACTCTCTCACACACACCTTCATCTGCCCTGCGCGTCATGTCCTCATCCTGTCCATGGCACCACTCACCATCCACACATACCAGGCCTCTTTCTCCTCCGGCCTGGCTGGCATTCTGCTTATACTCTCTCCATCGGCCTTCATGCAGGACAAGCTGGCACCCAACAAAAGGTTGAGCAGCGCCAACCTCACCATCAGCACAGGAACAGTCCAGATCCTCGCCGCCCAGCTGGATGGCTCTGTTTTCAAAGTCTGTGAGGACCTTGATGTTAGGTATCCCTTGTCACAGAGGGGTGGAGGAGTGCCCAATGTCAAGGCCCTTATGGACTTTGAAAACAGAGCCATCCAGCTGGGCGGTGATGATCTGGACTGTTCCTGTACTGACAGTGAGGTTGGCGCTGCTCAACCATGTGAGGATCCTGCAGCACAACATCCATCAGATAACCGTGCTGTGAGTGATTTCCCCTGTTCCGCAGTCCCCTGCCATGCACTAATTATCTCCATTTGCTTTCACAGACACATCTGGGAAACAGCTGAGAGGGTCCACGACCCGGGTCCCCGACTCAAGCCCCAGAGTCACCTCGGAAGAAGAATCGGATGAGACCCTAATTGAAGACCCTGTCACAGCCTCACCCACACCTGTCACCAGCGCAGAGACACACATCTCAGTGGGATCTAGCTCTAGAGTAACCTCGGGGTCACAATCTGGGGAGCACAACGCTCCGTCTGATCCACAGCTGGAGGCAGCAGGGACTTCCCAGGTTTCCAGCACTTGGAGGACCTCTGGAGACCAGAAATCTGCTCAGCCCGAGTCAGATGAGGAGCCTCTGGACTTGGTCATGTCACAGCTGCTGGAGTTGCAAAAGCAAGCTCAGGAACATCAGGAAGGGATGTCTGTTGCACTCCTCAGATTGCAAAGCAGAATGGAGGAGTCTGTCTGCCTTCAGTCGGAGGTGATAGCGCCGGCACGCCAACGCACTGAGGTCAATACTGGGAGGATAGTGGCCACCATGGAGACTTTGGTCCAGGATGTCGCTCCTGCACTGCTGCATGGGCTGAACTCCATCACTGATGCTATAGTTGGCCCCCAGCAGTATGTACGCAAGAGGGCAGCTCAATCTCACTCCAGTTACTCCTTCCCCCCAAGGAGTCAGCCAGGGGCCCCCGGGTACCCATAGGGAGGAGGATCAGCAGGGGCACACTCCAGCCCCATCCACCTGGTGATTCTGGGAGTGTCCGGCCCATCTGAATCCCCTCTTCCTGTGACCTCAGCAGCTCCAGCTCCACAGGCCGAGGAGGGAGCCACTGCCACACAGCAGGATCCCGGAAGCAGGCCGGGGCCCTCCAGGTCTCAGCCCTCCAGAGGTCGCACACCGAGGTCATCACAGACAGGGTGTCACAGTCAGCAGGCTGCCCCCACCTCTGCTGTGGATGTCCAGGGAGCAACAGGACTAGTGGCAGGGTTAGGAAGGTTAAGGAGATGTAACTTTTTCAACTCAAAACAAATAAACCAAATTAACAAATCCAGGATCAAATTGAAAGGGAAACTGCAAAAACAAAAGACAAAATTTAAAGGAAACTTACAAACTTTAAACCAAAATGTGGTTAAAGGGGTCAACAAAACACCCCAGTCCCCGCGGTGCCCACCGAGCACAGAAAGCCTCGAGAGTGCCGGCAGACACCGCGTGCTCCCTCTCCAGGGACACCCGGCCGTAAACGTAGCCGCAGAAGAGGAACAAACAATGGGGTGGGACTCCCCCCTCGATAACCCACTGCCTGGACCTGTTAATGGCCAACTTGGCCAGGCCCAGGAGCAGGTTCACGAGGAGGTCCCCCTCCCTCCCCATAATTCAGGCCGTGCACTTGGTGGAAGAAACACATGGTCAGGACACACCATCTCGGAGGGAGTTCGGCATAAAGGTATCACTGCAGGGCCTGAAGGTGGACAAGAAGATGCAGTTGCACAGCCTGGGCCAAAGTGTGTGTGAATCACTTGTACACAATGTTCACTATTGTAAATAACCTCCCAAGAATGTCTCCTTGCCTATGGCTCCTTGTTATGATGAGCAGTCTTCGTGTCACTCAGATGTGAAACCTGGGTCCTGCACAAGATAAAGGCAGGTGTCTCAGTCCAGGGCCTCTTCTATCTGCAGTGTGTAACCTTCAGACCAAAGTGATGGTCTGGCTTCACACTCTCTGGACACATTACTGATGCCTGCACCTCAATGGTGCTGGTCATTGCTGTCAGAATGTCGTGGGCAAGCATCACAGAGTTCCGTCATTCTCTCTGTGTGCTCTCAGCACCTTTAAGGTGGGGCTGGTCCCCATCTCTTCAGCGTCTGTGACCGGTGATGCTGTGCTCCTGTGGGCTCAGGTGCTGAAGGTTGACAAAGGATCAGGTGCATTTAAAATTTCACGGCTACATCTCCGTGATATGACCCTGATCACAGAGCGCAAATGAGCTGCCCTCAGCCAGACAGGAGTCAGAGATTCACAGAGGCCATATGAAGATCTATGGAGTATCCTCACTGCATGTTATCATCAGCCTCTTGGAATCTAACGACTATTAGGGCCTCCGCTGTGTCTCCATGACATAACGTCAGCACTGAGGGTATGTGCGCTGCCACCATCCACATAGGAGTCAAACATTCACTGATGCAAGGTGAGGATGTCAGGACTGTCCTCACTGCATCTCGTAATCATCCTCCATGAACCTTGCAGCTATGAATGCCTCCCGAACGTACCTGCCTCGTCTGGCCAGTGTGATGACCTCATCACCGGCATTCTCGCCTTCGAGGACCTCATCACCATCATCCCCTTTGATTTCCTCCTCATTGGAGAAGACGTGCAGTTTTTCCATCTCCTCCTCAGCCAAACCCTCTTCCCATTGCAGCAACAGGTTGTGGAGCAAGCTACGATGATGCGTGACACCCTCTGGGGACTGTATTGCAGTGCTCCACTGGATCTGTCGAGGCACCGGAACTTCATTTTCAAGATGCCAATCGCTTGCTCTTCCAAAGTCTGGATTGCAGCATGAGCCTCAGTACACTTTTGCTCTGCTGCAGTCTGAGGCCACCACATGGTCGTCATCAGCCACATCCTTTGTGGGTGGTCCTTGTCCTGAGGAGCCAACCCTGCAGCCTCTGTGGACCCTGGAAGATGTCAGGGATCTGAGACCTGCTAAGGATGTGGGAGTCATGGACGCTCCCTGGGAACTGTGCGCAGACCTGCAGGATGTGTTTGTGGTGGTCACAGACCCGCTGAACTTTCAGCGAGTGGAACCCTTGCAGTTGACGTGGTTGACTGCTTGTTGCCATGGAGATCTAAGTGCCATGTGAGTGCAGTCGATGGTATCCTGCACCTGTGGGAAACCTGAGATCTACGCAAATCCCAATGCTCTTGCTTCCTGGCTTTCCTGATCCTGGGTGAGATGCACAAGGTTCTATACCTTTGTGATGATGGCATCTGTGACCCCTCTGGATACATTTGTGTGTGGAGGCTTGTGACACTCCACACAGGTCACCTGTGGAGCCCTGGAAGGAGCCACTGGCATAAAAATTGAGGACAATGGTCACTTTCACGGACACTGGCAGTGGATGCCCTCCATGTCCCCATGGCACCAAATCCTGCAGCAGCTGGCATATGTGATCACCCAGTTTCCTAGACATGTGCAGTCTTTGGTGACACTGTTCTCAATCATCTGTAGAAATGACAGGTGCCGTCTATAGATCCTGGGTCTACCGAGGTGCCTACATGTGACGGCCTTCTGTGGATCTTCAGCTGCTTGCGCAGCAGACCCTGCCACCCCTTCACCTTGGGGGAGATGCTCCTCCCTTTGCTGAGTGAGGTGCCTCTGCTGCTCTCTTCCTCTTCTTCTCTGCTCCCTGGAAACCATGAGACTTCCCACTAAATCACCAGGCTCCCTGATCCTGATGTTCTCCTCCTGCAGGATCAAAGAGACGTATGGGTTAGCATGGGTGTCCAATGAACTTCCCTTGATTAAGTCTGAAGGCACCTTCATGCACGCAGGACAGTGCTGACTGCCACTTGGATGACCAGTTTTATTGCGCTCATTGGCTGTCTAAAAGCCCACCCACCTCCACCCCACTCCACTTGACTGACTGCAGGCTGTGCTCTCAGCTCAGGCACAGTCATTCCCCTAACCCGCACTGCAAGGCTTCACTGTTAGCTTGAACCATAATGGATACTGGTCCAAACCTGAATGAAGACATTGCAAGGGGCTGTGAGCACCTCCACCAGTGACTGCTCCGTGGCCCCTTTCACAAGGGGCTTATACAACTTGCCCAGTCGGTCAATTGTTCTGCTGCCCCTAAAACGCACATTAATTTGCAGTCTGTGCCCGAGGGGGTGAAAGATTCCAGGGCATTTGGTGGCACTTTCATGCTTTTATGCTGCTGAACGGGCAGAAAAGCTTCAGAGGCTCCGACTCCAAGCCTGTCAATGGAGCTGCAGCTGAACGGTGTCAGCTTTGGAAGAACGCTCACTTCTGACCAGCTTTTCCAAGTGTGTGGCCGCTTCCCTCACCACCACCCCCCCCCCCCCCCCACCCCCGCCAATCCCCCCCCACAAGCCCCCGACATGAGCTTGTATACTCCCTGCAGTCTGTGCTGCCTTGCCCCTCCCCCCACCAACACCCTCCACCCCCACCCCCAGCCTTGCCCGCACTGGAACCCTCACCCCGGCACCACACTGGAGCCCAGCCGGAGAAAGCGACTTGCCCGTGTCCCCCCCCCCCGAACGTGCAGCGCCTCTTCCTTGTTGTCCTACGCTCGACATTCTGGAGCACCACGCAAGGGGTTGTGTGCGCTCACCTCAGAGTTCCCCTCAGAGTTCCCCTCAGAGTTCCCCTCGGAGCTCAGCTCTCCGGGTGCCGGTTTTTTAAGGCAGTGCTGAAGCAGCCGTTCTGAAGCCTCGCTGACTGGGGCGGTAAATTTGATGGGGTGGGGGGAGGGGGGGGTGATTCCGGTGAGCAGGGTTCATAAATAGATGCAAATGTATGAAAATTAGGTTCCCGACATGCGGTACTGGGAAACATGACCCGCCATTGACGGGTGGAGTGGACCATCGCAAACAGGTTTCACGATGGAGTAAAACTGATTTTTGACCTTCTCGCCGTATTGTTCCCCCCTCCTCCCCACCTCCTCCTGTCATGACGCCCGACACCAACAGCACCAGAAAATTCCGGCCAATGTCTCTCTGCAAAAGACTTCCTTTATTCTGGAAGCTGAAAACTGCCAGAGTACGGTCAGAAATAACGTTACCCTTCCCCTGGAGCGCCAAGTTGGGAGTTCGTAGGTGTGTCATAAATATTAATAAGAAACATCTGGTCCTGCATCCGATCGCCATCTTCCAGCTGTGGACAGAATCCTTTCTTCCAGAAAAGCAATGATCGGCCCTGACTGTTCCACAAACCCATTCGAGACATTACTGGCTGACCTCACCATGCTGCAGGAAGAGACGCCCATCAGGCTTGTCTTCGAGACCCAGCTCTTCGCTAACATTCCTGAGCAGTCTTCCCACCTGAATGGGTGAGATTGACAATTTCAAAGACAGGTTTTCCTAACATTTTTGTGCTGGAAGTATCTGGCTGCCAGATGCTCTCGATGAGTGATGCAATGAATCGGGAGAAACTCTGGAGGTTTGGGATCGCTTTTCAAGGGCGTGATTAGGCCTATGTGCTTCCTCACCACGTCAGGTGCTCCTCTGTTGCCACACTGATGAGTTTATCCAGTGGGACACCAGCATTAGCCAAAGCTCCGTCAACTGCGTCTTTCATGTCAACACCGAGAGTTGTTTCTTTTGGCGCCACAAAGACCAACATTTCTTCTTTTATAATTACACCTGAGGAAACACAGCGATCGAATATCGCCAGTCGTGGGTTGTCTTGTACATCCGTGGATTCGTCAAGACCTGAGCTGAATGCTAGAGAATTCTTCAGATTGTTCTGTATCTTGCCTGCCACATCAGCACTGACCTGGGAGACACGCCTCTCCGTCGTGTGGTGTGAAATTGGAATCTGTGTTCCTAGTCGCTGAAGTTTTGTGTTCTTTGGAGCTGAAAACTGCAACAGCTTCAGTGATACTCTTCTTAACAAACTCTCTGTCAGAGTTTGAACCTTTAGCACGAGCAACATTCCAAACATAATAAAACCGGCTTCAGTCCTTGTCTCAGCTTCCTTACTGAATGTTGAAAGTTGTGTCTTCCTGGCTATCTAGGGGTGATATTAACACGGTTGACTTGTTTTTCTGTAATGTTGATTTAGGAGGGTATTTAGAGGAAATATTTTTGTGATTTGTTTTGTAATGACCTTTCAAGTGACTGGCTTTGTAGTGACTGAGCGCTGCACTGCAGGTAAGGCACAAAGGTTTCCTGTCTTTGAACGCAAAATCTTCCCCCCCTCAATCCCAGCTTAAAATTTCTGTTTTCATCATCGTACTTTCGCCTTTTACAATTTGACAATGTCAGTTTCATTCACAAAGTTTGCACGGGGTTAACACTTAAACCTAAAGCTATTGAAATGTAACTTATGTTTATGAACTGTAAATGCAGCTTGTGTCCTGACCGGATCGCCAGGGTTTCTGATCTTCACCTTTGAAGATCCTGCCTTGGAATTCTCTCCAGAAGTTGCTCCAACTCGGACAACTTCAACAAAGGCCCACTCCGCAGGGTTTCAATCTCACTTCCCGAGATTCCTTTCCCTGGAAACCTGAGTACACTCCAGCATCAAATCACAAGCACCATTTCAGCTCTTTGACCGTGCCGAGTAGAATGCTATTGCTCCAAAGAGTAACATTTGTAGCACCGAGTCACCAATCTTTGGCTGCCTTTCAGGATCTTTAAGGCTTCTCGTTAGCCCTCTTTGCTTACCAGGGTTTCCCCTGATCACTCTTCACTGAAAGCCTGCTCCCTGCAGTGCTTTCTTCAATTGAAGACTGTTTCTTCCTTTCCCTAACTCAACTGGGACCTCTTCCTGCCCCTTATCTCTTGTCCCTGCCTCTGGGACACTTCTTGGGACGTCTCCCTGTTCCCCTTCCCTTGTCCCTCTCCCAGGACAATTCCTAACGATGGCACTCTGCACCCAGGTTTCTGCGCCCTGTATTCCCGACACGCAGGAGCACAGGACCTGAAGAATGAAACGTTGCTGAAGAGTGCACACGTGCAGCCTGTTCCCGGACTATGCATGCACAGGACTATTGGGAATCAGAGTTCCTGACCTCTCTTCCTGACGAGCAGGTAAGTTTGAGTTTCATAACTCAGTTTATATAAAATTGAGACGCAAAAAGGTGCTCAGCCAATATGTTTCCACAAGCCGCACTTTTAAATGTCGATAAGACACATGTGGTTCATGAGCTGCAGTTTGGCCACATCTGGCATTTGGGAAGAAGGTGGGTCAATATGATTTGAACTATCCATGGAGGATAATCCATGGACCAGTTGGGTCAAACTGGGGTTTTGTGTTGTAGCTTTCGTCTGTTTGGATATACTGAACCCTGGGCTCTTGGTTACGAGGAGAGATTTGGAGAGCTGAACATGTTTTAAATGGATCTATGAAGATAATCTGATACCATCCATGCCTCAGCTCATCTATGCTTTTATTACCTCTAGATTTGCTGTGGACATGTACCCTACACATTCTAACCCCTCCACCACCGTTAACTCGAACTTATTCTGCTAATTCCCACCAAGTCCCGTTCACCCATCAGCCCTGTGCTCACTGACCTACACAGGCTCTACAGACATATGTGGTTATTTGGTGCTTTAATGTCATAGAATCATAGAGTGGTTACAGCACAGAAAGAGGCTGCTCAGCCCTTTGTGTCCATGCTATCTCAGCTAGTGGAGAAAGGATTAGTTAGCTAGCACAAAGCAGAGAGTATAGGCATAAATGGGCCATTTTCAGGTTGGCAAGTGCCACAGGGATCAGTGCAGGGGCTTCAACTATTTATAATTTATATCAATGCCTTGAATGTGTCGTTGCTAAATGTTGGGTCCAGTGCCCTTGGTTTGTTGGGGCTAAAGGATCCAGGTTGCACGCTTTGTTCAGGGTGATGGAGTCGGTATAGAGACAGAGAACATCAGGAGATTGTTGTTAGAATAAACACACGCTGTTTATTTACAAACTAACCTCAGCAGCTACACCTGTGTGTTCACAACCTCAAACTCTGTCTTCACTCATCAGTGTCTAACTCAAGACTCTCCCACACAGAGGTAGCTCTGCTTTTGGGTATTAAGATCCTGAGACCTTACATTACAATACTTGTCTTAAAGCTACGCTACATATCAGATTGCCCCACTAAATTTGCTCTTGACATGAGGGAGAGCAAGTTGTGAATGAGTCTGCAAAGGGACATAGATGGGTTAAGTGAGTGGGCAAACATTTAGTAGACAGGGTATAATGTGGGAAAATGTGAATTTGTTCACTTTGGCAGGAAGAATAACAAAAGCAGAGTATTATTTGAATAACATGAGAGAGATCGCAGAACCCTGGGGTACAGAGGGATCTGGGTGTCCTGGTACACAAATCACAAAAAGTTAGTATTCAGGCACAGCGAGTGATTAGGAAGGCAGGTGGAATGTTGGTGTTTATTGTAAGGGGAATGGAATATAAAAGCAGGGAAGTTTTACTGCAGTTGTACAGAGCCTTGATGAGACCACATCTAGAATACTAATCACATTAGAAACAATTCAGTGAAGGTTCACTCAGCTGATACCTGGGATAAGGTGGTTACCTTATGAGGAAATGTTGGTTTGTGCACATTTACCTCCAGATCTCTATTCCTGCCCCCCCCCCCGCCTTTAGAATTGTATCCTCTATTTTATATTGTTTCTCCTCATTCTTGCTGCCAAAATGTATCACTTCAAACTTCCCAACAATTCCACCAGTCAGTCTGTGTCCTCCTTGAAGTCTGTCACTCTCCTCCTCGCAGTTCACAATGTTCCCAAGTTTTGCGTCATCTGAAAATTTTGAGCTTGTGCCCTGCCCACCCAAGTCTAGATCATTAATAGATATCAGGAAAAGCAGGGGTCCTAGTTCCAGCCCCAGGGAAACCCCACGGTGTACCTACTTCCTTATTGAAAAACAGCCGTCTATCACTGCTCTGTTTCCTGTCAGCCAACCAGCTTCAGATACTTTGCTGCCACACTCCCTTTTATTCCATGGGCTTCAAGTTTGCTGACAAGTCTGTTGTGTGGCACTTTTTCAAGCACCTTTTGGAAGTCTATGAACACCACATCAACTGCATCAACCCTCTCTGTTGCCTCATCAAAAAAACTCAATTTAATGAGTTAAACATGATTTACGTTTAACAAATCCTTGCTGTTAATTAATCCACACTCGCCTAAGTGGCTGTTAATTTTGTTCCAGATTATCATCCCTGAAGGCTCGGCCACACTGAGGTTAAACTGACTGGCCTGTCATTGCTGAGCTTATCCAAAGGCCCCTTTTTTGAACAAGGGTGTAACAATTTCAATTCTCCATCCCTGTATCTGATGAGGATAGTAAGATTATGGCCAGTGCCTTCGCAATTTCCATCCAAAGATATTGCCCAATTGAATTGGGTCATAGACAACTTTAGACAGTGATTAAACCAATGAGTTGGAGCCACAAGCTGAACCTTTGCTTCACTCCTGAAACCGGTGCAATTTGGAACAGAGCTTGTGCCCAGAGTGACAAGATCCAGTTCCATTTCTCCATTAACACTTTGCATTGAGAAACACTCATGTGTAATGTCAACAAACCTTTCAGCCGCACAGCCCCATAACATCGAGGGGCCTGCGCTCATACCTGTGAATACCTGGAAAATTGAAGTCCCGCCTCATAGAAATATCACCTGCTTCACCTTCACCACAATGTAATAAAACAGACATGGCGATGTTGTTGCTAATATGGAACTGGACAGCAGAGCCACCTGATTGGTCTATCTTCAAGTCACCCTAATTCAGAGGCTTTTACAGTTTGCATGCAGACTGACTCAATGTGACCCACTGGCTGATTTATAAACAACTATCACCAAAAATAACCCACGTATCTTTCCTTAAAATTTAGTCTTTCTTGGGATGTGACCATCTCTGGCTGGGCCAGCGTTTATTGCCCATCCCTAGTTGCCCTTGAGAAGGTGGGGGTGAGCTGCCTTCTTGAACCGCTGCAGTCCATGTGGTGTAGGTACACCCACAGTGCTGTTAGTGAGGGAGTTCCAGCATTTTGATCCAGCGACAGTGAAGGAACGGTGATATATTTCCAAGTCAGGACTTGGAGGGGAACTTCCAGGTGGTGATGTTCCCATCTATTTGCTGCCCTTGTCCTTCTAAGTGGTAGCAGTCATGGGTTTGGAAGCTGCTGTCGAAGGAGACTTGGTGAGTTGCTGCAGTGCATCTTGTAGATGGTACACTCTGCTGTTACTGTGCGCCAGTGGTGCAGGGAGTGGATGTTGATGTTGAAGGTGGTGGATGGGGTGCCAATCAAGCGGGCTGCTTTGTCCTCGATTGTGTCAAGCTTCCTGAGTGTTGCTGGAGCTGCACTCATCCAGGTAAATGGGGAGTATTCCATCACACTCCTGATTTGTGTCTTGTAGATGGTGGACAGGCTTTGGAGAGTCAGGAGGTGAGTTACTTGCCACATGATTCCTAACCTCTGACCTGCTCTTGTAGACACAGTATTTATATGGCTAGTCCAGTTCAGTTTCTGGTCAATGGTAACCCCCAGGATGTTGATAGTGTCTGATCCATTTCTACCCAATTCACTTGAGCTGCACCTGATGTTACAAAACCACAAACCACAACCTTCTCGGGTAAAAATGTGGATGTTGGAAATTTGAAATGGAAACAGAAAATGCTGGAAACACTCAGCAGGTCTGGCAGCGTCTGTGGATGGAGAAAAACCGAGTTAATATTTCAGGTCTGGAAGTTTGGGATGTGACAGGTTTTTGGGCAGAGATAGGGAAAGGAAGGGGTGGGGAGGAAAGATCGAGCAGGAGGTTGGAGCGATTCAATGGCAAAAAGATTGGTGGTGAAAGATAGAATGGGAAGGTAACTGGATAATAAAGAGACTAGAGGAGAGTTTGGGGTCCTGGATGGTGCGATGGGAAGAGGTGAAAGAAGAGGTGTGGCATCGTCCAGAATGGGAAGGGAAGATGGGGAGGGGAGGGAATATGTGTTTAATGGCTGGAGCGAGGAGGGAATGACACAGCTACAAGTTGATATGGTGACCCTGCTTGGATGATCTGGCACAATTCCTGTGACGATTACCCTCAGCTCCCTTGATTTGCACTGATTTTTACCTATAGGTTTCCTGTAAGGAAATTGCCCTGTAAAGCATGATGTCACTTTGTGGTAATCTGGTGGGTAAAATGCCTTTAAGAAGAACGTTATAATGATATTAGTATCCAATAGCAGAGTAGTGCGGGCTACCTCAGTAGTCAGTACTTAGTGTATAGTTAGAGTCTGTGATGTAGAGACAGGGTTTGAGTTGAAAGTACACGTGTAGCTGCTGAGTTCCTTTGTAAATAAATAGAATGTATTCTACCTAAGAAGAGTCTGCTGATCTACTCTGTCACTGTACCAACTCGGCCGTCCTGAAACAAGCATGTAAGCCGGGTCCATAAGCCCAACCAAGCTAGTGACCAGGATCCAACAAACTGGCGACGAGGAAAAAGCAAGAAAAAGTGAGGCAAAAAGTGCAGATATGGTAAGCTGGCTTCAAGAATAAAAAAAGAGAAACAAAATCAGGCCATACCTCACACGGTAATTGTAAATAGAATTTCTGTCTGAATCATTGAAGCAATCCCCTCAAAACATGCTGCAATTTGGAAGAATTGATTCCTTCAACCCAGCTGCGGATGATTGGTCTCATTATATTGAACTCTTCATGTTCTTTTTCCAAATGAATGACATTGTGGGGGAGGAGAAGAGGCGAGCGATCCTCTTATCCACTTGTGGGAGTAAGACCTATGGATTGATTTGAAGTTTGACAGCACCTAGTGTCCCAGATTTGAAAAGTTTTGATGACTTCATGAACGTTGTAAAGAGTCATTAACATCCAAAGCCCTCGGTAATGATGCAACGGTTCAAATTTAACTCAAGAAATAGAGCCCCAGGGGAGACAGTTGCTTGTTATATGGAATGTCTGAAACAGTTAACAGAACATTGCAAGTTTGGTACATCTATAAATGATAGACTTAGAAATTGTTTGTGTGCGGTGTAAATAAAGATACGATTCAGAGATATTACTGTCTGAAACAAAGTTGGATTTAAGAAGGCGCTAGAGATGGCACTGGCCATGGAAAGAGCAGTAAGGGGTTCGGAAGCCATACAGGGAGCACAAATTGGCACCTTCCTCCACATTGGGTGGGAAGCCCCAGCCAAAAAGGGCACAAAAATGCGAGGCTCTGCTGAGAAGCAGGAAGCAGCCAGCGCTAGCAGACAAATCAAAAGAAATGACTTAGCAGCAAAAATATAGAATAATGGCAACAGAGGTGGAAGCAGACAACCTCGTAATGAATGGAAGCTTTAAAAAATCGAATGTTTTTACTGTCATTGAAACGGATACTTCATGAGACATTGCAAGGATAGGATCAGGCAGAATTTCAATCAAAAGAAAAACCCCAAGAGATCCACACTGTGGAAGTGCCTAAAAGAACAGATTCAGATATTTATTCATTGTATAATTTGAAGGTGGAAAGAACAGAGCCAATCTATGTAACAGTGAGGGTGAATGATAGACCTATTAGAATGGAGGTGGATATGGGGGATTCCACGATGGTAATAGGTGAACATACTTTCAAATATTTGAATTGTGGGGAAAGTAAATTAAATTTGGAAGGAACAGGCACCAAATTGAAAACTGACACAGGAGAAGACATCAAAGTCAAAGGCATAAGCAAGGTTACTGTACAGCATGGAAGCCAATTGATACAATTACCCTCGATGGTGGGAGCAGGCGAGTGGCCAAGCCTCCCTGGATGAAACTGGCTGAAGGAAATTAAATTGGAATGGGCTGAGATCTTCCAGCTGAGAGCCAGTAGACTACAAAAATACACCTCAGTCTTCAAGGACGAACTTGGGAAGATCCAGGGGCTGGAAGCAAACATTCATGTGGATCCAGAGACAACTCCCCGATTCATGAAGGCAAGAGCAGTACCTTATGCACTCTGGGAAAAGGTCAACGCCTAACTGGACAGATTAGAGAAACTGGGAGTTATACAACCTGCCCAGGTCTCAGAATGGGCAGCACCAACAGTCCCTGCCCTTGAACCTGACCCAAGCATTCGAATTTGTGGAGACTACAAATTGACAGTTAATAAAGTGGCTAAATTGGACAGACACCCCTTACCAAAAATGGAAGCCCTGTATGCTAATCTGGCAGGTGGAACTGCCTACATGAAGCTTGATATGAATCACACTTAGCAACAATTCAAGTTAGAGAAAGCCTCCCGGGAATTTGTCACAATTAATACACACAAAGGGATTTGTACCAATATACCCATCTGCCTTTCAGCGTCTCCTCAGCTTGCGACATATTCCAGAGAAGAATGGAACATCTACTGCGGGACTGCCCCACGTTGTAGTTTATTTCGACGATGTTCCGGTGACAGGACTCATCGAAAAGAAGCGTTTGACAAACTTAGAAAAAAGGTTTTAAAATGTTTCTCGCAGGTTAGAATGTGTTTAAAAAAAGGAAAGTGCACATTCCAGGCGAGGGAGCTGATCTATTTAGGTCACAGGGTAGATTCACAGGGCCTCCACCCGGTTGAGGAAAAAGTGAGAGGCGTCAGAGAGATGCCAGCACCAAAGAACCCCTCAGAGTCCAAATCATTCTTGGGGATGATCAATTACTATGGACGCTTCTTACCTAATTTGTCCACAGAACTGGCCCCCCTGCATTACCCACTCGAGAAAAACCAACATTGGTCTTGGCAAACGCCACAGAAAGAAACTTTCACAGAGATGAAATAATTGTTGCGCTCTTCCACACTATTAGTACATTTTGACCAGAGAAAAGAGTTTGTGCTGACATGTGATGCATCTCCCTACAGAGTGGGAGCAGTGCTCTCCCATCGAATGGACGACAGCAGGGAGCAGCCAATAGGATATGTATCAGGAACACTCACCACAGTGGAAAAGGGATGCTCACAGTTAGAAAAAGATGGCCTGTCCATCATCCTCGGTGTCAAGAAATTTCACCAGTACGTACACGGCTGTAATTTTACTAACATTTCCGCCCATAAGCCTTTGCTAGGATTGTTCAGTAAGGCTATACCACCCATAGCCTCAGCAAGAATACAGAGATGACCCTTGACCCTGGCAGCGTATGAGTATACTTTCATTCACAGGCCTGGAAAGCAAATTGCAAACACTGATGCATTGAGTCAATTGCCCTTGCAAGAAGACGGTGAAGATGTCCCCGTCCCTCAAGAACTTGTTTTATTGTTGAACTTCTTAGATTCATCACCCAGTATGTGGGAGGCAGATCAGAGATTGGACAAGTCAAGACCCAGTCTTATCCAAAGTACGAGAACTATTCTTCACGGTTGGTCACAAGAACAGGAATCTGACCAAATGAAACCGTTGAAGAAGGTATGAGATAAACAGCCAAGATGGCATCTTATTGTGGGGAGCTCGAGTGATAGTTCCTCCAAAAGAATGTGCAGTTGACTGAACTGCACATTGCACATTGAGGAATTTCCCAAATGAAGACCATAGCTGGCAGCTATCTGTGGTGGCCCGGGGTGGATGGAGAAATCGAGAGGTTACCTGGAAGTTATCTGCAGTGTCAGCAAGTGTGAAAGTTACCCTCAACAGCTCCAATACACCCTTGGGAGTGGCCAGGAAGAACATGGGTGCGGTTACACATTAACTAGGTGGGACCTTTCATGGGGACAATATTTCTGCTCATTGTTGATGCCCACTCCAAATGGATGGACATATATGAGGTGAAGCCACCAACATCTTTTGCTACAATTGAGAAACTAGGTCAAAGTTTCGCCATCAACGGACGACCAGAAGTGGTGGTTTCAGATAACGGCACGGTATGTACAAGCACCCAGAATCAATGTTTTATCAGCCTCAACGGTATCACTCATGTAAAAACTCCACCGCACCACCCTTCCTCAAACGGACTGACCGAGAATATGGTTCAAACGTTCTAGACTGGCATGGAGAAATTAACTGGAGATTCTATAGTGACTAAACTAGCACGCTTTCGTTTCCATTACAGGACCACCCCTCACACAAAAACAGGTGCCACACCTGTGGAATTGTTGATGAAATGCTGTCTCAGGGTGAGATTGAGCTTAGTAACGCCAAATTTCGGGGGGGAAGGTGGAAAGGAGTCAGGGAGGTCAGAAATCTGGACATGACTGGTATAGTCACGACAGGAAGTTAACCATAGGAGAGGCGGTTTATGTGAAGAGTTTTGGAGAAGGACTCAAGTGGTTATCGGGTGAAATAAGTGCAGTGACTGGACCTCTTTCTCACCATGTGAAAGTGGAAGACCGAGTTATACAGAAACACGTAGATCATATCAGCAGGAGAGAAACAAAGTACCAAGAAATGATTCCTTCAGTGTTCATGACTGAGTCAACGTCTCCTGTTGAAAGAACGCAACTGAGTACAGATGTGTCCGAAGGGTCAGCTGTACCTGTTAGAGTTGAGGAAGCACATCTGCAGGTGCCCAGCAAAGAACCTGATGTTCAGACAACACCGGAAAAGGAGGTTCCTGACAAGGCATCTGAAGCTGTAGAGCTGAGATGTCCTACACACATAAGGAAAGACTGAATTTGTCAATTACTTATCTGTGTAAATAATTTTATATTTTGAGAAAAATTGTAACTGTAACTAAAATGTACGCCACTGCAGAAACAAATTATCGCATTGCTGTTTCTGGGATCTTGCTGTGCACAAATTTTCAACATGACAACACGGATTATACTTCAATTGACTGGAGAGCGCTCGGGGTTGTCCTGAGGTTGTGTCAGGTGTTACTTAGAGGTAGTTCATCCTTTATAATCTGGCTTCCATGGCAATTATTGTTATTGGCTAAGAGAAGACACCTATTACTGAGCATTGGGACTATGTTTGTAAGGAAACGAATGTAACAACCCTTCAATCACATCAGGGTCAAAGCCCAGTACTGACCACTTGATGGGTTAAGATTTTAAAATCAGATCATTTTATTTGTTTGCTGAGCCCTGTTGTGGTAAACTCTCTCACAGACAATTTTGGTTTGAGAGATTATCTTTGTGCAATGAAGAGGCCTTGTAAAACAGGCTGCCACCTAGTGCCATCAGCACTGACTCTGCTGAGGGTTTCATAACACCGTCCGTTTCCAGTTCAACACTAAGAGATTGGTGCCTGATCTAGGGCAAAATTGGACACACCCGGGATGAGGCCCGATGATAGGCAACGAAAGGTTAGAGCCAAAACGCCAAAAGCAAAATCATCCCCTTCAGCAAGTTGCCTTCCCATAGTGACGGCAAAGGCTCCAGCGAGGCCTCCCACATGGATTCCAGTCACGTCAAAGGAACATGGGGCCTTGCTGGAGGAGCAGTTCAGTTTGGAATGAGGTAGTAATCGATGGAGTAACAATTGATTGCACAATGTTCAGACCATTTACAACTCCTCAGATATCGAAGCAGCCCATACACACATGGAGCAACATTTGGACAAGTGGCAAGTAACATTCAGGCCACACAAGTGCCAG
This sequence comes from Isurus oxyrinchus, assembly GCA_026770705.1. NCBI lineage: Eukaryota > Metazoa > Chordata > Chondrichthyes > Lamniformes > Lamnidae > Isurus > Isurus oxyrinchus. The sequence continues at coordinate 6,266,632 of JANJGN010000030.1, read as the reverse complement.
GCAATGACCATCTCCAACAAGAGAGAATCCAACCATCACCCCTTGACATTCAATGGCATTACCATCACTGAATCTCCCACTATCAACATCCTGGGGGTTACCATTGACCAGAAACTGAACTGGGCCATCCATATAAATACTGTGGCTACAAGAGCAGGTCAAAGGCTGGGAATTCTGCAGTGAGTAACTCACCTCCTGATTCCCCGAAGCCTGTCCACCATCCACAAGGCACAAGCCAGGAGTGTGATGGATTAGTCCCAGTTGCCTGGATGAGTGCAACTCCCACAACACTCAAGAAAATCAATACCATTCAGGACAAAGCAGCCTACTTGATTGGCACCCCATCCACCACCTTCAACACCCACTCCCTCCACCACCTACACACAGTAGCAGCAGTGTGTACCATCTATAAGATGCACTGCAGCAACTCATCAAGTCTCCTTCAACAGCACCTTCCAAACCCTTGACCTCTTACCACCTAGAAGGACAAGGGCGGCAGATAGATGGGAACATCACCATCTGGAAGTTCCTCTCCAAGTCACTCACCATCCTGACTTGGAAATATATCACCGTTCCTTCACTGTCACTGGGTCAAAATCCTGGAACTCCCTCCCTAACAGCACTGTGGGTGTACCTACACCACAGGGACTGCAGCGGTTCAAGAAGGCAGCTCACCACCACCTTCTCAAGGGCAATTAGGGATGGGCAATAAATGCTGGCCCAGCCAGAGATGCCCACATCCCATAAATGAATTTTTAAAAAGTTACATTTAAATGCATTAGATTACTCGGTGATAGGATTAGGTACATTTCAATCAAAATTGGGAAGGATTTTGGAAGAGGAGGACGATGTTGTTATGGTCCATTCGCCGATCAATATTGGGAATGACCAGCTTTCCTGAATCCGAAGATTAGGGAGCAGCTTTTTTGAAGTTTGGCAAACTCCAGTTTATTCCACCAATTCAAAGATAGGAAAATGAGAGATCTCAACCTAAGGCTAACAGGATGCAGTCAGGTATGGGGATTGCATTTGGAGAGTCATTGAGAGGAGTTTGAGTCAATCTGACAAAAAAAAGGGCTATTGCATACCAGAATGGAAAGAGGTCTCTTTCAATAACCCTTTGATGGGATGTGGGTGTCGCTGGCTGGGCCAGCATTTATTGCCCATCCCTAGTTGCCCTTGAGAAGGTGGTGGTGAGCTGCCTTCTTGAACCGCTGCAGTCCATGTGGTGTAGGTACACCCACAGTGCTGTTAGGGAGGGAGTTCCAGGATTTTGACCCAGCGACAGTGAAGGAACGGTGATATATTTCCAAGTCAGTGTGGTGAGTGGTTTGGAGGGGAACTTCAGTGTGGTTCTGTTTCTATGTCTCAGCTACACTTGTCTATCTAGAGATTGAGAGGTTGTGGGTTTGGAAGGTGCTGTTGAAAGAGCCTTGGTGAGTTGCTTCAGTGCATCTTGTGGATGGTACACACGTTGCTGCTACTGTGCGTCAGTGGTGGAGGGAGTGAATGTTCAAGGTGGTGGATGGGGTGCCAATCAATGGGGCTGCTTTCTCCTAGATAGTGTTGAGCTTCTTGAGTGTTGTTGGAGCTGCACTCATCCAGGCAAGTGGAGAGTATTCCATCTAACTCCTGCCTTATGCCTTGTAGATGGTGGACAGACTTTGGAGACTCGGGAAGTGAATTACTTGGCACACAATTCCCAGCCCTGACCTGCTCTTGTAGCCACAGTATTTATATGTCTAGTCCAATTCATTTTCTGGTCAATGGCAGCTCCCAGGATGTTGATCGTGGGGGATTCAGCAATAGTAGTGCCATTGAATATCAAGAGGAGATGGTTAGATTCTCTCTTGCTGGAGATGGTCATTGCCTGACACTTGTGTGGTGCGAATGTTACTTGACACACATCAGCCCAAGCCTGGATATTGTCTGGGTCTTGCTGCATTTGGACATGGACTGCTTCAGTATCTGAGGAGTTGCGAATGGTGCTGAACATTGTGCAATCATCAGTGAACATCCCCACTTCTGACCTTATGATGGAAGGAAGGTCATTGATGAAGCAGCTGAAGATGGCTGGACCGAGGACTCTACCCTGAGGAACTCCTGCAGCGATGTCCTGGAGCTGAGATGATGGAACAGAAATAACTGCAATCATCTTCTTTTGTGTTAGGTATGACCGACTAGTGGAGAGTTTTCTCCCTGATTCCTATTGACCCCAGTTTTACAAGGGCTCCTTGATGTCACACTCGGTCAAACACTGCCTGATGTTAAGAGCAGTCACTCTCACCTCAATCCTGGAGTTCAGCTTATTTGTCCATGTTTGATCCAAGGCTGTAATGAAGTCAGAAGCTAAGCGACCCTGGTGGAACCCAAACTGGGTGTCAGTGAGCAGGTTATTGCTAAGCATTTGCCACTTGATAGCACTGTTGATGACCCCTTTCATCACTTTGCTGATGATGGAGAGTAGACTGATGGGGTAGTATTTGGCCAGGTTGGATTTGTCCTGCTTTTTGTGTACAGGACATACCTGGTTAATTTTCCACATTGGCAGGTAGATGCCAGTGTTGTAGCTGTACTGGAACAGTTTGGTTAGGGGCGTGGCTAGTTCTGGAGCACAAGTCTTCAGTACTATTGCTGGATTATTGTCAGGGCCCCATAGGCTTTGCAGTATCCAGTGTCTTCAGCCATTTCTTGATATCATGTGGAGTGAATCGAATTGTCTGAAGACTGGCATCTGTGATGCTGAGGACCTTGGGAGGAGGCCGAGATGGATCATCTACTTGGCACCTCTGGCAGAAGATTGTTGTAAATGCTTTAGTCTTATCTTTTGCACAGATGTGCTGGGCTCCCCCATCATTGAGGATGGGGATATTTTTAGGAGCCTGCTTCTCCAGTGTGTGGTTAATTATCCAGTAACATTCACAACAGCATGTGGCAGGCCTGCAGAGTGTAAAGAACATATCTTTTTATTTGCTGTTGGACTGGGATTAAATTTACAATGGCTGCAGTTTGAAAGACATGTCCACTGGAACAGGATGAGAGATATATTCAATGTTACAGTCCTGGAACAGAGTGTGCCATGAAAGACAGGATGGTGCCAGAAAGGAATCCTGGACCAAGGGAGGTACCTGGCAACAACATTTTAATTGGCTCCTGACCAGCTGACCAGGCTTTGTATGAGAAGCAATGCAGCAGAATAGTTCCTAGCCTGAAAGGAACAAGACCTAAAACTTCTTTCTCCTGTGTGTGGAACATCCCAGTAATTCCACAATAATAGCTAACTGGCTTTTTCTTCTCATATCTCTATAACCTCTTTTCTCTCGAAAAACCCCTGTCAAGAGGCAAAAGGGAAAACCTCTGTTAGAGACATTGAGAGGCAAGTGGTCAACCAGTGAGCTAAATACTTGGTGCTTGTATTTTGTTAACCTAGATTAAACAGTTGGGTAGATTTGGGGAAATCTGGTGGTTTGGTCAAACTTTTTCACATTTGTTGTGGCTCAGGGAGCAGGGGGACTTGATATTCCAGCGCAGCACTATACCCAGTGAGTCATCACAATGTTTGGGGGCTCGAGTTCAGGATATTTTGTAACAAGAGACAATGACAATTTGGATGTGGATTTAGTAAATAATAAAAGTTAAAAGGAAACATCAGGTTTGTACTGTCAAAAATAAGATGGCACTGGAGACTGCTAAAGCTTTCCTGCAAGTGGAAGAGATGCCCCTGACGATTTTACAAGAGACCCCAAAAGCCAGGTTCATCGAGTTGGCAGGTACATTAAGAGTAGGATTGCCTGCCAAAACCAGGCAGGCAGAGATAATCGAAGAGATGGCACAGCATTTAAAATTGGAAGCAATACCCGAGAGACCGAGTTCTCCAAGGGGTGGTTCATTGAAATGGGCTCAAATTCAGTTGCAAATAAAAAGAATTGGAACTAGAGGCAGCAGAAAAGGGAAGAGAAAGGACATTTCAAAGCGAGTTAGAAATGGTGAAATTAGAAAAGGAGGAAAGAGAAAAAGAGAGAGAATTCAGCTTAAAATGCTGACAGTTAAAAAAGAGACACCAGGCGGTGAGGGAAGACTTATTTCCAGATCAGTTCCCAGTGGGGAGATATTTAAACTTGGGCAAGCTCTTCCAAAATTTGAGGATGTTGAAGCATTCTTTATTGCATTTGAGAAGATAGCTAAACAGATGAACAGGCCAAAGGAAAACTGGGCATTGCCCATGCAGAGCTAATTGACAGGTACAGCACAGGAAATCTATGCTTCACTGTCAGAGGAGGTTTCTAAGGATTATGATGTGGTGAAAAAGGTCGTTGTGAGTTGGCCCTGAAGCAGATAGACAAAAGTTTTGAAATTTAAGGAAACAGCCTGGGCAAACAACTTTAGGTTGTGAGCTCCCTCCCCCATCCCCACCCCCTTTCTGTTTCCGCCTTCCTTTTTTTCCAATAAATTATAAAGATTTTCCTTTTCCCACCTATTTCCATTATATAAAAAAATACACCCCCACTTGAGCTATACCTTGAGTGCCCTACCATCCATTCTTAATTAGCACATTCGTTTAGATAATATCACCAACTTTAACTTTAACACCTATGTGTTCTATTGTACCATTGTCGTTGACATCTTTTGATGATCTGCTTCTATCACTGCTTGTTTGTCCCTACAACCACACCCCCCCCACTCCACCACCACCCCCCCCCCCCCGCCCCACCTCTCTCTCTCTCTATCTCTCCGCCCCCCACACACACACCTTAAACCAGCTTATATTTCAACTCTTTCTTGGACTCGAACTCAAGTTCTGTCGCAGGGTCATGAGGACTCGAAACGTCAACTCTTTTCTTCTCCGCTGATGCTGCCAGACCTGCTGAGTTTTTCCAGGTAATTCTGTTTTTGTTTCGGATTTCCAGCATCCGCAGTTTTTTTGTTTTTAACTTACATTGGGTTTGACAGGATTAAGCAAAGTAGTTTTGACAGGTGGATATGAGCATTACGAGTTGAAACTACCTATGGAGTTCTCAGAAACCATTCTCTTGGAAGAATTTAAAAACTCCCTACTTCTATAATAAGAACAGATGTTGAAGACCAAAGGGTTGCAACTGCCAGACAGGCAGCAGTAATGGCTGACGATTATGAACTGATCCATAAACCTTTTCTCCATCTCCCTCATAAATTTGAAAAGGATAGAAAGTGGGAGAGTGAAAGGAAGGCAAGAAACCAGGTAAAGAATGGATAGCTGGGAATACCTTGAGATCTCCTCCCCAGATCAGGAAGGGAGGTACTGAGGGTGGAGGTGAAACTTGAAGGCCTAAGTGTTTCCATTGTAATAAAGTGGGTCACATTCGTTCAGAACGCTGGAAGTTGCGAGGGAAGTTCAAGGGACTTATTGGAGTTTGTAAGAGTGAGTCCGAAAACGGAACTCAAAAAGAAAATGCCATGGGTCAAATTGTAGCTTTAACCATAAACAAGGGTCTGGAGGTAAACACTGCTGTGAATGCAGGTGAAGTGAATAAGGCAGATCAGAGATATAAAGGGTTTTTGTCTAAAGGAAAGATAACCCCTTTTTCACCAAATGATGCAGCTAAACCCATAACTATATTAAGGTACACAGGAGCTACTCAAACTCTTTTACTGGAGAAGGACCTAGTTTTCCCTCCAGAAAGCTCAATGAAAGCTAAAGTATTGGTAAATGGGATAAGTGGGGAGTATATCCCAGTTCCATTGTATAAAGTGCAATTGGAATATGATTTGTTGTCTAGACCGGTGGCTGTAGAAGTGGTTAAGAAATTACCCGTGGATGGAGTTGATTTACTCCTGGGGAATGATTTGGCAGGAGTGAAGGTTGTAGCTTGGCCCATAATTTCAGAAAGTTGAAGAAAGGCTAAAGAGATGGAACAGTTATAAGAACAAGTTCCTGGTGGTTTTCCATCATGTGTGGTGACCAGAGCAATGGCTAAACAAAGTCCATCACCAGAGGTCAAAGTAACACCATGAGCAGATGTTAGAGTAGCCAAAACTTTCTTTAAGGATGAGGATAATTGAAAGGAAGTGTTTGGCAGGTCTTCATTAGTTGGGTCTCAGAAAGCAGATCTGGAGTTAAACAAGTTAGCATAGTCAGCTCACACTGAAGCTGAAGGAGTTCCGGGGTGCTATTACCTTAAAAATGGAGTTCTGATGAGAAAGTGGAGATACCCTCAGAGGCCTGTGGATGAGGAATGGACGGTTGCTCATCAGATAGTGGTACAGCCCAAATATTGTAAGGAGATATTGTGAATAGCACATAAAATCCCTGTGGCAGGACATGTAGGAATGCGGAAAACCCAAGCATCGATAAACAGGCATTTTACCTGGCCAAGACTTCATAAGAATGTAGTGCAGTTTTGTAAAACGTGTCATACATGTCAGGTTGTAGGTGAACCTCAACATGTAATCAAACCAGCACCTTTAATACCCATACCAGTTTTTGAAGAACCATTCAGTTGGGTATTAGTAGATTGTGTAGGACCATTACCCAAAATGAAAGCAGGACATCAGAATATCTTTCCAATCATGGATAGGACAACCTGATTTCCAGAGCTATCCTTTTAAGGACAATTACAGCTAAGGTGGTATTGGAAATGTTAACTCAGGTTTTCACTCGCTATGACCTACAAATTGAGATACAATCTGACCAAGGTTCTAACCTCATGTCTAAGATTTTCCAGGACATAATCAGCAATTTGGGTATCAAACAATTAAAGTCTACTGCCTATCACCCACAGACACAGGGAGCTTAGAGAGATACCATCAGACTCTCAAAACCATGATTAAGACCTATTGCCATGAATATTCAAAGGATTGGGGCAAAGGATTAGATTTCTTACTATTTGCTATCAGAGATTCTTCAAGTGAACCTATTGGATTTAGTCCATTCGAATTGATCTATGGTCATGAAATAAGAGGCCCATTAAAAGTGATTAAGGAAAAGTTCCTAAAGTAGAAAGACGAATCCTCCATGTTGGATTATGTGTCCATGTTTCTAGAAAGACTCACAGGATTATGTAAAGTAACATGAGAGCACTTAAAAATTTCCCAAGCCAAAATGAAAGAATGAACAGACAAACATGCTACAACTAGAGCGTTCCTAGCAGGAGACGAAGTGTTGGGGCAGAATTTTGCCCTTGATGGGCTGGCGGGCCCCACCAGCTCGGCGGTAGGTGAGCAGCTGATCACCACCACTGAAACGGGCCCCACCGCCACTTTAAGGCTATGCACTTCCTGTATGGGGGAGGGGAGGGATTCTCCCTCTGTCAAAGAGCGCTCTTTCACACATGCACACAAAAGAGCGCACTGCTCCCTGAGACTACGTGCTGTCTCAGGGAGAGCACTGAAAGTTTTATAAACTTAAAAAATAGAAAAATAAAAAAATTATTAACATGCCCCCCTCATGTGACAATGTCACACGAGATGGGACAAGTTAATAAATACGACTTAAACTTTAATAAACTTTTTAAAAACAGACATGAAACCTCATCCCGCCAGTGGATGAGGTTTCATGTATTATCAGAAGCCGCAGGGGCTCCTGACCTGCCCACCAGCCTTAATGTTGGACGGGCAGGGCCTTTAATTGTTTTAATTACCCTGTCAATGGCCTCAATTGATCATTGACAGGTCGGCAGGAAGACAGCTGATTTGGCTGCGCCCCCGCCTTCCTGAATATTTAAATAGGGCGGGATGATGTCGGGGGTTCCTCCCAACATTATCCCGCGTCATTTTACGGTTGGCGAGTGGGCCCCGCCCCCCCCCCCTGCTCGCTGATGGCAAAATTCTGGCCCAGAAAGCGAAATTCAGCGGCTCCTACAAGGTAGTTAGGAGAGTTAGTGAAGTGACTTACCTGATAGATACTCCAGAACATAGGAAGAAGAAATGGTTTTGTCACATAAACATGTTGAAGCAATATCATTGCAGAGAAGTTAAGAAAGAGCAAGTGTGCCAGGAGGTAGGAGTAGCAGAGGATGACTGAGACAGTAAGAATAAGGTAGAGGGAGAAGTAGACAGTGCCCAAAGCAAACCACCTACAATTTGACTCGCCAATAAGAAAATACTGGGATAGTTAGACACTGTATTCTGATACTTAGAGGAAGGACCACAGGAAAATCTAATAAAGTCACTTAGAACAAAGAACAAAGAAAAGTACAGCACAGGAACAGGCCCTTCGGCCCTCCAAGCCTACACCGATCATATTGCCCGTCAACTACAACATTTTGCATTTTGTGGTCCGTATCCCTCTATTCCCATCCTGTTCATGTATTTGTCAAGCTGCCTCTTAAACACCACTATCGTACCTGCTTCCACCACCTCCTCTGGCAGCGAATTCCAGACACTCACTACCCTCTGCGTAAAAAACTTGCCCCCGCACATCTCCTCTATAGTTTTCTCCTCTCACCTTAAATCTATGTCCCTTAGTAATTGACTCTTCCACCCTGGGAAAAAGCTTCTGACTATCTACTCTGTCCATGCCACTCATAATTTTGTAAACTTCTATCAAGTCGCCCCTCAATCTCCGTCGCTCTAGTGAGAACAATCCAAGTTTCTCCAACCTCTCCTCACAGCTAATAACCTCCAGACCAGGCAGCTTCCTGGTAACCTCCTCTGCACCCTCTCCAACGCCTCCATATCCTTCTGGTAATGTGGCGACCAGAATTGCAATATTCCAAGTGTGGCCTAACCAAGGTTCTATACAGCTGCAGCATGACTTCCCAGCTTTTATACTCAATACCCCTGCCAATGAAGACAAGCATGCCATATGCCTTCCTGACTACCTTATCCACCTGCATTGCCACTTCCAGTGACCTGTGAACCTGTACACCCAGATCCCTCTGCCCGTCGATGCACTTAAGAGTTCTGCCATTTACAGTATAATTCCTGCCTGTATTAAACCTTCCAAAATGCGTTACCTCACATTTGTCCGGATTAAATTCCATCTGCCATTTCTCTGCCCAAGTCTCCAACCGATCTATATCCCGTTGTATCCTTTGACAATCCTCTTCACTATCTGCAACTCCTCCAACCTTAGTGTCGTCTGCAAACTTACTAATTAGCCCAGTTACATTTTCCTCCAAATCATTTATGTATACTACAAACTGATCCCTGCGGAACTCCACTAGTCACAGCTCTCCATTCAGAAAAGCACCCTTCCACTGCTACCCTCTGTCTTCTATGAACAAGCCAATTCTGTATCCATCTTGCCAGCTCACCTCTGATCCCGGGTGAATTTACCTTCTGTACCAGTCTGCCATGGGGGACCTTGTCAAAGGCCTTACTGAAATCCATCGGAAGTAAAAGGGAATTTGTAGGGATACACCGGGATGTACTACGTTAGCTAAACATGGTGTGAATGTAGGAGACTCAGTGCCAATAAAACAACATTCTTATCAGTTGAGCCCAGAAAAACAAATTCAGGTAGAAATAGGGATCCAATATCTGCTGGAAAATCAACTGATTGAGCCCAGCCGAAGCAGCTGGAGTTCACCGGTAGTGTTGGTTCCTAAGCCGGATGGACCCACTAGATTTTGTATAGACTATAGGGAAGTGAATGCAGTAATGAGGACAGATTTGTACCCGATTCCTCAGTTAGAGGATTGCATCGATAGGGTGGGCTGTGCCTCATTTCTTTCTATAATTGATCTATTGAAGGGGTGCTGACAGGTGCCATAAACATCAAGGGCTAAAGAGATATCCTCCTTTGTTACAGCCAATGGGTTGTATCAATGTCTAGTCACGCTGTTTGGGTTTAAAAACACCTCAGCTACACTCCAGAGACTTATGTATCCAGTCGTAGCTGAAGTACCTAACTGTATAGCTTATCTGATGATGTCGTAATATATAGTAACACAAGGGAAGGACACGTAAAGCAATTAGAGAACCTGTTTAAGCAATTGCAGTTGGCTGGATTAGCCATAAATCTGGTCAAAAGCAAATTTGCAAAAGCAAGGGTAACTCACCTGGGTCACACCATAGGACAAGGGCAAGTGTTGCCAAGAACAGCAAAAGTGAACACTCCAGCAGAATTCCCCATTCCTAAAACTAAATGAGAAATCATGGGGTTTTGGGAATGTGGGGGTTTTATAGGAAGTTTGTGCCTAACTTCAGCACAATGGCTGTACCTCTCACCAATTTGTTAAGAAAACAGGTAAAAGTGGTATGGTCAGCAGAATGCCAAGCAGCCTTTAAAAAGCTGAAGACAGTCTTAATAAATGAAACCGTGTTGGCCGCTCCTGACTTTACCAAACCTTTTAAAATGGTAATTGATGCTAGCAACTTGGGGGTAGATGCAGTCCTATTACAAGGTGATCAATTAGGGATAGAGAAGCCAGCAGGATACTTTTCCAAGAAACTGAATCAATATCAGAGGAAGTACACTACAGTAGAAATAGAAACTCTAACTTTGTTATTGTCTCTTCAATAATTTGAAATTTATGTCCGACATGATAACAAAGAAACACTAATCTACACTGACCATAATCCGCTGGCGTTCATTGAAAAGTTTAAAACTCAAAATGCGAGACTGTTTATATGGAGTCTACTGTTTCAACCATTCAATATAAAGATTGTTCACATTGTCGGTAAAGGTAATGTGATTGTGGATGCGTTGTTCTGGGTGTAAAATAAAAAAAACAAGTTAAAGGGGTAAGAAATGCTGAAGATTGTATAAGGTTGTAAAAGGGGGACGAAGGATGAATGAAAGTAAGTCTCATGTTTTGTTGTCCGTGTGTCACATACCCTGTGATGAAAAGCATTATTGAAATGGCGTTTCATCTCTTTTAAGGGTGGAGGCATGTAAAGAACATATTTTTTTACTTGCTGTTGGGCTGGGATTAAAATTACATTGGCTGTAGGTTGAAAGACATGTCCACTGGAACAGGATGAGAGATATATTCAATATTGCAGTCCTGGAACAGAGTGTGCCATGAAAAAAAGGATGGTGCCAGAAAGGAGTCCTGGACCAAGGAGATGCCTGGCAACAACATTTTAATTGGCTCCTGACGAGTTGACTAGGTTTTGTGTGAGAAGCAACGCAGCAGAACAGCTCCTAGCATGAAAGGAACAAGACCTAAAACCTCTTTCTTCTGTGTGTGGAAGATTCCAGTAATTCTACAAGAATAGCTAACTGGCTTTTTTTCACTTCATATCTCTATAACCTGTTCTCTCTCTGAAAACCCCTGTCAAGAAGCAAAGGGGAAAATCACTGTTAGCGACATTGAAAGGCAAGAGCTCAACCAGTGAATTAAAGACTGAAAGTGCTCGAAGACCACCTTGTGTCATCAACAAGAACTGAAAGGAATTTGGAAGATATCAATCAAAATCAACCCATCGAATCCTGTACTCTGGATTGGTGCTATTGAACTGTTTTATCCCACGCTTAAAATCCATGTTTTTGTGCATCATATGTGTCTTGTATGTGTGTGTATAGGGATTTAAGAAGGGGTAGAGTTTAAGTTTTCGAGTTAGAAATTAGCAGTTCATATTTCTTTCTTTAGTCACTGGTTAAAGACAATTTGTTCAATAAACAGTTATTTACTTATTAAGTTTACAAACCTGGTGCTCGTATCCTGTTAACCTAAATTAAACAGTTAGAATTGGGGCAATCTGGCGGTTTGGTCAAACTTTTCCATATTTGTCGTGGGTCGGGGAACAGTGGGGCTTGATATTACAGCACACTATCCCCAGTGAGACGTGACAAGGGTTTAGATCCTGATCCATTGGTTGTGAGATTGTTTAATTCTGTCTGTTGCATGCTGCTTCTGCTGTTTAGTGTGCATCTCGTCCTGTGCTGTGTCTTCACCATTTTCAGGTGTGCTGGGTGCTGCTGCTCCTGGTATGTTCTCCTGAAATCCTCATTGAGCCAGGGTTGGTCCCCAGCCCCCAGCTTGATGGTTAAGGTGGAGTGGGATACCTGAGACATTGACTGTCAGCTATGATTGGATATCCAGCTTTTGCCCTCCTGATTGTGGCACAGGTCCTCAGTGAAAGGACTTGGCCTGGCTGTGCCTTTGTTGTCCAGGTAGATGCCAGGCAGTCAGTCTGGTTTTATTGTTATTTTACTTTACTCTAGCAGTTTGATATAACTGAGTGGGCTCGCTAGGCCATATGCTGTAAAGAATCAACCACATTGCTGTAGGGTCTGGAGTCATATGTAGACCAGACCAGGTAAGGAAAGCAGATATCTTGCCCCTGAAGGGAAGGAAGTTAATGAAGGAACATTAATGAACCAGATTGGTTTTTTTTGACAATTTTAATCAAGATTTATTTAAGGATATTTATATTTCCCCAGTTGCCTTGGAGGGATTTGAACTGATATTTCTGGAGTGTCAGTTCAGGCTTGTGTACCCCTAGCCCAGTGACAATACCACCTCATTACTATTCCCCTCATTCACTGGTGAGCTGCTTCCACAGGGAAGTGACGAGTGATTTAAGTTGGGGAGGAGCAGAGAGAGAACAGCAACTTAAAGTAGTCAGAATGAGCGATTTTAAAAGGTGAATGCATTTATGTAGCCCCTCAAATCTTGTAAAATATCCCAAGGCACTTCCAGGAGTGTTACCAAACAAAGTGTGACACTGAGACACTTGAGGACATACTGGGGCAGTTAACAAGAAACTTGGCTGATGTGGGGTTGGGGGAGGATTTAAAGAGTTTCTTGAAGGAGGAGAGAGAGGCAGAGAGGTTCAGGGAGCACATTCCAAAGCCCAGGGTCTCAGCATCGTAACTGTTGGAGAGACTAAAATCAGGGATGCTAAACAGGCCGGAATTGGAGGAGGGCAAAGATCTCAGAGGGTTGTGGCTCTGGAGAAGATTCCAGAGTTAGGGAGGAGCGAGGTCATGGAGGGATTTGCAAGCGAGGCTGAGAATGTTAAAGTTGAGGCGTTGATGGACTTGGGGTCAGTGTAGGTCAGGGGTCACATTGGGTATAGAGGTTTGAATGAGATGAAATTTCCAGAGAATGGAAGATGGGATGGTGACCAGGAAAGAATTGGAACAGAACGTATTACCCTTCCCAAAGCCTGGAGGTGACAACAACATGGATGAGGACTTTAGCAGCAGATATGCTGAGGCGGAGAGTCAAGGAGGTCGGGGGTCGGGGGTCGGAGGGGGGTGCAGGAGTGGCAATGGATAGGAGATGGAGACAGAAGCTGAGCTCAGAGTCAGTTGGGAAGCAAATGGAGAAATAATAAAGAACTTAGCAAAATGGTTAGCATGTGAAAGGACTGAAGGAGAGGTGGAAACAGGCGATCGAATCAAATGTGGGGCTGGGGGAGGATTTAAAGAGTTTCTCGAAGGAGGAGAGAGAGGCAGAGAGGTTCAGGGAGCACATTCCAAAGCCCAGGGTCTCAGCATCGAAAGGCACAGCCCCCCAGCATTGGAGAGCTGCAAATCAGCCTGTTGTAGCAGGGAAAAGGCTGAGATAAAGAGATGAAGCGTTAGCCTGGGGAAAAACAGAGGTCAGAAAGGGAACAGCATTAAATAAAGTGATGAGGATTAAATAAATGCAGGGCCTGGGTCAGACCACGAAACCCTGCGCAGTCCTTGGTCAGGGTCCCACACGGATTAAATAGACTTAATGATATTCATAAGCTAATTTCAAAATTTTTTAAAATGCACAAATCTCAATACTTTCACATTTTTAAATACGTATCAAAATCCGAATCGCTCTACTCGTCTTCATTGATACACTTGCTGAGCTTTTACAGTTTGACATGGATCTGACATATTGAGAGGAAAGGTGAACCATCCTGTCTCCACTACATTTCAAACAGGAAACCCTTTATTGCAAATCAAATGTCACTTAGAAAGAAGCAAATCATCCACTGGCTCCCACCACGTCCGAGTATATAAGTGCCTCACTGGCACCTCAAGAAGCTACAGATGTTAGGAGGGATGTTAAGTCCTTGAAAAGGGTGCAGAGATTTACCAGAATGGTACCAAGGGGGAGGGACTGTCAGTCACCTGAAGGGATTAGAGAAACTGGGATTGCCTTTAAAACGGAAGATTAAAGGGAGATTTTGACAGTGATGTTCAAAAACTTGAAGGGCTTTGAGAAATGGAATAAGGAGAAAGTGTTTCCAATGGCAGGAGGGTTGGTAACCAGCGGAAACAGGTATCAGGCAACTGGTCAAAGAACCTGGGGAGACCGGGGAAAAATTAAATCCATGGCGAGCAGCTGTGATCTGGAACGTGCCGCTTTGGAGCATAGTGGAAGCAGATTCAATTGTGATTTTTCGATAAATACTTGGAAAGGAGAAATTTGCAGGTCAGTGGGGAAAAAATACAGGGGGTGGGTGGGGGAGGGGGGGTCGCTGTGTTAATAACTGGATAGCTCCTTCAAAGAGCAGGCACAGGCTTGATGGGCTGAATGGCCTCCATGTTTGCATGTCTCTTCGTGGTTCTATGGATAATTTGCAAAATCAGTAACTTATCTCTGAGCAAACGGGTGCTCTCCGATGTGTGTCACACCGAAGGCTGCTGACCATCGCTGTCCTCTCTTAATCCTGATTTAAAGTTGCACTGGGGTTAGAGCAATTCTGTATCCATCCTACACCCTGGGCATTCCACAGAACCTGCTCTGACTGATGGCTCCGATTTAATATTCATCTTTTTAATTCAGCGTCCATCTCCCGCCCACACCCCTCGCCTGCTAGCCTGCCTCTCGAGCTCAGACAATACAAGTTCCAACCCACACTCTCATCTAATGTTTTATATTTAATTCCGCTGTCCAGCTTTGCTCACTGGATCGGGAAGCTGCTTTTTCTGATGCCAATCGTCCCTTCAAAGGTGTCTCTGAGGAGCAAATACATCTCCCGGTCATATCTTCAGGGCCTTGCATTTCTTGAAGAAATAACAGCGTGTGAATGACGTTTGCTGTTAGTCAATTTGCCAGTAATGTGTAGCCAGGAAAAGGTACAAATCGCCACATGTATCTGCCCAAATTGTGCCATTCTGCTGTTAGCTGCATGTAAATGGCACCTCGTGCTTAACCTCTCTCTGATGTTCAGGCAGTTGCTTCATTTGCACATTAATTTCTTGCTAAACACAGAGCATTGTCTGGTAATTAACAGCATAAGTAGCCTTTTAACAATGGGATAAATTGTTAAATTGCTCTGAAGAAGAGTCACACGGACTCGAAATGTTAACTCTGTTTCCCTTTTCACCGATGCTGCCAGACCTGCTATGTTTTTCCAGCATTTTATGTTTTTATTTCGGATTTCCAGCTTCTGCAGTATTTTGCTTTTATCTGAGGAAGAGTCACATGGAATCGAAATGTTAACTCTGTTTCCCACTCCACAGATGCTGCCACACCTGCTGGAGTTTTTCCAGCATTTTCCATTTTTACTTTGGCTTTCCAGCATCCACAGTATTTTGCTTTTATGATAATTGTTAATGACCTCTTTGACCCAGAAAGTGAACAATAATAGGTATGGGACTCATTCCATCAAGTTGTGAATTGTTTTAGGAGATTTAAAAAATATTAATTTTTTAAAAAGCATTTTTAATTTTCTTCCTGTCACTTTTCTCCCCCTATTAATTTAATCTTTCTTTCCTGTCTTTATTTCTCTTTTTGCACTTGGTTTGACTAATGTTATTTTATGTATTTGTGGGATTTGTGCGTAACTGGCAAGACCAGCATTTATTGCCCATCCCTAATTGCCCTTGAGAAGGTGGTGATGAGCTGCCTTCTTGAACTGCTGCAGTCCATGTGGTGTAGGTACACCCACAGTGCTGTTAGGGAGGGAGTTCCAGGATTTTGACCCAGCAACAGTGAAGGAGCGATGATATATTTCCAAGTCAGGATGGTGAGTGACTTGAAGGGGAACTTCCAGGTGGTGGTGTTCCCGTGTGTCCGCTGCCCTTGTCCTTCTAGATGATAGAGATCATGGGTTTGGAAGGTGCTGTTGAAGGAACCTTGGTGATTTGCTGCAGTGCATCTTGTAAATGGTACACAGTGCTGCTACTGTGTGTCAGTGGTGAGGGAGTGAATATTCAAGGTGGAGGATGTGGTACCAATCAAGCGGGCTGCTTGGTCTTGGATAGTGCTGAGCGTCAGTTAGCGTTGGAGCTACACTCATTGAGGCAAGTGGGGACCATTCCATCGCTCTCCTGACTTTTGTCTTGTAGATGGTGGACAGGCTTTGGGGAGTCAGGGGGTGAGTTATTCTCCACAAGATTCCCAGCCTCTGACCTGCTCTTGTAGCCACAGTATTTATATGGCTAGTCCAGTTCAGTTTCTGGTCAATGGTAACTCCCAGGATGTTGATAGTGGGGGATTCAGCGATGGTAATGCCATTGAATGTCAAGGGGCGATGGTTAGATTCTCTCTTGTTGGAGATGGTCATTGCCTGATACTTGTGTGGTGTGGTGTGAATGTTCCTTGCCACTTGTGAGCCCAAGCCTGGATATTGTCCAGGTCTTGCTGCATTTGGACATGGACTGCTTCAGTATCTGAGGAGTCGTGTGTGGTGCTGAACATTGTGCAATCATTGGACATCCCCACTCTGAGGTTATTATTACAACCGGTTCCCGGGTGAAGTTCCCCAATTTGTTAACTTCCCGAATTTTGTTATGCTCCCGGGCGAGGAGGAATGAGCTGACTCCCCTTCTTTATTCAATCCCCTCGGGTTGGTCACAAAAGCTTAATTTAAAAGGGATCCCCTCCCCTGTGGATACCTTTCCCCAGTCCAAATCTATTTACTTTTTTAGGAGTCAATTTAACCAAGCTTTCTAGAGTCAAAGAAAAAGTAAGTTACATTGGCTCCTTCTAAAAAATAAATATATTTGGGCTGGGAAAAGGTATCCATGGGGGGAGGGTGGGGGGTGGCTGGGGGGGCGGGGGTGGAAGGAAGCCCTTTTAAATTAAGCTTTTGTGACCAACCGAGGGGGTTGTATAAAGAAGGGGAGCCAGCTCGTTCCTCCTCACCCAGGAGCATGACAAAATTCGGGTCCTTCTACATCTTGGGTAAATGAGTTCATTGGCCAAGTGAACTCTAACTGCACACCTTCCTACGTTCTCATCATTGCTGCTTGCAATCAGTAATGGGAAGCGATTGAAGTAAGAATAAACAGTGATGGTTTATTGAGACATAAAGCAGAGCACCAGATCATATGTGCTCACTCAGAAACCTCCAGAACTAGACTTACAGTTCCCAGTTGCCCACGCTGTACAGTGATTCGTCAGTGCTGTCACATGATCACTTGCATTCTTTTAAGGGACAGGGTACCTCACTTTACCACATTCCTCCCCATTTGCTTATAAGTACAGCTAACAAGCTAAAAACACATTAACTATTTACACATTAACTACTTACAGGTCGAGCCTCTCAGGAGGCTTTCTCAGACATGTTGAGCGTCTCAGTCCAACAACCTCAGCTGGTTTTTCGAAGACCTCCTTTTCAGGGACAGTTGTCCACTTGGCTCCTCAGTGGAAATTGGCAGGATTGTCTGCCCGACTCCCTCGGGTCCTACAGTCCCCACCGGTGCTTCCCAATCATGTGACCCGTTCTCTACACGCGACACAGACTCAAGCAGAGGTGAAGACTACGTTTCTTCTTGTGGGACTGGTGTTCTTTTGTGCAGATGATCCACGTGTCATCTTGTTATTTGGCTGTTTACTGATACATTATAGGAGAGGGGTCCAGTTACTGCACTCACCTCGCCCAACTGCCAATTGGGCCCATCTCCAAAGTTCTTTGTGAAGGCCGCAGCTCCCACTGTGACAGTTCTTTCATGACCACGGCCATCGTGCCTGGTCTTCTGCGCCTCTTGGCTTTTCTCCACCTTCCCCTCTAAATTTAACTGGATAAGGGTCAGGCGGGTGCGGAGATGTCTCTATAATTAGTAGTTCCACAGCAGCAATGCCGGTTGTTGTGTGTGGCGTGGTCTGGTATGTGAACAAGAACCGGGACAACCTCGTGCCGATGGAATCCCCTTCCATCTTTTTCACCCTGGATTGAAAGGTTTGGACTGCCCGCTTGGCCATGTCCGATGCTGGGTGGCAGGGTGAGGTTTTGATATGGGTAATGCCGTTAAGGGTCGTGAACCTGTGGAACTCCCCGTTGGTAAAAGTGGGCCGTTGTTGGACCTCTGGCAACCCAAGCACTGCAAAATTCTGCCGCAAATGGTCTATGGTGGCAGCCGATGTGGGCGACCGGACCATTTGGAGTGGGAGTCAATCGGTAAAAGGAACTTTGTGCCCAACAAGGTTCCTATGTAATCGACATGGAGGTGCACCCAGGGCTGTCCCAGCCGGTCCTGTGGGTGCAATGGAGCTAAGGGGGTTGGAGCTTTTGCCCCAGCTGGCTTTGAGGACCAGGGTTTCTGTATCCAAGTCCATGCCTGGCCACGACAAATAGCTGCGTGCGAGCGCCTTCATTCTGCTAACGCCCCGGTCAGCGTTATGTAGCTCGGCTAATAACGGCCTTCACCCCCGCTGGGGCACGATAACCCTCGCTCCCCAGAGTAACGTGCCATCCTGATCAGAATAGGCCTCGTCTCTTTGGATTTAGATCCATTTGACCAGCCATTCAAGACCTGCTCCCAGATGTTAGACAGCAGTGGGTCCCGGCTTGTCCACACCTGGATTTATCTGGTCTGAACAGGGGAGGTATCCAGGAAATTTAGCCCTGAGACCAGTTCCTGGGGAATTGGAGCCTCCACATTATTAACTGGCAGGGGAAAGTGGCTTAATGTATCAGCATGTGCGATTTGACTACCCGAACGGTGAATTAAAGTGTATTCATAGGCGGCTAATATCAATGCCCATCTCTGGGTGCGAGCTGATGCGATAGGGGGCATCACTTTATCTTCTCCAAATAATCGCAGTAGGGGCTTGTGGTCGGTTATAATATGGAAATGGCGATTGTGGAGAGATCGATGAACCTTCTGCATGCCGAACAATAGTTAAGCCCTCTTTACCAGTCTGGGAATATCATCGCTCTGTGACACTGAGTATGTGAGATGTATAACCAATAGGTCATTCAGAGCCATCCACCATCCGATGTGGAAGGACAGCCCCATTCCAAAAGGGGACACATCACTTGTTAAAATTAACTCCTTCTTGGGGTCAAAGTGGACAGACAAGACCAACGACCTTAACAATCTCTGTCTCAATCTCTGGTGATAGACTGTCCACCAATATCCATCACAAACCCACCGACTCCCACAGCTACCTCGACTACAGCTCCTCACACCCCGCTTCCTGTAAGGACTCCATCCCATTCTCCCAGTTCCTTCGCCTCCGTCGCATCTGTTCTGATGATGCTACCTTCAAAAACGGTTCCTCTGACATGTCCTCCTTCTTCCTTAACCGAGGTTTTCCACCCACGGTCGTTGACAGGGCCCTCAACAATGTCCGGCCCATCTCCCGCGCATCCGCCCTCACGCCTTCTCCTCCCTCCCAGAAACATGATAGGGTCCCCCTTGTCCTCACTTATCACCCCACCAGCCTCCGCATTCAAAGGATCATCCTCCGCCATTTCCGCCAACTCCAGCATGATGCCACCACCAAACACATCTTCCCTTCACCCCCCTTATCGGCATTCCGTAGGGATCGCTCCCTCCGAGACACCCTGGTCCACTCCTCCATCACCCCCTACTCCTCAACCCCCTCCTATGGCACCTCCCCATGCCCACGCAAAAGATGTAACACCTGCCCCTTCACTTCCTCTCTCCTCACCGTCCAAGGGCCCAAACACTCCTTTCAAGTGAAGCAGCATTTCACTTGCATTTCCCCCAACTTAGTCTACTGTATTCGTTGCTCCCAATGCGGTTTCCTCTACATTGGAGAGACCAAATGTAAACTGGGCGACTGCTTTGCAGAACACCTGCAGTCTGTCCGCAAGAATGACCCAAACCTCCCTGAGGCTTGCCATTTTAACACTCCACCCTGCTCTCTTGCCCACATGTCTGTCCTTGGCCTGCTGCATTGTTCCAGTGAAGCCCAACGCAAACTGGAGGAACAACACCTCATCTTCCGACTAGGCACCTTACAGCCTTCCGGTCTGAATATTGAATTCAATAACTTTAGATCTTGAATTCCCTCCTCCATCCCCATCCCCTGTTTCTTCCCCCTTCCTTTTGTTTTTTTTCCAATAAATTATATAGATTTTTCTTTTCCCACCTATTTCCATTATTTTTAAATCTTTTATGCCCCCCCACCCCCACTAGAGCTGTACCTTGAGTGCCCTACCATCCATTCTTAATTAGCACATTCGTTTAGATAATATCACCAACTTCAACACCTCTGTGTTCTTTTGTCTGCGACATCTTTTGATGATCTGCTTCTATCACTGCTTGCTTGTCCCTACAACCACACTACCCCCCTCCACTTCTCTCCCCCCACCCAAACCAGCACCACCACCCCCCCCCCCCAACCCCCCCACCTTAAACCAGCTTATATTTCACCCCTCTCCTTGAATTCACCTAGTTCTGTTGAAGGGTCACGAGGACTCGAAACGTCAACTCTTTTCTTCTCCGCCG
Source organism: Isurus oxyrinchus (assembly GCA_026770705.1). Taxonomy (NCBI): domain Eukaryota; kingdom Metazoa; phylum Chordata; class Chondrichthyes; order Lamniformes; family Lamnidae; genus Isurus; species Isurus oxyrinchus. The sequence goes on along the minus strand of JANJGN010000030.1, from coordinate 6,246,129 downwards.
ATGCTGCCAGACCTGCTGAGTTTTTCCAGGTAATTCTGTTTTTGTTTTGGATTTCCAGCATCCGCAGTTTTTTGTTTTTATCTCTGTGTTTAATTGACTGCCACTGGTCTTCAAGAAATGCCTACCTTGAAGAAGTTCTGTTCGTCTCTGCAACAAGATTTCCGTATCTCTCTGTTGCCTTGTTCACCTTCATTGCTTTCCATTTCCCTCCTGGTGTTTGACAAGGTGTTTACTAAAACCCGCTTTCACAGCCATATCTCCTTTCTCAGTGACTGTCTCCGTCTCCGACTTATCCCACGTGGATTTCAACTGAAATTCCACCCCTCATGTTTCGAACCCACCCAGGATTACCGGTATCTCTGGGACATAAAACGTTTCTCAGACTGCTGTTCCCGTCACATTCTGAAATCCACACTCAGTGCCATGCGCCGCCATATGAACACACTCGACCTCTCCCTCCAGCAGCACCGCCGTACCCTTTTTCAAAGCTGCACGTGCGCCCAGTTTAATTTTATTCTTCGTCTCATCCGACGCCTCAACAAGAAACTTTTTCTTTTTCTCTCAAGTGCTAAGGAACGCAAGCTCCAACAACTCATCGACACCAACACCCATCTAGGACCCTCCACCCCTGCCTGTCCCTCCGTCCCCACCCCATCTTCCAATCCCAGCCCCAGCCATGTATTCACTATACCCCCTGACATTCCCTTCTCCGACACTGAATGTTCAGTGCTTAGCAAAGGACTTAGTTTCATACCCTTACGCCCTCACCTCAATGAATTTCGGGCTCAGCATGATGCTGAACTCTTCTTCCGCCGTCTTCGTCTCTGGGCTGAATTCTTTGGGCAGGAGTCCTCACCCCGTTCAACGGATCCTTTTACCCATCTCCAATATTCTCCCTCCACCTGGACCCCTCCCTCTGGATTCTTACCTTCTCTTGATCTTTTCATTGAGAACTGTCGGCGCGACATTAGTCGTCTCAATTTCTCTGCTCCTCTCACCCATTCTAACCTGTCTCTCTCTGAACTTACTGCACTCCATTCTCTCAGGTCCAACCCTGACATTGTCATCAAACCCGCTGACAAGGGTGGTGCTGTTGTTGTCTGGCGCACTGACCTCTACCTCACAGAGGCTGAGCGTCAACTCGCAGACACTTCCTCCTACCTCTCCCTGGACAATGACCCCACCACTGAACATCAAGCCATTGTTTCCAGGACTGTCACTGACCTCATCTCCTCTGGGGATCTTCCTCCCACAGCTTCCAACCTGATAGTCGCCCAACCTCAGACGGCCCACTTCTACCTCTTACCCAAAATCCACAAACAGAACTGTCCCGGTAGACCGATCGTCTCAGCTTGCTCCTGCCCCACAGAACTCATTTCTCGTTATCTTGACTCCCTTCTCTCTCCCCTTGTCCAGTCCCTTCCCACCTACATCCGTGATTCCTCTGACACCTTACGTCACATCAACAATTTCCAGTTCCCTGGCCCCAACCGCTTCCTCTTCACCATGGACGTCCAATCCCTCTACACCTCCATCCCCCACCAGGATGGTCTGAGGGCCCTTAGCTTCTTCCTCGAACAGAGGCCCGAACAATCTCCATCCACCACTACTCTCCTCCGTCTGGCTGAACTTGTTCTCACGTTGAACAATTTCTCCTTCAACTCCTCTCACTTTCTCCAAATAAAAGGTGTGGCTATGGGTACCCGCATGGGCCCCAGCTATGCCTGTCTCTTTATGGGATATGTGGAACATTCCTTGTTCCAATCCTACTCTGGCCCCCTTCCACAACTCTTTCTCCGGTACATCGATGATTACTTCGGTGCCGCTTCATGCTCTCGTCGGGACCTGGAAAAATTTATTAATTTTGCTTCCAATCTCCACCCCTCCATCATTTTCACATGGTCCATCTCTAACACTTCCCTTCCTTGACCTCTCTGTCTCAATCTCTGGTGATAGACTGTCCACCAATATCCATTACAAGCCCACCGACTCCCACAGCTATCTCGACTACAGCTCCTCACACCCCGCTTCCTGTAAGGACTCCATCCCATTCTCTCAGTTCCTTCACCTCCGTCGCATCTGTTCTGATGATGCTACCTTCAAAAACAGTTCCTCTGACATGTCCTCCTTCTTCCTTAACTGAGGTTTTCCACCCACGGTGGTTGACAGGGCCCTCAACCGTGTCCGGCCCATCTCCTGCGCAGCCGCCCTCACGCCTTCTCCTCCCTCCCAGAAACATGATAGGGTCCCCCTTGTCTTCACTTATCACCCCACCAGCCTCCGCATTCAAAGGATCATCCTCCGCCATTTCCACCAACTCCAGCATGATGACACCACCAAACACATCTTCCCTTCACCCCCCCTATCGGCATTCCGTAGGGATCGTTCCCTCCAGGACACCCTGGTCCTCTCCTCCATCACCCCCTACTCCTCAACCCCCACCTATGGCACCTCCCCATGCCCACGCAAAAGATGTAACACCTGCCCCTTCACTTCCTCTCTCCTCACCGTCCAAGGGCCCAAACACTCCTTTCAAGTGAAGCAGCATTTCACTTGCATTTCCCCCAACTTAGTCTACTGCATTCGTTGCTCCCAATGTGGTCTCCTCTACATTGGAGAGACCAAACGTAAACTGGGCAACCGCTTTGCAGAACACCTGCGGTCTGTCCGCAAGAATGACCCAAACCTCCCTGTCACTTGCCATTTTAACACTCCACCCTGCTCTCTTGCCCACATGTCTGTCCTTGGCTTACTGCATTGTTCCAGTGAAGCCCAACGCAAACTGGAGGAACAACACCTCATCTTCCGACTAGGCACCTTACAGCCTTCCGGACTGAATATTGAATTGTACAACTTTAGGTCTTGACCTCCCTCCTCCATCCCCACCCCTTTCCCCCTTCCTTTTGTTTTTTCCAATAAATTATATAGATTTTTCTTTTCCCACCTATTTCCATTATTTTTAAATCTTTTATGCTCCCCCACCCCCACTAGAGCTGTACCTTGAGTGCCCTACCATCCATTCTTAATTAGCACATTCGTTTAGATAATATCACCAACTTCAACACCTATGTGTTCTTTTGTTCTGTTGTCTGTGACATCTTTTGATGATCTGCTCCTATCACTGCTTGTTTGTCCCTACAACCACACCCCCCCCCTCCATTTCTCTCCACCCACCACCACCCCCCCAACCCCAAATAAACCAGTTTATATTTCACTCCTCTCCTAATATTCACTCAGTTCTGTCGAAGGGTCATGAGGACTCGAAACGTCAACTCTTTTCTTCTCCGCCGATGCTGCCAGACCTGCTGAGTTTTTCCAGGTAATTCTGTTTTTGTTTTGGATTTTCAGCATCCGCAGTTTTTTGTTTTATTTTTGTTTTTACCTTAACAATCACTTCACTTTCAGGAAGGTATCCTGGCGCGGGTCTTGCCAACTCCATTCCTGGTTCTTCTTGAGCAGGCCGTACAATGGGGCCAGCACAGTCCAGAGGTTTGGAAGGAATCGGCTGTAGTAGTTTATTAGGCCTAAGAAGGCCTTAAGCTCTGTGGTATTTCCCGGGGCAGATGCCTCATGAATGGCCTGGTCTTTTTCTTCCACAGGATGCAGGCCCTGTGCATCAACCTTGTGGCCCAAGTAAACTACCTCCGTAGCTTGGAATAGACACTTCTCTCATTTTAAACGGACCCCCCACTTGTGCAAAGCATTTGAGCACCTCTTCTGGATTTGCTAAGTGTTCATTGTCGGTTAGTCCCGTGACCAATACGTCATCCAAGTAAACAATAACATGGGACAATCCTTGGTGCAACTTTTCCATTGTTCTTTGGAAAATAGCACAGGCTGAGGAGACCCCAACGGGTAGACGTGTATATTGATACAATCCTCGGTGCGTATTAATGGTGACAAATTCCCTCGAGTCCTTTTCCAACTCTACCCGCTGGTAAGCATGGCTCATGTCTAATTTTGAATATGTGGCGCTGCCTGCCAACTTTGAATACAATTCCTCAGTCCTGGGTGTTGGGTGTCTATCAAGTTTGGCCACCTTAGTGACAGTTAGTTTATAGTCACCGTATAAACGCACACTTTGGTCCAGCTTCAGTACAGGTACGATGGGTGCAGCTCACTCAGAACATTGCACTGGTTGGAGGATGTTCAATTTTCCAGCCTGTCCAATTCAGTTTCACCCTTGTCCAGTAGAGCATAAGGGACTGGTCTGGCTCTTATAAATCCGGGGATGGCATTTGGGTCTACATGTCTCCTATTTTATACGATAAGTACAGATGCTCTTTCCAATGCTTTGCTCACCCATCTTGAAATTTATTTTCTTTTGTACATTATCCTTGGTGCCACTTTTACATCTTGTGTAAATGAGTTCATTGGCCAACTCTAACTGCACGCCTTCCTATGTTCTCATCAATTGCTGCTTGCAATCAATAACAGGGAAAGACTGAAGTAATAAACAGTGATGGTTTATTGAGACATAGTGCAGAGCACAAGATCATATGTGCTCACACAGAAACCTCCAGAACTAGACTTACAGTTCCCAGTTGCCCACTCTGTACAGTGATTCGTCAGTGCTGTCACATGATCAGTATACTTGCATTCTCTTAAAGGGACAAGGTACTTCACTGTACCACAGCTCTCATTTGGAAGTTAACAAATTGGAGGACCTCGCCCAGAGACTGGCCATAACAAAGTGGGGGCTCGTCCGGAATGTTAACAAATTGGGGGACCTTGTCTGGGGACTGGTTGTAACGTATTCGGGGTTCGGTGCTGGAATATTTCCCACAGACAAAATGAAAGATTTAGAGGGGGTAAAGTAAATTGTTCCTTTGAAACCAATTTTAAAAACCCACAAAAAGGTTTTCTTGAGTCTGTCCTACTAAAGCATAAAAATGTCCACATGTGATACCAATGTTTTTACAGATGGAAGGGTTGTTAGTTATTAAAATTTAACTGTTCTGTTCCTCAAAGAGTTAAAAGAGCTAGCGAGGCACTTAGGATTAGAATTTCGCCCGAAAGCCAGAAAATTCCAAATTTTAAAAGGGGTGGCCAAAGGTCTACAGGTGGAAATTGAGGACAATGAAATGGATAGAGTAGCAGTAGAGAGATTAAAATTGGAGCAGCGGAAATTAGAATTTCAGGAAAGAGAAAAGGAAAGGGAGAGAGAGAAAGAGGAAAGATGGGGAAGTGTACAGAGAGGAGAGAGAATCTCAGAACAGAGAGAGGGAAAGGGAGTTTAAACTAAAACAGCTCGAGCTGAGAGACTGGAATCCCACTGTGTGCCTTGAAGACACCTCTAGCTCAGTCTTAAGGGCTGAGGTAATCTGGTTTGCTCATTTATCCCTAAATTTAATGAAGCAGAAGTGGAAACCTTCTTTATCTTGTCTGAGTGTTAGCACAGAGTTAAAGTGACCATTGGTCCCTACTACTGCAAAGTAAGCTTTCAGGAAAAGCTCATGAGCTGCTGGGAAAAGCTACTCCCTCTTGCCCAAGGAAAGTGCACTGACTATGAAGGAGCAAAAAAGGCTATTTGGAGTGTGTACCAGTTAGTGCTGGAGGTGTACCATCAGCAATCCCGTACCCTCAGGAAATGGACTGACCAGACCTACCTGTATTTGAAAGGCTTAAGCAACATGCTTTTGACCAGTGGGTATGGACACTTAAAACAGAAGCTACTTACAAAAATCTCCGTGAAACAATTCTCCTTGAGGTGTTTAAAAACTTCATACCCTTCCCAATAAAAACACACCTAGAGGAACAGAGAGTAACAGGGCCTAGGCAGGCAGCCACACTGACTGATGATGATGAGCTGATCCACAAACCCTGGTCCCAGAAGAGACCCTCCCCTAGTCACCCCCAACCAACTGGAGAGGGCAGGGCTGGGGAGGGTGACTGAAAACTGAGGAGGGAAATGCTGTGGGCCCTCCTGTTTCCAACTGCTGGAGGTCACGGGAAAAACCAATGGGATTTATTGGGGCACATAATCCCGGTGCAGAGTATGGGAGTCAGTCAGAGAACATAACAGACCAGGCTGGTCTGACTGTGGCTGGGAGTCCCTGTAAAGACACTCCTGAGAATGTGGATGAGATTAAACAAATCCCTGAGAGTTACAAGGATTTTGTATCTGAAGGAAGAGTGGCCACAATTCCCCAGGGTGAGGCGAGTTAGCCTGTAGTGATACTGAGGAACACAGGGTCCAGGCAAACATTGCTGCTGGGAAGAGGCATGACCTTCCCACCAGAGAGTGCAGTAAATGCCAACGTGTTGGTAAAGGGGCATTGAAGGAGGGTACATGCCCATCCCCTTATACCAGCTGCATCTGGAGTGCAACCTTGTGTCTGGACCAGTGACTGTGGGAGTTGTCCCCAGTTTGCCTGTGGATGGGGTTGTGGATGGGGTTGTGGATGGGGTTGTGTCTGGACCAGTGACTGTGGGAGTTGTCGCCAGTTTGCCTGTGGATGGAGTTGACCTGCTCCTCAGCAATGACCTGGTGGGATCAAAGGTAATAGCATCCCCCGTGTTCTCAGAGAAGCTGACTGTGGTCAGGGAAACAGGAAACCAGGAGAAAGTGCCTGGCATTTCCCTGACTGTGCGGTAACTCAGTCCATGGCCAGACAAGCTCTGTCAGTGGAGGCTGAAGTGGTACTGCAGACAGAGAACCCTACAGTCTGGTTAACTACAAACTTATGAACACACAACCAAGGAACAGGAGTAGGCCATTCAGCCCTTCGAGTCTGCTCCACCATTTAATAAGATCATGGCTGATCGGATGGTAACCTGAAATCTGTATCTCACCTCCCCCCGATAACCTATCACCCCCTCGCTTACCAAGAATCTATCCACCTCAGCCTTAAAAATATTCAAAGACTCTGCTTCCACCACCACCTCAGGAAGAGAGTTCCAAAGACTCACAACCCTCTGAGGGAAAAAATTTCACCTCATCTCTGTTTAAATGGGCGACCCCTTATTTTTAATCAGTGACCCTTAGTTCTAGATTCTCCCACAAGAGGAAACATCCTCTCTACATCTACCTTGTCAAGGCCTCTCAGGATCTTAAATGTTTCACTCAAGTTGCCTCTTAATCTTCTGAACTCCAGCCTAGTCCGTCCAACCTTTCCTCATAAGACAAGCCACCTATTCCAGGTATTAGTCTGGTAAACCTTCTCTGAACTGCTTCCAACACATTTACATCCTTCCTTAAATAAATTGACCAATACTGTACACAGTACTCCAGATGTGGTCTCACTACTGCCCTGTACAACTGAAGCATAACCTCCCTACTTTTGTATTCAATTCCCTCGCAACAAATGATAACATTCTATTAGCTTTCCTAATTACTTACTGTATTTGCATATGGCCTTTTAGGGTTCATGCACTCGGACACCCAGCTCCCTCTGCACCTCAGAGCTCTGCAATCTCTCACCATTTAGTTAATATGCTTCTTTTTTATTCCTCCTGTCAAATTGGACAATTTCACAATTTTAGTAACTAATAAACTCACTCTTTCTTCGGCTCAAGAAAGCCTGATTAAATTGGCTCCTGCCAAAAAGTAAATACTCTTGGACTAGGAGAAGGGATCCACGGGGTAAGGGATCCCTTTTAAATTAACCTTGTTGTGGCCGACCTGAATGGGTTAAAAAAAAGAAGAGGAGGCAGCTCATTCCTCCTGACCCAGGAGCATAACAAAACTGGGACCCTGTTCAGGTTAACTACCAAGTGGGGGTCCTCACCTGGGGACTGCTGTAACATTCTAATGGAGGGGAAGTCATTGATGAAGCAGTTGAAGGTGATTGGGGCAATGGTGGTGCAGCAGTGATGTTGCAAGTCTTGCAATCCATAAAGTTCAGGGTAATGATCTGTGGACGTGGGTACAAATCCCAGCACAGCAGCTTATGGAGTTTAAATTCAATTAATAACATTAATTTTAAAAATCTGGAGTTGAAAGCTAATCTTGGTGATGGTGACCATGAAACTATCATCGATTGTCATAAAAAAACCCATCTGGTTCACTAATGCCCTTTAGGGAACGAAATCTGTTGTCCTTACCTGGTCTGACCTACATGTGACTCCAGACCCACAGCAATGTGGCTGATACTTAGCTACCCTCTGAAATAACCCCGTCAGCCACTCACTAGCACCAAACCGCTGCAGAGAAGTCTCATTCAGTCCTTTCTCTATTTATTTCTCAATCCTTTCAACTCTGTGGTTAAAGAAATACAACAATGGTCCATCGTTCACTGAGATCCCAGACGCAATCAGCTCCCACTCCCAAGGCAAACTGTTTCTGAAGTGAAGGGTGTGGGAACAGGTTTGCCTCACAAGGTATACCATCCAGAGCCCCACTCCAACAAGTTTCAGAATTCCAGTTTCTTGCCTTCAATGTCACGCCAGAGTTCTTGGAGCTGGTAACTAATATTTCCACATAAATGTCCAAGTGATAGAATTAATCACATTGTACAGAAGGAGATCATTCGGCCCATCATGTCTTGTGCTGGTTCTTTGAAAGAGCTCTCCAATTAGTCCAACTGTTCAGCTCTTTCCTTCAATAACCCTAACATACAAACAAATTATGGAATTTTTCTTAACAGCAAGTTTTGATGTTCCTGCCTAGTTTAGAACCAGGGATCTTGCACATGTAAATCAAAGGTGATAAACCACTACACTCAGTGTAACACTGCAAAGTGTTGGCTGCCCTTTGTCCAACTGAAGCAAATACTTTAAGTGCTCGGATAGACATTGAAGCTTTGACAGCAGTGGGATTTGAACCCATAGCTCCAGAGAGGCTGGAGCCTTAAAGCTAACGCCTTAGACTGCTTGGTCATACTTTCTCCCCATCAAGCAGTCACCCAATTCCCTTTGGAATGTTTTTGTGGAACCTGTTTCCACCACACTTTCCGGCAGGGCTTTCCAGATCACAGCAACTTGATGTGGTCAAAAAGGTCTCCGAATCTTCTTTTACCAATCACCTTAAATCAATGTCCTCTGGTTACTGATCCCTCTGCCAGTGGGCACAGTTTGTTCTCTACAAAACTGCTCTATATTCTGAAAGCTACAGAATTATCTCCCCAAGTGCGCGGCTTACAATGACAGCTTGCATTTGTATAGTGCCTGTATTGCAGTAAAACACCTCGAAGGCCTTCACAGGAACAAATAATCACACGGGATATGACACTGAGACACATAAAGATATATTTGGTCAGGTGACCAAAAAGCTCGGTCAAAGAGGTAGATTTTTAAGGAGCGTCTTAAAGGTGGGAAGAGAGAGAGAGGCAGAGAGGCGTAGAGAGAATTTCAGAGCTTTGGCCTGAGGCAGCTGAAGGCATGGCGGCCAATGGTAGGGCGGTGGAAATGGGGGATGAATAAGGAACCAGTATTGGAGGGGTGCAGAGACTTCGGAAGATTGTAGGGCTGGAGGGATTATCCTGGGATTAGGTTGTCCTCCTGTCCAGCAAGACCTTCCAAAAACAGAAAAGTCCCTTAAGTTTTAATTTACAGCCATTATAATTTAAATTGTTCAGTTGAGCTGAACTGTTCAGTGGTCCGTGTGCTGAGCATTGAGAGAGGAGCACATTTAAGGAATGGTTGATGCACAAATTTGTGTTTAAATATGACTGTGCACTACATTGGCGAGAGCATTGGATCAGGAGATTGGAATTCTACACACGGATTAGGATCCTTGTCAATGTGAACTCTGGAGTCAAATATATTCAGAACATGGAATTCACAAAAAAAAATCAGTCGCCCAGATTTTGTGTCAGAACACTGGTGCTTTATTTCGGGAGCTGAATGCTGCTTTCAACATACCCAGGCAGAAATAGTTGTCATTTTCCATAGAAGCAGGGTTAAAGAAGTTCATTTAATGATTAGTTGGAGCACAAAACACACTCGACAGCAATGTTTGGACTATTAAAGAATTTTACTAAAATATTCACAGGAGAATTGTTTAGTCTGATTTTCTACCCTGTCATTTCCTGATGGTGAGCTCCTGATGGGAGGACCGAGAAGTTTGGTACCATCCAGAACAAAGCAGCCCCGCTTGACTGGCACCCCATCCACCACCCTCAACATTCACTCCCTCCACTACTGGTGTACACTAGCAGCAGTGTGTACCATCTACAAAATGCACTGCAGCAACTCACCAAGGCTCCTTAGACAGCATCTGCCAAACCCACGACCACTACCCTCTAGAAGGACAAGGGCAGCAGATAGATGGGAACACCACCAGCTGGAAGTTTCCCTCCAAGTCACTCACCATCCTGACTTGGAAATATATCACCGTTCCTTCACTGTCGTTGGGTCAAAATCCTGGCACTCCCTCCCTAACAGCACTGTGGGTGTACCTACACCACATGGACTGCAGCAGTTCAAGAAGGCAGCTCACCACCACCTTCTCAAGGGCAAATAGGGATGGGCAATAAATGCTGGCCTAGCCCAAGTCCCATGAAAGAATAAAATTTTTAAAAAACACACCTCTGGGGGCTCCCCACGGTGAATCACACTTTGACAATAAAAGGACTTGTATTTATACAGCACCTTTTACAACATCAGGAAGTCTCAAAGTGCTTCGGAGCCAATGAAGTACTTTTTTGATGTGTATTAACTATTGTAATGTAGAAAACACAGTGACCAGTTTATGCACAGCAAGCTCCCACAAACAGCAACATGACAGTGACCAGGTGGTCTGTTTTGAAGTCGGTTCAGGGGTAACCCTTGGCCAGGACAAAAGGGTAAACTCACCCACTTTTCTCCAAAACAGTGCCACAGAATCTTTTCCATCCAGCCGAGAGGGCAGGTGGGATATTGGGTTTGACATTCCATCCTAAAGGCAGCGAGAAGCCTCATGTCAATTTTTATGCTCCAGTCCTGGAGCGGGACTTGAACCCACAACCTACCCCCTGTGACTGCCGTGGTTCAAGAGGGTGGCTCACTACTACCTTCTCAAGGAGCTCTAAGGATGGGCGACAAACGCTGACTGAGCCAGCGATGCCCACATCTCATGAACAAGTACAATAAAAATATCTTTCTGTAGAGGATTAACCAGGATAGGGGTTAACACTCTCTAAAGAGGATTGCTGATTCAAAGTCACTGCACGCCTATTTTGCTTAATGTCTAAACTAATATTTTTGAAAGCCCCTGAAGCCTGATTTCCAATCTGAATTTCCACTTTAATGAGTTGAAAGGTCATGGGGAGAGGGCGGGAAATTGGAGTTGAGGCCGAAATGAGATCAGCCATGGTCGTATTGAATGGTGGGGCAGGCTCGAGGGGCTGAATTGCCTACTCCTGCTCCTCGTTCTTATATTCTTTACTCTTAATAATAACACATTTTTCACACTTCACAGTCCACCCAGTAAGAAATCATCAACATGCATCATGATGGTGCCTGAATGTTTCTCTTTTTGATGCCAATAAAACATTGTGGGATCTGCTCTTAGTTGAACAAGGCCTAATTTCAACAAAACAGATCTCAGCGAAAAATACTACACCCTCGAGACACAATCCGGCCATAAACGCAGTGTTTAGTTTCCATAGTTTCCCTCCTGCATCACTATTCACTCTTTAGGTGCTTTCAGAAACACTTCTCTTTAAAATTTTTCACCCTCTCACAATCCTTTTACATGAATTGATCTACGTTCCCATCAATGTGCGGTCAAGAGAGTTAAATAGACTTTCAGCATGACTTTTCCTGCTGTGGGAGAGTCCACTCTAACATCTGTATCACCCCTTCGCCCTTCAAAATCCTGAGTAACTAGCCACGCTTTAGCCTTATAGGCCTCATCTGCAGGAATACTTTCCTTTCGAGATGGACAGGGCTGGCTGTCCCCTATCTGCTACTTCAGAATTAACTCCAAATTCCTTCCAGCTACCTAACCCCTTTCATTTTGCCTGTTATTAATTTATCCCCTCGTTTATTGACAGCCATCAAATCTCCACAGTCGCGAAAGCTTCAACATTTAGTCTTATCTCAGGACCATTCTGTAGCCCTCCTTTCATTTGCTAATCTATTTGACTGCAATTCTACTTGCATTTCAATATCTTTCGGGATGACTACTGTAAGATCTCTCTCACGCGTGGTCAGTGACTCTTTCTCTAGTACGAGATCATTCACTAATGCAAGAATCACTCTCAGACCAAATATTAGAACTCACTCCTGCTAATTTCACCCTATTCTGCCTGGCCATGGACTTCACTTTAAATATTTAAACTGACCAGTAGCTTTTCATGCACGTCCCACGATAGTCACATCCCTCCATTCACTGGAATCTTCTGGAACACGTCACCCGAGTTCCCACTTCAGGCACTTGGCCTTTAGAGGTGACAGTCCCGTCCAGTGCATCATGATCACTCAGCCAACCACCATCCAATCCCTGATTCTGTTCCTCAGGATGATCATAGCAAAACAGGAGTTCTTTTCTAAAAAAATTATTCATTCATGGGATGTGGTTGTCGCCGGCTGGGCCCAGCATTTATTGCCCATCCCTAATTGCCCTTGAGAAGGTGTGGGTGAGCTGCCTTCTTGAACTGCTGCAGTCCATGTGGTGTAGGTACACCCACAGTGCTGTTAGGGAGGGAGTTCCAGGTTTCTGACCCAGCGACAGTGAAGGAACGGTGATATATTTCCAAGTCAGGATGGTGAGTGACTTGGAGGGGAACTTCCAGGTGGTGGTGTTCCCATGTATCTGCTGCCCTTGTCCTTCTAGATGGTAGAGGTCGTGGGTTTGGAAGACACTGTCTAAGGAGCTTTGGTGAGTTCCTGCAGTGCATCTTGTAGATGGTACACACTGCTGCTACTGTGCGTCGGTGGTGGAGGGAGTGAATGTTTGTGAGTGGGGTGCCAATCAAGCAGGGCTGCTTTGTCCTGGATGGTGTCAAGTTTCCTGAGTGTTGTTGGAGCTGCACTCATCCAGGCAAGTGGAGAGTATTCCATCACACTCCTGACTTGTGCTTTGTAGATAGTGGACAGGCTTTGGGGGTTAGCAGATGAGTTACTTGTCGCAGGATTCCTAGCCTCTGACCTGCTCTTGTAGCCACAGTATTTATATGGCTGGTCCAGTTCAGTTTCTGGTCAATGGGAACCCCCAGGATGTTGATAGTGGGGGAGTCAGTGATGGTAACTTATAAAAAACATTTGTTCATGGGACGTGGGCATCACAGGCTAGGACAACATTTATTGCCCATCCCTAATTGCCCTTGTTCAGGATGCGTTTAAGAATCAACCACATTGCTGTGGCTGTGGTGTCACATGTAGACCACGTAGACATGTAGTGTCACATGTAGACCACGTAGACATGTAGTGTCACATGTAGACCACGTAGACATGTAGTGTCACATGTAGACCACGTAGACATGTAGTGTCACATGTAGACCATGTAGACATGTAGTGTCACATGTAGACCATGTAGACATGTAGTGTCACATGTAGACCGGACCAGGTAAGGATCGCAGATTTCCTTCTCTAAAGGACATTAGTGAACCAGATGGGTTTTTGCAACAATTGGCAATAGTTTCATGGGCATCATCAGACTTTTTATTGAATTCAAATTTCACCATCTGCTGTGGTGGGATTCGAAGGCAGGTTCCCTGGAATACTAGTCCAGTGAAAATACCACTATGCCATCACCTCTCCCATTGGAGGTTAAGGGGCGATGGTTAAATTCTCTCTTGTTGGAGGTCATCATTGCCTGGAACTTGTGTGGCGTGAATGTTACTTGCCACTTGTCAGCCCAAGCCTGGATATTGTCCAGGTCTTGCTGCATTTGGACATGGACTGCTTCAGTATCTGAGGAGTCGCGAATGCTGCTGAACATTGTGCAATCATCAGCGAACATCCCCACTTCTGACCTTAAGATGGAAGGAAGGTCATTGATGAAGCAGCTGAAGATGGTTGAGCCAAGGACACTACCCTGAGGAACTCCTGCAGTGATGTCCTGGAGCTGAGACGACTGACCTCCGACAACCACAATCATCTTCCTTTGTGCCAGGTAGGACTCTAACCAGTGGAGAGTTTTCAAGGCTTCCTAGGCCACTTCAGAGGGCAGGTAAGTGTCAATCACATTGCTGGGGTTTGGAGTCACATGTAGACCAGTCTGGGTAAGGACAGCAGGTTTCCTTCCCTACCAGATGGATTTTTACAGCAATCAATGATAGTTTCATTGGGACTCGAAATCAAGTTCTGTCGAAGGGTCATGAGGACTCGAAACGTCAACTCTTTTCTTCTCCGCCGATGCTGCCAGACCTGCTGAGTTTTTCCAAGTAATTCTGTTTTTGTTTTGGATTTCCAGCATCCGCAGTTTTCTTTGTTTTTATATAATGATAGTTTCATGGTCACCATTACTGAGACCAGCTTAGTTCCAGATTTTATTAATTGAATTTAAATTCCAACAACTACCATGGTGGGATTTGAACCCATGTCTCCCAGAGCATTAGCCTGAGCCTCTGGATTACTAGTCCAGTAACACCTTCTGTCAACTGCTCAGATTCTGAGAGTTTGTAATCAATCCTGGTTAACTGTGAGGAGTGAACCTTAATAGTTTGTTACCTGTTAGATAACCACTGTCTTACCATCACGCTCTAGACCTTACCAGGAGCTTTCCACACCTTATGGCCCTCTCTGTTGTAATGCACCATATCCCCAGAATTGAAGTCCATCTTGGATGGTCTTATACGATGCTTTAGAGCTCTCTGAATTTTATCTGAGAGCTGAGCCTTGATGGAATGCTTGATGGAACCCTTTTCCTGGAATGTAAAGCAGGAAAAAACTGTCCCCTCTGGGACCAGGGTATTATCACCCAGCACAGTAGGTAATTTGGGATTCCTCCCATAGTTCAACTGATAGGGACTGTACCCCTCCAAACATTTGAAGCTAATTATTTACATGAACAGCTCATGCTAGTGCAGTTGTCAACTTGCAGTTTGGCTGATTGGCTAAGATTTTATTCATCTATCGCTGTGTGACTCCTTTCACTGAGTCCATTGCTGAAAGGATTTTCAGCTGCGGTTTTCATATCCACAATGTTCATGTTTTTACACATGTCTCTAAACTCGTTACTGGCAAATTCCTCTCCATAATCAGTCAGTAACTTGTTTGGTGTCATGTTCAGTCTCTATCCATTCCTCCATGACTTTATCTATAATCAGCCTTTTGTCTTTGCCATGTATTACTGTAGAAAGACTAAATCCGGTGGCCATGTCTATAAAGTATAAAATTACAATCTTTCTGCCTTTGTCCCTTTGTCCCTTACCTTTAGATCCATGGCAATGACCTCATTAAAGTTGCGTGCCATTGAAAGGCTTACAAAAGGACCGGACAGTGTCCTCCAACACTCTTAACATAGTTCACATTTTGCACTAATGAGTTTGATGAGCCTTGTCCACTTCTCATCAATCACACCCGCATCCTTTAGTAGGATTTTTAATTTTTGACAAGGATATGAACATACAAATGAGCTTATCGGGCAGCCCTACAGACTGTTGGGTGAAATGACGCGCGGTGACATGGGCATGCGTCAATCTGATCTTCTGTCTGGCAGGTTTGCACCGCAGTGGTCTGTGTGCCCGCCAACTGTCAAAGGCCTGTTAAGGCCATTAATAATCCAACTAAAGTAGATTCCAGGGCTGCCCGTCCAACCTTAAGGTTGGTGAGGGGTGGGGGGGGCAGACAAGGAGCCCAGGCGGCCTTGCATTTTTCCTGGAATCTCATCCATGGGCGGGACGTGGTTTCATAAAATTCATAAACATATCCTAGCTCGTCTGACACGGGGACATGCCTGAATAATTTTTTAAATTCTTTTCTTCAATTTTTCATGATGAAAAATCCCTGAGGCAGTGAAAGAGTGTGGGCCCTGACTCTCCCTCCTCCCCCCAACCTGTACAGGTAGCGCTGAGCGTTTCCAGGTGTGCCTCATGCTGGGTGGGCCTTAACTGGCCCTGCCCATGTAAAACGGTGGCGCATAGCCGATCGCGTGCAGGGATTGGCTCCGCACCCGCCCGTACCCGCTCCCAACCGGCCAGCCCAACGGGGAGAAAATCCTCCCCATGAAACAGGAGCAGGCGTAGGCCACTCAGCCCCTCGAGCCTGCTCCGCCATTCCATAAGATCATGGCTGATCTGAATGTGGCCTCAACTCCAATTTCCTCCCCACCCCTGATGACCTTTGACTCCCTTGTCAATCAAGAATCCAAGAGCGGATTGTGTCACTTAAAGACAATTTGCTTATTTTTGCCTCTGATTTTTATCCCCTGATGCCTTTAATGTGTCTCTAAGGCTCCGATTAGGAACATCAGGGGCAGAATTTCCTGCCTGTTGGGTGGGTGGAGCGGGAGCGGGCACAGGCAGGCATGAGCCTGATCGGGTCTGTTCTGCCATTTTATGTGGGTGGGCCGGTTAAGGCCCACTCAGTGTGACGCGCACCCGGAAGCGCTGAGCAGGCTGTGGGGGGGTTGGTGGGGAGGCATTGCCTGAGTCGGGAGTGTGCAGAAGGGAGATCAGCTTTAAGTCCAAAAAGTTTAATAAAATGGCGAGAACATTTTTATGACATGAGACTGTCACATGAGCTGGGACCTGTGCGTACATTTCAATTAAATTTTAGCCAAAATTTAAAATCGTTCGTGAAAGCTCGTCCCGCCCGTGGATGAGGGTCTATGATAAATGCCTGGGTTCTCCACCTGCCGCCAACCTTAAGGTTGGATGGGCAGCTCCGTTTATTGTTTTAATTGATATTTAAATGGCCTTAACAGGCCTTTGACAGTTCGGCGAGTGCGCAGCTGACCTGAAAGTCTGGGTAATGCATGGCGATGTCAGGATGCATGCCCGATGTCACCACGCGTCACTTTACGCCTCAGCGAGTGGGACCTGCACCCGCTCACCGAGCCGAAGATTCAGCCCTAGGCTTTGTCTAGGGGATCCAATAAAGCCCTGATTGGGTAAACTGCAGATCCACTGACTTTCCAAAAACAATAGCTCTATCACGCTCCATGTCCAGTTTCATCTGCACCTTTTTCATGGAAGGCTTACTGAACAGCAAAGATATCTAACTAGAGACTACATCAGTATGAATGAAGTGGCTTCCTCTGGCTGTTTTGCATGGTAACACCTCTCTTTTAGGTGACCTCAATGTGTTGTCATCCCTGAACCTAAAACAAGAAGAACTTGCTTACTCCCTGACCTCACCTCAATCCTCACTACTGAGTGACTCGAGATAACATGTTACCAATCTGTCCCCCACACACTGTCGAGGTGTAACTGCTGTCTAACACCGCACAGTTAAACGAATCCACAACTAATACACTTATCACTGGACTAAAATTTCTTGTGACTAGTACAATTCCTTCAGGCTGATCATTATCATCACCTTCAGCCTCTGAATTCTGTGTCATGCATCACTTCAAGAAATCAGCTGTTCTGCTTTGAGCCCTACTGCAAGGGGAATGAATATAAAAGTAGGGGTGTTCTGCTACAGTTGTACAGGACCTTGGTGAGACTACATCTAGATACTGTGTACAGTTTTGGTCTCCTTATTTAAGAAAGGAGATAATTGGATTAGAAGCAGCTCAGAGAAGGTTTGCTTGACTGATTCCTGGGGTGTGGTGATTATCTCGTGAGGAAAGATTGGACAGTCTGGGCCTTAGAAGAATGAGAGGTGATTGTTGTATAGGGATCTGGCACCAAAGGGTTAATGTGGGACTGAGCACAGCACCGCTCACACAGTGGTGTAGAAAGGCAGATGACCCAGACCTCGGGTCAGTGTGATGTTCAGCAGAGACTTTTGAATACCTAGACACGGAGATAGCTCCTTGCCTGTACCTTTCACTGTATATCTGTATATAGTTACAAGTAGTTAATAAAGACTTGCTGTTAACATACTTAAGACTACGGAGACTTCTTTAAGAGACACTGTTCTGTAACCAACACCCTTGCAACAGTGATCTTATTAAAACATATCAGATCCTGAGGGGGTTTGACAGGGTGGATGTTTCCCCTTGTGGGAGAGACTAGAATGAGGGGACACAGTTTAAAAATGAGAGGTCTCACATTTAAGATGGAGCTGAGGAGAATGTTCCTCCGTGGTCTCTTCACCCTCAGAGAACAGTGGATTCTGCATCATTGAATATTTTTAAGGCTGACTTTGATTCTTGATTGAGAAGGGAGCCGAAGGGTATGGGGTGGGGGGGGTGGCAGACAGGAGAGTGGAGTTGAGGCCTCAGTCAGATAACCATGATCTTACCAAATGGCAGAGCGGGCTCAAGGGGCTGAATGGCCTATTCTTGTTCCTAATGTGTATGTTTGTATGTATGTAATAATGTTGTAATAACCCTTCTGGCTCACTAATGTACGTTAGGGAAGGAAATCTGCTGTCCTTACCCAGTCTGGCCTGCATGTGACTCCAGACCCACAGCAATGTGGTTGACTCTTAAATGCACCCTGAACAAGGGCAATTAGGGATGGGCAATAAATGCTGGCCTAGCTAGTGACGCCCACATCCCATGAATGAATAAAAAAAAAGACCCTGGTTCTCATCGCCCAGGGCTGAGATTTATAGGTGCGCACCTCCAATTCTGGATGGAGTTCTAGTCAAACAGCTCTCTCCTCCCACACTTCCTGCTCAGTCAAAGACCCTGCAAGTGGGGTGGAAAAAAATAAACACATCCAAACCACTAGAACCAAGATTAATTGTCGGCGGGCGGGCTGCTGACTCCCACACGCACCAGATGACTGAAATATTGCACGAGTGCGCGACATCATCGTGTGTCATTTTACTCTTGAGGGGGTAGGGTACACGCCCGCCCACTCAGCTCAAATCTCTGCCCCTCGTGTTTTGTTGGTGACTGACTGTATAGGTCAAACTGGCTGCTTCACTAAAAGCCTGGCACTTAAGGGAAGGTGCCTAAATTCTCAGACTCAAACTGATATATCACTAAACCTTCCTTTCTTGAAAGCAAATGCATAGAATAAAATCTTCATTATCCAGCGGACACGGGGAATGGGTGGTGCTGGTTAATCGGAAATGCTGGTTTACAGAGACTCCCATTTACCAGTGGAATACTGCGTAATACGTGTAGCGTGAACTAATCCCAAGTAAAGAACAGGATTCTTTATATTTCTAATCTTCAACAGTGCTTTAAAACATAAATTAAAGTATCAAACAACACAATATACAGGTACGGGTTCTGGATAACTTCGCAATTGCTTCCAGATGGTAAAGTGATGATTCATGTTAGGGAACATACAAACATACGAACAAGGAGCGGGAGTAGGCCATTCAGCCCCTCGAGCCTGCTCCGCCATTCAATAAGACCATGGCTGATCTGATAAATAACATGAAACCTGCATCCCATCGACCCCCGATAACCTATCACCCCCTCGCTTACCTCTGCCTTAAAAATATCCAAAGACTCTGCTTCCTCTGCCTTTTCAGGAAGAGAGTTCCAAAGACTCACAACCCTCTGAGTGAAAAATTTCACCTCATCTCTTTTAAATGGGTAACCCCTTATTTTTAACCAGTGACCCCTTAGTTCCAGATTCTCCCACAAGAGGAAACATTCTCTCCACATCCACCCTGTCAAGACCCCTCAGGATCTTATATGTTTCACTCAAGTCGCCTCTTACTCTTCTAAACTCCAGTGGATACAAGCCCAGCCTGTCCAACCTTTCCCCACAGGACAACTCTCTCATTCCTGGTATTAGTCTGGTCAGAAATTCCAGTTAGTAGAGAATTCCAGTTGGTAGAAAGGCGGATAACGCAGTTTAAAAACAAAGAAAACTGTGGATGCTGAAAATCCAAAACAAAAACAGAATTACCTGGAAAAACTCAGCAGGTCTGGCAGCATCGGCGGAGAAGAAAAGAGTTGACGTTTCGAGTCCTCATGACCCTTCGACAGAACTTGATTTCGAGTCCAAGAAAGAGTTGAAATATAAGCTGGTTTAAGGTGTGTGTGTGGGGGGCGGAGAGATAGAGAGAGAGAGAGAGGTGCTTGTGTAGACAAACAAGCAGTGATAGAAGCAGATCATCAAAAGATGTCAGCGACAATGGTACAAAAGAACACATAGGTGTTAAAGTTAAAGTTGGTGATATTATCTAAATGAATGTGCTAATTAAGAATGGATAACGCAGTTTACTGTATTTGCATTAATTTATCATAAAATGGTTCCTTTACAAGATTTTTATTTTTTATGTTGATAATCTGGTGATAAAATATAATTCTGCAATAATTTGTACATAGCTGTACTTGGAATCTTTAATGCTTCAGAATAGAAGTCTTCCAGAACATTCCAATCTCTTCTTGGGAACATGGGATTAGCCTGGGCTAAAGGGCAGTAAGATGGAAGCAGAGGTGTGGCACTCCTTCCCGATGTCCACTGATTTCCAACAAAGGGGGAGGATGCCGAGTGCTTACACCCTGCCGATGGAGCTCGCGAATGGTCAGGCCTGGGCTAATGGGAGGGTAAGTGGCTATCCCTCCTCACTGTCCTCCCCGGACACGGAGAGAGAACTCAGCAGGAGAACTGAGCTTCTCTGATCGGAGGGTCGAGGCTTCCCAACCCTCCAGGATTGTCCTGGGATCTCCGGGAATTAACCTCCAGGAAATTGCTGGGAGCAACACTGGAGAAAAACTATAGTGGAGTTAAAAACATCATATTCGGAAAAAAATATATAGAAATGCAGTTGTCAGGGGAGATTCCATAATTAGTGAGTTCCAGGATTTTGACCCAGTGACAGTGAAGGAACGGTGATATATTTCCAAGTCAGGGTGGTGAGTGACTTGGAGGGGAACTTCCAGGTGGTGGTGTTCCCATCTCTCTGCTGCCCTTGTTCTTCTAGATGATAGTGGCCGTGGATTTGGAAGGTGCTATCTAAGGAGCCTTGGTGAGTTGCTGCAGTGCATCTTGTAGATGGTACACACTGCAGCTACTGTGCGTTGGTGGTGGAGAGAGTGAATGTTTGTAGATGTGGTGCCAATCAAGTGGGATGCTTTGTCCTGGATGTTGTTGAGCTTCTTGAGTGTTGTTGGAGCTACACTCATCCAGGCAAGTGGAGGGTATTCCATTAGGCTCTTGACTTGTGCCTTGTAGATGGTGAACAGGCTTTGGGACTCAGGATGTGAGTTACACGCCAGAGGATTCCTAGGCTCTGACCTGTTCTTGAAGCCACAGTATTTATATGGCTAGCCCAGTTCAGTTTCTGGTTAATGATAACCCCCAGGATGTTGATAGTGGGGGATTCAGCGATGGTAATGCCATTGAATGCCAAGGGGCGATGTTTAGATTTTCTCTTGTTGGAGATGGTCATTGCCTGGCACTTGTATGGCACAAATGTTACTTGCCACTTGTCACCCAAGCCTGGATATTGTCCAGGTCTTGCTGCATTTGGACATGGACTGCTTCAGTATCTGAGGAGTCATGAATGGTGCTGAACATTGTGTAATCATCAGCCAACATCCCCACTTCTGACCTTATGATGGAAGGAAAGTCATTGATGAAGCAGCTGAAGATGGTTGGGCCGAGGACACTACCCTGAGGAACTCCTGCAGTGATGTCTTGGAACTGAGTTGATTGACCTCCAACAACCACAACCATCTTCCTTTGTGCTAGGTATGACTCCAACCAGCAGAGAGTTTTCCCCCGATTCCTATTGACTCCAGTTTTGCTAGGGCTCCTTGATGCCACACTCTGTGAAGTGCAGCCTTGATGTCAAGGGCAGTCACTCTCACCTCACCTTGGGAGTTCAGCTCTTTTGTCCATGTTTGAACCAAGGCTGTAATGAGGTCAAGAGCTGAGTGACCCTGGCGGATCCCAAACTGAGCACCAGTGAGGAGGTTATTACTAAGCAAGTGCCGCTTGATAGCACTGTTGATGACGCCTTCCATCACTTTACTGATGATGGAGAGTAGACTGATGGGGTGGTAATTGGCCGGGTTGGATTTTTCTTGCTTTTTGTGTACAGGACATACCTGGGCAATTTCCCACATAGCTGGGTAGATGCCAGTGTTGTTGCTGTACTGAAACAGCTTGGCTAGGGGCGCAAGTTCTGGAGCACAAGTCTTCAGTACTATTGCTGGAATATTGTCAGGGCCCCATAGCCTTTGCAATAGCCAGTGCCTTCAGCAGTTTCTTGATATCACGTGGAGTGAATGGAACTGGCTGAAGACTGGCATCTGTGATGCTGGGGGCCTCTGGAGGAGGCCGAGATGGATCATCCACTCATCACTTCTGGCTGAAGATTGAAGCAAATGCTTCAGCCTTACCTTTTGCAGTGTTGGAAAGAGGGGTTGGCTTTGATGGGCCAAAAATCAAATTAGGGTTGAGAAGCAAAAAAGATAAGATCACTTTGCTTGGGGTATTCTGCAGCCTCCAGATAATGAGGGAAAAATGAGGGGAAAATGAGGGAAACCAGACATGTGCAAGAACTATAGAGCGGTGATACTGGGGAACCTTAACTACCCAAATCTCGACTGGAATAATGTTAGTGTAGGAAAGGGGAGGGATTTCTGAAATGTCCTCAGGAGAACTTCTTTGAAAGGTATGTTCGCAGCTCAAGAAAGGAGGCTTTGCTGGATCTGGTGCTGGGAAATGAGGTGGACCAAACGGACCAAGTGTCCGGGGGTGGGCGGGGGGGGCGGTGTTTTTGGTAAGATTATAAGGTTTAGTTTAGTAATGGAGAAGATCAAGGAACAATCTAATATAGAACTTCTGAATTGGAAGAGGGCTAAATTTGATGCAGTGAAAAGAAATCATCTATCCAGGGTAAAATGGAACCAGAGAATAACATGAAAAGCTGTAATGGAACAATGGGTGATCATAAAGATGCTTCAGGTATAATCTCGATACATTCTGTCAACGGCAAAAGGTAAGGGATCTAGGGTTTCTTGGATGACGAGGGCGATAGAGATTATGATTAAACTAAAAGGAAATGTATGGTGCATGTCAAATGAATTCTTCCAAGTGAGAACCAGGTCAAAAAGGAGAGGTTGAGAGGGGAGGTGAAGTGGTAAATAAGCCTGGCAAAGAGAGTATGGGACTTCAATGGCAGTCAACAGAAAAAGGAGCCCAGAGATCATCTACCAGTGTCTAAATAGTAAGAAGTGGATGTGTTGCCTTATTAGGCTCAAAGATGGTGATATATGCTTAGAGATGCAGGACAAGGCTAGAATACTTGGGGAGTACTTTGAATCGATGTTTACCGAGGAAGAGGAATCTGACAATAATGGTAGTGGAGGCAATGGATAGAAGAAAGGCTGGCTATGCTTAGGGTAGATAAGCCACATGGTTCAATGGCTTGCACCCTTGGTTGTTAAAGGAAGTGGGGGTGGAGACAGCAGAAGAGCTGACCTTAATCTTTCAACTATCCCCTAGATATGGGAAAGATGCTATGGGATTAGAGCATGGCAAATATACCCATATTCAAGAAAGGATGCAAAGGCAGTCCAAGTAACTACAGGCCAGTTGGTTTAATGTTGGGGGTGGGTAAAGTTTTAGAACCCACAATTATGGGGGGGGGGAATCAATAGGTTCTTGGCGAGGTTAGAGTTGGTTAAGGAGAGCCAGCAAGGGTTTGTAAAAGGCCGTTTATACTAGGCTAATCTAATTTTGATGAAATAACAGAAAAGGTTGATGAAGGGAATGCAGTGGATGTTGTCTATATGGATTTTAAGAAAACATTTGACAAAATACCCTGTAAAGGGCTGGTTAACAAAATTGAGGCTTATGGAAGGAGGGCCAGTGTCTGATTGGATAAAAGTGAGCTTAAGGACAACATTGTGGTAGATGGTTCTTTTGTTTTTTGGACTGGGGAATGGTGGACAGTGGCATTCCCTAAGGGCCAGTGCTGGGACCATGCTTTTTATTGCTCCATATAAATGTCTTGGCTCCTGGAATACAGAGTAAAATTTCAAAAGTTGCCAGTGATACCAAACTTGGAGGAGTGACAGTGAGGATGATACAAATCGACTGCAACAAGACACAGATCTTCTAGAGTGTGCAGGGATCGGGGGATACATGTGCATCGATCTTTGAGGGTGAAAGGGCATATCTAGCCATAAAAAAGCTTCTCCTGATCTTCAGATGATTGAAAATTGTAATTTGTGCAAATACTCGGTCATTTTTGACATTCAATTGAACTAGCACCGGGAAACTCTGTCTTTATTATCACTAAAGAATAGGGCTAGAATCTTTCTCTAGCCGCAGGGAAACCCGACCCACCCGCGTTTGTGGTTCACCAGCCGCACGCCCATCCCACACCAGGGTCTGGCTCACAGCTTATAAGCCACGCTGGAGTGCGTGAGGAGTGTGGGTGCAGAGGTGGGCTGGTTGGGAGGCCGGTTTCGGTTCTCCAACACAGTATCCCTGCCCCCAACTGTGTCTAATGGTGCCCTAAACATCGTCCCTCACCCCCATGCTGGCCCATGCTCCCACAGATCGCCCATGCTGCTCCATTCCATCTCTCTGCTGCCCCCCCATGTACACTCCATGCCCCCCTCAGATCACCCATATCGCTCCATGCCACCTTGATGTTGGCCCCGAATATCCTCCATAGCAACTCGCCCAGTTTGCACTATGCAGAGTCCTCAGATTCCATGCAATATCAATGGAAATTATTCTACATTCCTCAGGGGGAAAATAAACCTCTCACGATCAAATGGAAGTCTCCGTTTCATTGATAATGAGAAAAAATGCATTCTGCCATGTGAGAAAAACTTTGTCATACTTGTAGTTAATGCTACTATTAACTTATGTAAACAAACCAGAAACAGCATCAAAGGGGCAATCTTCAACTTCTTGAAACTGTCATTCGTTCTCAGATGAATGGAATACCTACTGTCCTGAAACCCATTAGCACTTGACACTCAGTCAAGCATTGATAATGGGCACAGCTGTCTGAACAATAGATTGCTCTCTGGGCAGGAAAGAACAACAGGTGCTCAGTTCAATGTCAAAGTAGAGTGCCCATCAATCAATGTAAAGGAGCAGGTGGTTAGATTTTTTTGAAGTGTAGCTATGTTTTGAGGTGGTCTTATGGAGCAGTGGTAGTGTCCCAGCCAAGGGCCTAGAGGCTCTCTGTTTGAGTCCCACTTCAGGACTTGATGGCCACAGAAGTTGTGTTCATAATGTGGCCAAGCAAGCTGATTGTCAGCTTGTAAACCCTTCTAATGTGCCTGATGGCAGATGGTAAGAAAGGGAGAGTTTCCTGGTCAGCTATATTGCAGAAGGTAACAGCAAACCACTGCAGTACTTTGCCAAGTATAATCATGGACCAATCCATGAAGGCCAACACCGTCTTAGGTATGGTACAAGGAGGAGGAGATATTTTTTGAAGTGTCAAAGTCAGAATTTAAGGGAGCAGGTGGTTAGATTTTTTTCCAAATGTCAGAATCTGCTTTTAGTTTTGTAAATCAGCCAGATCCATTTAAATCACAGCAGAAAAGGTGACAACACAGGCTGACAGGACACTTTGTAACATTTTTCTTTGCATTATGGTACTTTCTCCATTTGCATGTGAACAAATACACAAGGCTGGTCAATGTAAGAGTCAACTTGCCTTTAAAGGACATGTCCCTATGATGAATCACTGTATTACATCTACACCCACACTATAATACAGCACCTAATAGAGATATTTGAAGGTATGAAAACACTTGACACTTACCTTTCAGAATGATCTAGACTCCTCACATCACTTGTCGTTTGCTTCATGAGCTCAAACCTGGTGCGATTCAAATGAGTTTCCAAAACCCTGCACCACCAGGTGGAAACGGTGTGTGTGGGGAGAAATCCCATCTTAAAATCCGATCTCAGCAGGTGTGGGTGTGCGTTTTGCAGACTGGGCATTCCTGACCCGCAGAAAAGGCCAGAGCAACATGTAGGGAGGGGAATGTGGTGGAAAATCGAATTTCCTCCAGAAAAAATAACAGAGTGTGGTGATTCACACGCCTCTTACACCCGGACGGAAACTCATCCCCGGAGAAAAATGGCAGCAAGGACACGGAAAGTGGGAGAACGGATACGGAAAGTGGGAGAATGGATACAGAAAAATGGGAGCATGGATATGGAATTGGCAGCACGGACACAGAAAATGGGATTGTAGATACGGACAATGGGAGCACGGATACAGAAAGTGGGAGAATGGACACGGAAAATGGGAACATGGATATGGAATTGACTGAGTGGCAGGAAGTGAGGATTGGTGATGGTTTCATGTTCCTCTGAGACTGGGAGATGTTTGGAGAAGTGTTCCCCATGGGCCAGCTTTGGGCCCATTACTCTTTTCAATGTTTATAAATGTCCTGTGGGTGTAGGGAGCAGTGTTATAAAGTTTACAGACAATATGAAATTTAGCAAAGTTGTAGTGATGAGGAAAATGATAGGCGTCAGGGTGGCAGAGAGCCTGGTGAGATGGGCAGAGGTGAGGCTGATTGAATTCAGTCTGGGAGTATGTGAAGTGATGCACCCTGAGAGGATTTACATGGAAAGAGAGTATATTAGAAATGACATGATTCTGAAAAGATTAGATGAGCAGGGAGACCTTGGCATCCATACACGAATCCTTAAAGATGGCACAGAAAGATGATAAAGTGGTTAAAAAAGCATATCGCAGTATTACAGTATCACAGAATCTTTACAGTGTAGGAGGAGGCCATTCAGCCCATCCAGCCTGCACTGATACTCTGAAAAAGCATTCCACCTAGTCCCACTCCCCTACCTTATCCCCATAACTTTGAACATTCTCTCTTTTCAGGTAGCATTCCAATTCCCTTTTGAATACCTCGATCGAACCTGCCTCCACCACCCTTTCAGGAAGTTTGTTCCTGACTCTAACCACCCTCTGGGTGAAAAAATTTTTCCTCACATCACATTTATTCCTTTTGTCAATTATTTTGAATCTGTGCCCTTTCGTTCTTGATGTTCTCTTTAGTGGAAACAGTTTCTCACTATTTACCCTGTCCATACCCCTCAGAATCTTGAATACCTCTATCAAGTCTCCTCTCCCAGCCTTCTTTCCTCCACAGAAAAACAGTCCAACTTCTCCAATCTATTCTCATAGTTACAGTTCTTCATCCCGGGAATCATTCTTGTGAATCTCCTCTGTACTCTCTCCAATGCCTTCACATCCTTCCTCAAGAACGGCACTCAGAACTGGTCGCAGTACTCCAGATGAGATCTAACTAGTGTCTTATACAAGTTCAATGTGACCTCCTTATTCTTGTACTTAATGCCCCTGTTAATAAAGCCTAAGATACCATATGCTTTATTACCTGCTTTCTCAACATGCCCTTCCATCCTCAATGACCTATGTACATATACACCGAGGTCCCTCTGTTCCTGCCCTGCCTTTAGAGTCTCTCCCTTTATTTTATACTGTCTCACCATATCTTTCCTGCCAAAATGAATCACCTCACTCTACTGTACATTGAGCTTCATCTGCCACCTATCTGCCCAACCCACCAACATGTCTGTGTCCTTTTGAAGTTGAAGACTGTCCCCATCACAGTTGACAACATTTCCAATCTTTGTATCATCTGCAAATTTTGAAATCCTGCCCTGCACACCATAGTCTAGGTCATTAATATACATCAGGAACAGCAAGGGTCCCAACACTGACCCCTGAGGAACTCTGCTACAAGCCTTCCTCCAATCTGGAAAACAACCATTTATCACTACTGTTTCCTGTCACTCAACCAATTTCTTATCCATGTGCCTACGTTCCCTTTTATTCAATGGCCTAGAATATGGTTTGTTACATTGGTTTATAAATAGAGGTGATGGTGTGTGACAGGTCACTCAGGGAGTCCGAGATATTGTGGCAACCTGCACTTTTCCACGTACATTGTAGTCTGGAGCTATGGATGGTGATGGTAGAGGCTCCAATGTTCTTTCCATCACATGGCTGACCAGGAATCTCTCCCACGCTTACCGCCTGCCATTGGCGTGTGTTGGAAGGATTTGCAGGGTGATACTCAGACCAGTTTCCTGCATACTTTGAAGGCACCTTCCTTGGCCATTGAGTCCTGGGGCGGGATTTGAACCCAGAGCTTCTAGCTCAGAGACAGGGATGCCACCCCACTGCACTGCAAGACCTCCTACAAATAGGGCAATAAAATATAAAAAGCAAGAAATCATGCTAGAACTTTCTAAATCCTGGTTAGACCTCAGGTGGGAGCATTGTGACAATTCTAAGTATCACACTCCAGAAAAGATGTAAAGACCTGAGAATGGGGACAGAGGAAGTTTACAAGGATGTTACCAGGGATGAGGGACCTCAGTCCTAAGGAGAGGTTGGAAAAGTCAGGAAGGTTCTCCTGGGAACAGAGAAGGTCAAGATAAGGTAACAAACCATAGTCCATTGAGGGCCATTGGCATCTCTTTCCATTAGAGAGAGGCAATTGGTTATATATAACTTGAGGGGCATCACTCCAGCATGGGACAAGGGGAGGAGACAGTACAGCCTGGCATGGTAAAACTAGAAAATGCTGGAAAAACCCAGCAGGTCAAACAGCATCTGTGGAGAGAGAAACAGGGTTAACGTTTCAAGTCCATGTAACTCTTCTTCAGAGCTAAAGAGAAGTAAAAATATGGACCAATATTTTCCCCCCATTGTGGGGGAAGAGCGGGAGCGGACGCAGGTTGGCGCGCCTCCGATTGGCATGTTTGTGGGCTTGTGGGTCCGAGCGCAGCCCTGGACTCTCCTGATTCTGTTCCAGGAGCTGCCTCTCCATGAGAGTCAGCGCTCTCCCAATGGAGGAGGCTGTGTGCTCGGAGCTCGGGGTCAACACAGTGCCCACACTTTGCATGGACTCCTCCAAGACAGAGACCACGGCACACAGACACTCAGGGACCTCCGCCAGATCGTCACGGCATCCCGCATCTGCCACCTGAAGGACGGCTCCAGAGACTCATCATCTGCCTCGGACTCAGCAGCATCCTGGTCTCCAGCAGTCTCCTGACTGCCAGTGCCCTGGGCACCTTCTGCCTCCACCAGCTCTTCCAGCGACTGTGATGTGCCCTTGCCGCTGTGCAATACCAACTGAATCGGCAAGCTAGTGCCCACTGACATGCCTGTATCTGCGCTGGTAATTGGTGAAGAGAGAGGATGTGACAGGGGCACATCAGTTGGCGGCTGCTCCCCAGGTGTCGGGGGGTTCTTGGTGTCTGCAGCGGGAGTTGAGGATGCAGCTTCTCAGGGAGGAAGAGAACATGTCAGTTGCGAACCTCATTATTAAGTGACTGTGCCCAGCGAGGAAGGGGAACAGCCAGACACAGAGCTTGCAAACATGCAGACACAATGGCTGCTTGTCACAAAGGACAAATGCTTCACTGAGGCGTTGTGATTGGACAAGCAATGGGTACCCAGATTTGAAATTCCCATTGGCAATGCCTCGACCTGCCCTTCCTACACAGTCCCCCAGTCTCTCACCTTCCCACTGCACTCTTACCATCCTCCGAGACCCCTGCCTCTCTGCAACCTGCCGACATTGCTGCTCCCTCACATTCCACGTCCAGGGTGCCCATCTCAAACCTGCACAGGATCAGGATGTTGGGCACTCCCACCACCCATTCGAGCACACTCCAGCGCATTGTGGCTCCTCTTCTCCTCATGGATGAAAGTGCATTCATTTGTCCACCCTCTACCTGCAACACCATACTACCCTCGCCCCCCACCAACCCCCAGGAGAACCAGCTTGAGGTGCCTGTCATATTGGCACAACTCATCCTTTCATATGTCCAAGGCAAGTGGGCACATCTCCCAGCCTTGGCTGGCACAGGGGTATGTGCTATTTGGCACTCTTCATCTCACACCCCAGAGCACCATGATGAACAGTCACCCTCCAAGACACTATACCCAGTGCCATGCCAAGTTGGTACTCACCCTTGCAGATTGCAGATGATCATTGAACCTTTTCCATTGCACGATCCATGTGGGGTACACAACATCAGTCCCACTCACCTGGGCAGCCATCTCTATCCAGACCTCCTCCATCAGTTGGAGTGGTCTCCTCTTGCCAACCTGCGGCATGAGAGTATCACACCGGGCACTCACTGCCTCCACGAGAGTGCACAGGCACTCATCAGAGTCGTGGGACAGAGTGCCCACCGGCATTGCCCTCCTGCCCTGGCAGCACCCAATGGGTGCTGAGGCCAGATATTACACTCTCTCCTTGACAACTCCCTGAGGCTCCTCACCAACTCCTGTCCGCCTGTGCAGTTTTCAAACCACCCCCCCCCCCCCACCCCCACCCCTACGCCCTCTGGGTCCCCATTGGACCTAGCACCCGCCACGTTCCTGCCCCCACCGGCAGGGCTGCCCTAATGTCCAGGCAAGTTTCACACTGGCCGGGCCTTAATTGGCCAGTCAACGTGAAACCACACCTCAGCTGCGATTGTGGCTGGGAATTCAATCCAAAGTTCCCAGACATGGTTACCACCAACAAAGCGCACATCTACAAACACTGTCTCACTCGGGTCATGACAACTCTGATGGCACAGAATCCCCAGAGACTCCTTTCTCCAACCCCATTAAATAGTCTCGGCCACCACTTCAGCAGCAGAAATAAGTGTTGTCCAATCCATAATCCTTCACACTTCACAATCACGTCCCTTTCCAGGCCTGATGATCACACGTGCACACAGTTCAGGCCAATGTTCCTTTGCCCGCAGTATTGAGCACTCTGAACCTATCTTAGTGGAACGGCAGTCACTAATGGCAAAGTGATCCTTCAGCACATTGACTAATCATTACCGATATCCTGATGAGGTAGATCGGGAGAAACTGCTTCCAATGGCAGGAGATTAAAATAATAAGCAAAAAAATCCAGGAGGGAGATGAGGGGAATTTTGTTTTACACAGTGAGTCACCATGATCCAGATCACTCTGCTTGGAAGGGAAGTGGAAGCAGATTCAATAGTGGCTTTCAAAATGGAGATGGATAAATGCTTAAAAAGGAAAAAGAAATGCAGGTTTACGGGGAAAAAGCAGGAAAATGGGAATAATTGGATAGCTCTTTTAAAGAGCTGACGCTGGAATGAAGGACCGAATGGCCTCCTTCAGCAGCGTACGATTCTATTCTATGATATAGTCAATGTGGTATTGACTGAGATTTCACTGGGTGCTGCTAGTTAGTTTGCTCTATCGCATAAATAGGGTTTGAAATGTATGCTGACCCATGGCTTTGGGAAGCATGTATTTTCTTTTTGTGTAGTGTCCATTTAAGGACAAAATGTGCTGGGGAGTATTTTGAAAGAGGGCTAACTGGTTTCCTGATTATTTCACCATTAGGTTCCACAAAGTAAGAAGCAAGGGGTAAATAGAAAGCTCATCGTAGTGGAATAGGGCTTTAGGTTGTCCTTTTCTGTTCAGCAGGTGAGAACACTGAGAAAATGTGCAATGCTCTCTCCAGATAGTACAGTTTTTTGTTTGGTAATCTTTGAAAAGCTTCTGGTGTTGAAGCAGACTTTGAGAATAGATTCTTGTGTTGAAGCAGACTCTGAGAATAGAACACTATGTTCCTGCATGTGTTATATAGTTGGAAAGCACGTAATACTGAATACAGGAAGAGTGAAGGATTATGGATTGGACAACACTTATTTCTGCTGCTAAAGTGGTGGCCGAGACTATTTAATGGGGTTGGAGAAAGGAGTCTCTGGGGATTCTGTGCCATCAGGGCTGTCATGACCCGAGTGAAAGTGTTTGTAGATGTGCGCTTGTTGGTGGTAACCATGTCTGGGGACTTTGGATTGAATAAAACTGCTGGTAAATGCAACTCAAGAGCTGAAGCAATTGGATGGGATTTGCACCAAAGTAAAGCAAGTGTTTGTAACTATGTGAGGTATATCTTTGTTGTATCGACTACTTAAAGTGAAATTTACCTTTTTATTTGAAATATCCATCGCCAGTTAATTGATGTTTGAATTATGCTGATTTTAGTAAGTTTTTTGCAATAAAAATTTTAAATAATGAAATCTTGTCCATTGTGTTTCTTCTCGCTAGTGTTGTGGCAATCCCTTTCTTTTTAAAATATTATTGGTCTCTGTGGGGATCGTAACAGATGTCTTTATTTCATTCTGAGCTGATACATGACCTTTCCTAGTTTACATTTCTGTCTGCCAATATGCTCCTCACGAATCTTCAAGCAGGGTTTCTTTGCCGAAGTTTTTCAGCCTTTTAATGTCACTCTCCTTGTAGACTGTTGCCTGTATTACTATGTCACTCTCCTTGTAGACTGTTGCCTCTATTACTATGTCACTCTCCTTGTAGACTGTTGCCTCTATTACTATGTCACTCTCCTTGTAGACTATTGCCTCTATTATTATGTCACTCTCCTTGTAGACTATTGCCTCTATTACCCTGAACTCTTCTGGACAATTTGAATATTTCTGATTCATTTGCAGCTATTCCGGCATTACTCCTTCCCAATAGTGAAGAATTCTTTCTGAATCACTGTTGATTGATTTATCTTCCAGTTAGATTCTGATGAAGGCTTTAGATATTCTCATTATTTTTCTTAATGGTTTTCCGACTCTAATCCATTGTTCTTGATAGTGCAGCAGTGCTGCCTATAACCTCACATTGCAGATGTGACTCCTTCAGAACATATGCCTGATCATCTTCAAGCCTGTCCACTATCTACAAGGCACAAGTCAGGAGTGTGATGGAATACTCTCCACTTGCCTGGGTGAGTGCAGCTCCAACAACACTCAAGAAGCTCGACACCGTTCAGGACAAAGAAGTGGCTTGATTGGCACCCCATCCACCACTTTCAACACTCACTCCCTCCACCACTGACGCACAGTAGCAGCAGTGTGTGAACCAACTACGAGATGCACTGCAGCAACTCACCAAGGCTCCTTCAACTGCACCTTCCAAACCTGTAATCTCTACCACCTAGTAGGACAAGGGCAGCAGACACATGGGAACACCACCACCTGCAAGTCCCCTTCCAAGTCACTCACCATCCTGACTTGGAAATACATCAGCCGTTCCTTCATTGTCACTGGGTCAAAATCCTGGGCCAGGATCTTTCCTATGGCAGGCGGGCTGGGTGGGAGTGGGCAGAGGTGGGCGCGCAGACAGTCGCCACCTACGATCGCCTCCATGCCGCCGTTTTACACGGACGGGCTGATTAAGGCCAGCCCAGTGTCATGTGCAGCCTGTAACCCTAAGCGCTACCTGTGTGGGCGGGGGAAGGAGGGAGAGTTGAGGCCTGAGCTCTTTCACACACGTGCTCAAAAGAGTGCAGGAAGCTCCCTGAGGCACGGAGCTGCACTCGGGGAGATTGAATGTATATTAAAATCATGACAGAATTGAATAAAAAATTTATTTAAACATGTCCCTCATGCAACTGTGTCACATGAGTTGGGACATGTTTGTAAAGGTGGGAAAATTTACTTATTTGCTTTTTAAAAGCTTCAGGAAACCTCATCCCGCCCGTGGATGAGGTCCCTTGAAAAATGCGAAGGCTGCCTGGGCTCTTTGCCTGCCCCCCGATAACCCTAAGGTTGGACAGGCAGTGTTCTTAATGACTTTAATTAATTTCTTAATGGCCTTAATAGGCCCTTGACATTTCAGCGGTCACACAGCTGACTCTGGTGCACGCCCACTGAACAAAGTCTCACGATGGTGTACGATGATGTTGGGACACACGCCTGATGTCATCGCACATCATTTTACATGTCAGTGTGTCGGGCCCCGCCCCCACACACCATCCGGAAGATTCTGCCCCTAGAAGTTCTTAAGTCTCTTCTTAAGCACTGTGGGTGTACCTACACCACATGGACTGCAGTAGTTCAGGAAGGCTGCTCACCACCACCTTCTCAAGGGCAATTAGGGATGGGCAATAAATGCTGGCCCAGCCAGCGACGCCCACATCCCATAAGTGAATATAAAAGAAGTGCCTGCATGTCCTTTGCTTTTGTAATGGTGACTGAAATAACACTAAGTGCACGGTGCAGCTTACATCACTTTGGTTTTATCTGATGTGGAATTGGACTGGATCAGCTTCACAATCAAACTCCTCATGACCCAGTGTTAATTCAGTCTGTCCTTAGATGATATTGAAAGAGTTTCCTGTTTGTAAGGCACAGAGATGCGATCTGGGTCACCGAGATTCATTGCTACGCTCCTGGATGTGACTCGTACACCAGCTGCCAGCGGGCACTGTGAGTCATGAAGGGCAGGCATGCACCCAACCTCAGGGAGCGACTGAATCCGAGAAGATTAAAATGACAGACCCAATTTCAGGCACGAGGATTTGCATCCCCACAGCCTTGTGCCTAACTAGCAATCTTTCATGTGGAACTTTGTTGAAGATTTAGAATGTTGCATTGCCAAATATATGATGGACATTGGTCACATTGGTGTGTTTCCTTTAGCCATTAATTATTATTGCACAAATAATCGTCATGGTTACCATTCCTTATAGATGCCATTGGTTTATATGCAACTGATGTCAGACTAATAACTCTATAGTCACCAGTTTCCGATCTCTTGCCCATATTAAATATGGCTGTCACATTGCCCATAGTAAATATGGCTGTCACATTGCCCACATTAAATATGGCTGTCACATTGCCCATATTAAATATGGCTGTCACATTGCCCATAGTAAATATGGCTGTCACATTGCCCATATTAAATATGGCTGTCACATTGCCCATATTAAATATGGCTGTCACATTGCCCATATTAAATATGACTGTCACATTGACCTCTTTCCCATCCACCAGTGTTTCGTGCAGGATGGAATATCAGCCACAATCGAATGAGGTGATCTTCTTACTCCATCAACATTTGATCTTCAGCTAAGATCAGTAAAACAGATTAGCTGGTCGTCATCATATTGCTGTTTGTGGGAGCTTGCTGTGCGCAAATTGAGTGCCACATTTCCGACATGACAACACGAAGAAGCCTCATTGGCTGTAAGATGCTTTGGGATGTTCTGTAGTCATGAAGGGTGTAAATGCAAATCATTCCTTCATTCAATGTTCCATCATTCTTTAAATGTCTTTCTCTGTTGCTAAAATCATTGTTGTCAAATAACCACTGTCAGCAGCTCACAAATCTGCCCCCAAATATTCGCTAGCACTCTCCGATTAATGCTGTCCATTTCTCTTGTCTTACGAGAGTTTCTAGCTTATTGAGAATTCCATCTCACTTCTATCAAAATCATTCACTTTGGTAAGTTTGGTGGTAATTTTTCTCTTGCTTTCAATTTGCTTATTAATCCACTTCGGGCTCGTAGGGCTTGTTTGAGTTTGCTGGATTTAGGAGGATGGTTAAAGTGGTGTAGCACTGGTCAGCATCCTGGGACTGGTTAAATATGTCAGCCGTTCCAGTCCAGGAATGGTCTCAATGCAAAGAAATTCAGGGCCAGGGTCACCCTCACAGCCGCTGGCAATGCCGTTCTCGCTCTGCACTGAGACTGCAGGTCTGGTTCTGAGAGGTGGCAAATGACCTGCTTTGGGAATTGCAGATGATGCACACATTGTTCCTGGTGTATGTGGAGGTGAGGGAAGTGCTCCTGGGAGACTCTAGTTGGGTAAGGCCTTCTGCTGATAGTCCCTCGTCCCTTTATCCTCCCTGGCCTATCTTCTGTGCCATCCTCCTCTCATCCTCCTCCTCCTGCAGCCCAAGAGAGATTGCAACTAAAGCACCCATGACTGGGAGCAAGTGATTATCTGGAGCCCTTAAGGTCACAACTAACACCTTCCCCCGGCAGTCCCCATCCCCCCACTGTGTGGCACCGCTCGCTGAAAGGTTCACTAGCTTTTCAAAGTGCCCAAGACCTCTACAAACTCAAAGCAGAGTCGGTGGAAAGTAAACAGCAACCGTGCTGCAAGTTTTAATGACCCCCTCCTGCTGCTGAACACACGTTCATCCGTGCATGTTTGACTGAAGGCAGCTCTCCCTCATTCCACTACCTGGCACGGTGAGCAAGCTGTTGATGTGGGCCTCTTGCTTCTCATCCAACCCCGCACCCCACCCCAAATTCACTCACATCAACGATCTCCCTCAGATTTTCTGCTCTCAGACGCCCCCCTGGTGCCCGGTCACAGCAGCCCCCACCCAGGAGAAAGAGAGAGGGAGCAACAGCACAGCGTTGATGAAGATGCCCCATCATGGAACCTCGCACTTCCAGAAACTGGAACTCCACGTGCGTTAGAGGTTAGTATCAATTTGGGACCAGCAACGCGGTGAGTCGTCGGGTGTGGGTGTCTCTGCAGTCAGACCAGGCATAAAGGATGGTTTGTTTGCCAGCTCTTCGGAGGGTGAGGCCGCTTAGCAGTTCCACTGGCCGACATTTATACGTCACGTTGGTCCGGACATTTTCTGGATCGGTGTGGTTTCCCACTGACAGCGAGGACCATTGGGCAGTGGGGGCTGAGTCCAGTCAGGCCTTCACCTGCATCCCCTTAGTGGGATGTAAATCGGTTTCATGCTGGCCTCTGGTGGGGATAGAGACCTGCCATGGTGGGTGGGAGCACAAGATATCACCGTCATTTTCAACACCTCCCTCCCCACCGTGGGAGGTCCTGGGAAATTCTGCCCTAAGTTTTTTTCCTTATATCGCAGACCCCAGTTTGACTGTGCTAAGGGCCTTAACATGCAGTGTTGGGAGTTACAGATTGATGGAGTGGACATAATGCTTTTGAAGGGCATACAAGGTCTATGAACCTGTCATGATCTGAAGCTTTTTAAATGCTCTGTTCTTTAAAGATTAAAAGAAGGCTGAGAAATAAAACTTCTGTTGGATTTCTTCGATTGGCATTGCCATCTGGTGCGGGTAAGAAAGAAAAACATTAGCATGCGTTTGTGCAATTTCAATAGAGTTCGTTGTTGACATTCCCCCAAGGGCAATTATTAAGTGTTATGAATGCTTGGCTGAGTTTCAAAA
Source organism: Isurus oxyrinchus (assembly GCA_026770705.1). Classification (NCBI taxonomy): domain Eukaryota; kingdom Metazoa; phylum Chordata; class Chondrichthyes; order Lamniformes; family Lamnidae; genus Isurus; species Isurus oxyrinchus. The sequence goes on along the minus strand of JANJGN010000030.1, from coordinate 6,209,252 downwards.
TCTACAGCTACATCAGGGGGTGGGTTCTGAGTTCACAGCTTGATTGATAGTTCAAAGAGGCTATCAAAGGATTAGCTGTCTTTAATGCAGGGTTCATACAGAAATGTGTTTGTTTTCTTAAGAGATTAACCACTTGAAGAGGCTTAGAACCTCTGAATGGGTTTCATGAAGGAGAATTTTTTTGCACTATCAAATGTTTATGAATGACAGCTGTATTAGATGGTTAGTTTATTTTTTCATCTCCATGTGGCTCCTGTCTGCCCCTGGTGGACTGGGTGGATGGTTATGGAGTTGGTATGGAAGCTGTGAGAGAGCATGAGAGTAGATGGAGGACATGGATGGCATGGGTGCTATGAGAGGGTATGGGAGAGAGGGTAGGGGCTTGAGTTGGCATTGAGTTGGCATGGAGACTACGAAGGGTCTTGGGCATAGGTGGGTGGGTGTGGGGATGTGAGGAGTGAGGGCCTAACAACTTGTAAAACAACTGGCGCAAAGTCCCAGACAGCTCAGGCCGGCTTTGTATCTAACCAGCCTTAGCATTCACCCACCCTGGGGGCCACCTATACTCTGTTTCCAGGGTCAGCGGGCCCGACTGTATAATGTTCCTAAAAATTCCACCTTTTCTCATGCAGCGAGTGGTTAGGATCTGGAATGCACTGTCTGAGAGTGTGGCGGAGACAGGGTCAATCGAGTAGTTAGGATCTGGAATGCACTGCCTCAGAGTGTGGCGGAGACAGGGTCAATCGAGTGGTTAGGATCTGGAATGCACTGTCTGAGAGTGTGGTGGAGACAGGGTCAATTGAGTGGTTAGGATCTGGAATGCACTGTCTGAGAGTGTGGTGGAGACAGGGTCAATCGATGTGTTAGGGTCTGGAATGCACTGTCTGAGAGTGTGGTGGAGACAGGGTCAATCGATGTGTTAGGATCTGGAATGCACTGTCTGAGCGTGTGGTGGAGACAGGGTCAATCGAGTGGTTAGGATCTGGAATGCACTGTCTGAGAGTGTGGTGGAGACAGGGTCAAACAAAGCGTTCAAACGTGAAAGAGACTGTTATGTGAAAAGGAAGAATGTGCAGGGCTTTGGGGGAACAGCACTGGGTGAATTGCTCATTTGAAGGAGCTGGTTTAGACATGATGGGCTGAAAGGCCTCCTTCTGCACTGTAACAATTTGGTGATTCTCCTGTGAAACTTGATACAAAGTGGACATTTCACAAGACTACCATTCTCTAATTTCCAATCCCAATAAGAACTGCTCCTGCTCTTTGTAGGGCTCCAGCTCTCCTTTCCTAAATGCTTTTAGTATGCCCTTGATATTCCTCGCAATCCTTTTTCTCACAATTCCTCTTTTTGCAGCTCTTAGTACTTGCATTGTATCCCTTTGCTGTTCTTTATGTCAACATCCTGGGGATTAGCATTGACCAGGAACTGAACTGGACTAATATAAATACTGTGGCTACAACAGCAGGTCAGAGGCTGGGAATTCTGCAGCGAGTAACTCAACTCTGGACTCCCCAAGGCCTGTCCGCCATCTACAAGGCACAAGTCAGGAGTGTGATGGAATACTCTCCACTTGTCTGGATGACACTCTCCAGCGACACTCAAGAAGTTCGACACCATCCAGGACAAAACAGCTGCTTGATCAGCGCCCCATCGACACCCGCCTTAAACATTCACTCCCTCCCCTCCCAGCACACAGGGGCAGCAGACCTATAGGCATAGCCTTTCCCTATTTGGTCTTTGCAGCGGCTGCCCTAGGCTTTGGTGCATCCCTCAGCATCTTACTACTGCTATCAGGAGGTCTGGTGCCAATTCCCACCAAAGCCTTACATATTTCTGCTATTCCTAAAATCTATCTCAAGGTCTTCTACTCCATTGCGATATCCCAAAAGATGATCTTTCACTGAGTTAATGATCTATTGTGAAACTCCGAACATGATGTCTAACATGAGATGTGATTCTGTGACTGGACAGCACTTGCTGAACAATTCCGAGTATGCTAAGAATTCCACTAACAATCAATTTAACATTATCACTTAGGCTCGCAATGTAGCCCACTTATGCTTGCTAGAAGCTATACATATTCATGTGAAAGAGCCTGTCCTCTGCAGGCAAAAGGAACAAGTCTAGACATTGCATCATTTTTGAATAACAAAAGCTTAGGGGCAATAGCTCCCTGGTGCATTTGCCATGACAACATCTTGGCCAATCAGAGGTAACTTGCCAACCAATCAGTGCCATTTGTGACACAGTGGTTGAGAGATAAACATTGCCCAGACCACCTTCAGATAGGGTCACAGAAATCATTACATCCTGTTAGAGGGATAACATTGGTTTAGTGCCTCATCGGAATGATGGGTATCTCCAACAGTGCAGCATTCCCTTTGTATTAGGTGGTTTTTAAGCTCAAGTGACTGGGGTGGGATTTGAACCCATAGTTTTCTGACTCGGGTAAGGGTGCTACCCACTGAGCCATGACTGATAGATATGGAGGGAAATGACAGCATCAGTCAGAAGCGTTGCTGGGATTGAAGTACAGGAGTTTTGACCACTAATTATATAGACATACACATGGCATGTGGCTGTTCCAGGATGTCCAAACCCACAATAGCAGTCCTTACACCGTAGTAATTTTGATAATTGATCATTTTAGATTTTTTTTAAAATGTCAGGTGATTAAAAAGAATTTTTTTAACTCAGCAAGTTGCTATGATCTGGGATACACAGTTCAAAAGGGCAATGGAAGCAGATTCAAAATTAACTTTCAAAAGGGAAGCGGGTAAACACTTGAAGGTGAAAATTTGCAGGGCTATGGGGAAAGAGTAGGGGAGCAAGGCTAACTGAGAAGCTCTTTCAAAGGGCTGATACAGGCACAATGGGCTGAATGGCCACCTCCGTGATAAAATTCTTAATAATGGGTCAAATTTCCAACTTCATTGAATGGGGGTGGGGTGGAGGATAAAACTGACAGCCTGTTATACGTACCAATTTCCTGTTCTGTAGCATTCCATTGTGTTACTAGAATGTTAATTCTATTGTTGAGATACACAGGTGAAGGATATTGTTTAATTAAATGCTTTGAGCACATATAAATAGGGGACCGCTGGGGTGAAGGATATTGTTTAATTAAATGCTTTGAGCACATATAAATAGGGGACCGCTGGGACCCTGGATGTGTGTGAGGATTGGTAGAAGACTGAATAAAGTCAATAAACTCTTTCAGTAAAGAAAAGCTCTGTGGCTTGGTTTTGACTTTATCGACTGGTTTAGGTGTTCTATTAACACATTGGATGGGGTGAACCCCACACTCTCCCGGACCCCCACCACACTCCCCCGGACCCCCACCACACTCCCCCAGATCCCCACCACACTCCCCTGCATCCCCACCACACTCCCCCAGATCCCACCACACTCCCCTGCATCCCCACCACACTCCCCACATCCCCCACCACACTCCCCCACACCCCCCACCACACTCCCCAGACCCCCACCACACTCCCCCGCACCCCCACCGCACTCCCCCCAGACCCCCACCACACTCCCCCCCCACCCCCTACCACACTCCCCCGGACCCCCACCACACTCCCCCACATCCCCACCACACTCCCCCCACACCTCCACCACACTCCCCCAGATTCCCACCACACTCCCCCAGATCCCCACCACACTCCCCCGCACCCCCACCACACTCCCCCGCACCTCACCACACTCCCCTGCACCCCCACCACACTCCCCCGGACCCCCACCGCACTCCCCCCGGACCCCCACCGCACTCCCCCGGACCCCCACCGCACTCCCCCGCAACCCATCGCACTCCCCCGCAACCCACCACACTCCCCCGGACCCCCACCGCACTCCCCCGCAACCCACCGCACTCCCCCCGCTCCCCCACCACACTCCCCCAGATCCCCACCGCACTCCCCGCAACCCACTGCACTCCCCCGGACCCCCACCACACTCCCCCAGATCCCCACCACACTCCCCCGCAACCCACCGCACTCCCCCCACACCCCCACCCACACTCCCCCAAATCCCCACCACACTCCCCCGCACCCCCACCCACACTCCCCCCGGGACCCCCCACCGCACTCCCCCACACCCCCACCCACACTCCCCCAAATCCCCACCACACTCCCCCGCACCCCCACCACACTCCGCCGCGACACCCACCACACTCCCCCCGGACCCCCACCACACTCCCCCGCTCCCCCACCGCACTCCCCCGCTCCCCCACCGCACTCCCCCCGGACCCCCACCACACTCCCCCGGACCCCCCACCACACTCCCCCGGACCCCCACCACACTCCCCCCGGACCCCCACCACACTCCCCCGGACCCCACCACACTCCCCCGCTCCCCCACCACACTCCCCCGGACCCCCACCACACTCCCCTGGACCCCCACCACACTCCCCCGGACCCCCACCACACTCCCCCGCCACCCCCACCACACTCCCCCGCTCCCCCACCACACTCCCCCCGGACCCCCATTCTGCTGATGTTAATAAATTCTTCCCACACACCATAAATTTCTTTATGGCTTTCACTTGAAATAGCATCTGAAGAAATCAGCACAGATTTATTTTTTATTAACAGGCTGCTCAATTAAAAACTGCAGTTTTAAAATACCTGTCAGATTTGTGCTCATGGTAGTAGGGGAGATTTCAGGGAGCTGAGCTTCCTATTCACAGAATCACAGAATTACAGAATCACACAATACAGGGAAGAGGCCCTCTTGGCCCATCAAGTCTGCACGACACGTGAGAAACACCCAACCTACCTACCTAGATCCCATTTACCAACACTTGGCCCATAGCCTTGAATGTTCCTAAGATTTTATAAATCTATCTTTTTTTAAAGCACAGACTTTGATCACTGGGACAAGATGTTAGAGTTAATGAAAGATTTGAGAATTTAGGATTTTCTTACTATCATTGGAGTGTTAAACTCCTGTTAGAGGTTCCCAAGATTATAAAGGGTTACTATTGGGTTACTTTATTTCCATTGGTAAGGCAGGACCAAAGAAAGACTTGCATTTATGTAGTGCCTTTCACAACCTCAGGACATCTCTAAGTGTTTAACAGCCAACAAACTACTTCTGAAGTGTCATCACTATTTTAATACAGGAACTGGGGCAACCAATCAGGGCACAGCAAGATGGTAATGACCAGATAAGCAGCTGTTTTTGATTGATGCGGGGTTGAGGGATAAATATTGGCTGGATCATTGGATAGACCATCACTGCTCTTCTTCAAAATACAATCACGGGATCATTTATGTCTTCCTGAGAGCGCAGGCCAGGACCCTAAGTTTAACAAAAACAGAATTACCTGGAAAAACTCAGCAGGTCTGGCAGCATCGGCGGAGAAGAAAAGAGTTGACGTTTCGAGTCCTCATGACCCTTCGACCAAACTTGAGTTTCGAGTCCAAGAAAGAGTTGAAATATAAGAAACGTTGCATCCGAAAAGATGGCACCTCTGACAGTGTAGCTCTCCTTCAGTACCACACTATAGCATCACCCTGAATTTTGTGCTCCAGTGTCGGGGTTTGAACCAGTGATTTTCTCATTCAGAGATGAGAGTGCTACGGCTGACACCCAGAGCAAAACTTATGTTAATCCCATAAATAATTAAAGGGGCTGTATAAATAATCTTTACACAGAGGGTTGGTTAGAACTTGGAATTCTCCCATTAACTCTTGTAACTCCCATTCCCATCTTTCCTGGAACCCTGTGTTGAATCCCTCCAATCAGGTTCTGCTCCTGCCACAGTTCTGAATTAGCTCTTAGTAAAGTCACAAATGACATCCGATGTGACTGTGACAAAGGTAAACTTTCCCTCCTTGTCCTTCTTGGCCTGTCCGCAGCCTTTGACATGTTAACCACACCATCCTCCTCCAATGCATCTCCCACTGTCGTCCAGCTGGGTGCCACTGCTCCTCGCCTGGTTTCATTATCATCCATCTAATCGTAGTCAGAGAATCGCTTGCAATGGCTTCCCCCTTCCCACTCCAGCACCGTTCCCTCTGGTGTCCCCCAAGGATCTACTCCTTGGCGCCCCTCCCTATTTCTCATCTACTCATCAGTGACATCATCCGTTAGTTTTCACACGTAACGCAACGACCCCCCAGCTCTACCTCACCCACCACCTCCCCTCGACTCCCCCGCTGTTGCTAATGTATCAGACTGCTTATCCGGCATCCAGTACTGGATGAGCAGAAATTTCCTCCAGTTAAATACAGGGAAAACTGAAGCCATCGTTCTCACTCTCCAACACAAACTCCATTCTCTAGCTACCGACTCCATTCCTCTCCTTAGCAACAGTCCTGAGATTAAGCCAGTCTATTCGCTGAACGGTTGGTGAAGAGTCGCCGTTCTGATCCCACGGTGCAGCGCAACCCCGGGAGGATGTCAATTGTTGGGAGCTCACCGACAGTAAATGGATGCCATGGGCAGGTTAGAGGTGAGGCTGGGAGCTGAAAAACTGGGGCATTTGAGCAATTTGAAGTGAACAGCCAGGACCCCGGAAGCAAAACAAAAAACCAGTAAAAACTGGGAAACAAAAGTACTTCCTGCGACTGTCCTGTGGCCAAAGTGGGGCCTCTGATCCAACGTTTGACCCAAGCCTTTGGTCATCTGACCCAATACCTCCCTATGTGGCTTGGTGTCAGGTTTTGTTGTATAATGCTCCAGTGGAACCTTGGTGCTTTTTTTTATTGTGTTAAAAGGCGCTAAATAAATGAAAGGTGCTGCTCCTGGTTGCAGGGACCATGAAATAAAGGCAACTCGTTTTTAAAAATCGAGAGTACTGGAGTCAGCAGGAGAGGGGGGATGGAGTGGGGGAGGAGGAGCTGCATTAGAAGGGTTCATGGTCAGGGGTCTGGGCTGCTATGGAGCTGGGCATCCCTCCCCTCTATGGAGCTGGGCATCCCTCCCTCTATGGAGCTGGGCAAACTGCGGGTGGAATTGTAGTCCATTCTGGAGTCCTACAGATCCCCAGGGCACTTTGCCGGGGTTGCAACTCATTCATCCCTTTGGCAAAAGGAAATGTCAAGGCTCACGATACCCACACCCACCCCCCCCCCCCCCCCCAGCCCCCCGGGACAGGTGGATGTGCAGTGTCAGTTTCTGACTGTATCCCCAGTTCACCCTCTTCCAGCGGGTTTTAACTGCAAAACTGTCGTGGTGGGGGGTGGGGTGGGGGGTTCCGAAGGCTACGACGTCGGTGACGGTGGGTGGAGCGTAAAACCCCTGGAGCAAAACTTCCCGCAAGGAAGATAAGTCGGAGCCATGAGCCAGGGGTGCGGTGGGGACTGCGGGAAACCTCAGGGCGACCACCTCATCTACATAACCGAGCCCCCCCCCCCCCCCCCCCCACTCCACAAGCCTGCAACCTGCCCCTGTGTCCCGTGTCCACACTGAACTTTATAATCTGCTGCATGTTTTCAAATCCCCACTCAGACAGGGAATCTTCTGGTGGAGGAGGCCATTCGGTCCAATCCTGTGTGTGCTAGCCCCCCCCCCCCACCTCTGACAGACCCAATGCTCCTCACCCACACCCCTGCTAACGGTCTCCCTGTCAATACCTTTATCCCACTTCCCTTGCTCTGCACTGACCCGAACAGTTTAAACCCCTCCCGCCCCTGAATATTTCTTCCGAATTTTGGAACAAAGCCGAGTGGAGGTCAAACCCCCAAACGCTGCACAACTTTTAACCAAACTGCACCCCACCCCCCTCCCCTCCCCCCTCCCACAAAGTGTCCCCCGGGCCCTCCCTCCACTCGATGTGTAACCTGGACGGGGATTGGGCCAATAGAAATGCGCCGGCTCTTCATTCACCAGCAGCCACTTGGATAGAGGAACAGTCGCTTCATTCACTGAAAGGGGGGTGACAGCAGCATTCAAAAAGGATAAGAGGGGGTTGTAGGGAGTCAGGACGTACGAGAGAGAGAGAGAGAAAGAGAACATGAATGAATGAGTAAACGAAAATGGGAAACCAATGGGTGGGGAAGGAGATCAGGTGCTAGAGAGAGACTGTAAGAAAAACTATTAGGGAGAGAGACGGTAAGAAAAACTAGTAGGGAGAGAGACAGTAAGAGAAACAGAATAGAGACAGTAGAGAAACAGAATAGAGAGAGACAGGAATGGGTACAGTGACAAGATGGAAGACAGGAGGTAAAGAAGTGAGAGAGAGAGAGAGAGAGAGAAGGGGAACGGGATCCAGAAGGAATTGGGATTAAAAAAAACAAACAGAAAAACAGAAGCAAATTCTAAAGGAGACAGCGTGAGAGGGAGAGATGTTAGAGAAAGGTTAGGGTGAGAGACACTTGAGAAACACATTTAATAATCTATGTATCCCCTCTTCATACATGTAGTAACATTACACTTTTAATCAGTAACAAAGTTTTCACTTCTGAAGGTGATAGGTGGGGTTCCAGTGTGTGATCTTGAGGAGCTGCTGGGATTTAACTGTGGTGCAAGCTGGCTGGATACGGTTCAAAATGTTCTGATCATTGTCCTGTGGAATTAACGTGGACGTGACAGAACTTTACGGTGCTGTTTCTGAAATACCTGGAACACAGTAACCGTCCCAAATAAACGACGTACCTTCGACCTCCCCTTTTTTTAAAAAAATACTCCGAACAAAATAACCGGTGCCTTTCTGAAGGACCGATTGACAGACACCACCCCCACCCCCCCTGTCCCCCCAACTGATCTTTGTAACTATCTCCCTTCAGCACCAGCCCATTGCCAGACACAGCATTACAGCTGGGAGGGGATTGCCTCACAGGACAGGCTGTTGTGTTCAACCCGGGGGCTCTCGCTAAACGATTCAGGAAGATGATGCAAGATGGCGAAAGATTCCAGAAGAAGAGGTTGAATTTTCCATTCTCCTCTTAACTGTTCACACCCAACACCACCCCCCCCCCCCCCCCCACCCCCACATAAATAAATGCGATCCGTTTCGAACGAATTGCAATTCTGCATTGAACAAGCGGGGGGCTTCTCAAAATGAAGTTGTTGGATTTGCAAAGGTTTGATTCTGGAACCTCTCCGCCACTCACGGAAACGCCTCCACTTACCACTGAGTCAAATCTCCACCGTAACCTGTTTATTACCGCTCCCCCCCCCCCCCCCCCCCCCGCCCCGCCCCGTCAAGGGATGCTGACAGTGACAGGGCAGTGGCTATGGGACAGGCTGGGTCTACTCGGCCTTGACACTCTCACAGAAAAGCCCCAGGAAGCTCTGAACTACCCCCCCCCCCCCCAACCCATATTAAATCTGGTGCTCAGGGGGGTTTGGGAGACTTTTTGAGACACTGGATTAAACTCAACTACAGAGAGACTGAAACCCCCAAAGCATTGACCAGCAGCTGGAAACCGATCAAATGTTGGTTTTGGGAGGGAGATAAGT
>JANJGN010000030.1:5922934-6199743 GCA_026770705.1 Isurus oxyrinchus | reverse complement strand
ACACAACACCCCCCCGCCCCCCACTCCCCCATAAATAAATGCATCCGTTTCGAACGAATTGCAATTCTGCATTGAACAAGCGGGGGCTTCTCAAAATGAAGTTGTTGGATTTGCAAAGGTTTGATTCTGGAACCTCTCCGCCACTCACGGAAACGCCTCCACTTACACTGAGTCAAATCTCCACCGTAACCTGTTTATTACCGCCCCCCCCCCCCCCCCCCCCCCGCCCCCGTCAAGGGATGCTGACAGTGACAGGGCAGTGGCTATGGGACAGGCTGGGTCTACTCGGCCTTGACACTCTCACAGAAAAGCCCCAGGAAGCTCTGAACTACCCCCCCCCCCCAACCCATATTAAATCTGGTGCTCAGGGGGGTTTGGGAGACTTTTTGAGACACTGGATTAAACTCAACTACAGAGAGACTGAAACCCCAAAGCATTGACAGCAGCTGGAAACCGATCAAATGTTGGTTTTGGGAGGGAGATAAGTTGTTGCTGTTTTTTTTGCGGGGTGAGAATAGACACTCAATTCAGGTGCAAAAACAAAACACACTCCAAGTCATTTCCTTTAGGAAAAGAGGCACTTTAATTCTCTGAGGGGGTGGGGTGGGGGGGGGGGAGGGAGGGAGGGAGGGGGTAGGGGAGAGAGAGGGAGGGGGTAGTGAGTGGGAGGGGAGAGGGTAGGGGAGGGGAGAGGGTAGGGGAGGGGAGAGGGTAGGGGAGGGGAGAGGGTAGGGGAGGGGGGCAGGGGAGAGGGAGAGGGAGGGGCAGGGGAGAGGGAGAGGGAGGGGCAGGGGAGAGGGAGAGGGAGGGGCAGGGAGAGGGAGAGGGAGGGGGAGGGGAGGGGGAGGGGGAGAGGGTAGGGAGGGGGAGGGGGAGAGGGTAGGGAGGGGGAGGGGAGAGGGTAGGGAGGGGGAGGGGAGGAGGGTAGGGAGGGGGAGGGGGAGAGGGTAGGGAGGGGGAGGGGGAGAGGGTAGGGAGGGGGAGGGGGAGAGGGTAGGGAGGGGGAGGGGGAGAGGGTAGGGAGGGGGAGGGGGAGAGGGTAGGGAGGGGGAGAGGGTAGGGAGGGGAGGGGGAGAGGGTAGGGAGGGGGAGAGGGTAGGAGGGGGAGGGGGAGAGGGGTAGGGAGGGGGAGGGGGAGGGGGAGAGGGAGAGGGTAGGGAGAGGGAGGGGGCAGGGGGAGAGGGTAGGGAGGGGGAGAAGGAGAGGGTGGGGAGGGGGAGATGGAGAGGGTGGGGAGAGGGGAGAGGGTGGGGAGAGGGAGAGGGTGGGGAGAGGAGAGGGTAGGGAGGGGGAGAGGGAGAGGGTAGGGAGGGGGAGAGGGAGAGGGTAGGGAGGGGGAGAGGGAGAGGGTAGGGAGGGGGAGAGGGTAGGGAGGGGGAGAGGGAGAGGGTAGGGGGAGAGGGTAGGGAGGGGGAGAGGGTAGGGAGGGGGAGAGGGAGAGGGTAGGGAGGGGGAGAGGGTAGGGAGGGGGAGGGGGAGGGTAGGGGGTAGGGAGGGGGAGAGGGTAGGGAGGGGAGGGGGAGAGGGTAGGGAGGGGGGGGAGAGGGTAGGGAGGGGGAGGGGAGGAGGGTGGGGAGAGGGAGGGGGGAGTGGGAGAGGGTAGGGAGGGTGGAGAGGGTAGGGAGAGGGTGAGAGAGGGAGGGAGGGTGAGAGAGGGAGGGAGGGTGAGAGAGGGAGGGAGGGGGAGAGGGTAGCGAGGGGGAGAGGGTAGGGAGGGGGCAGAGGGTGGGGAGGGGGAGAGGGAGAGGGTAGGGTGAGGGTAGGGAGGGGGAGAGAGTGAGGGTAGGGAGAGAGTGAGGGTAGGGAGGGGGAGAGGGTGAGGGTAGGGAGAGGGTGAGGGTAGGGAGGGGGGAGAGGGTGAGGTAGGGAGGGGGGAGAGGGTGAGGGTAGGGAGGGGGAGAGGGGTGAGGGCAGGGAGGGGAGAGAGGGTGAGGGCAGGGAGGGGGAGAGAGGGTAGGGAGGGTGAGGGTAGGGAGGGGGAGAGGGTGAGGGTAGGGAGGGAGGGGGTAGGGTAGGAGGGATGGGGGTTTGGGGGGGGGGGGGGGTCAGTAGCTGTCGGTCTCTCCAAGGGGCCGGGCCCCCCCCCCCCCCGGGGGTTGCAGGGTCTCCCCGGCCTCCCGACCCCAATGGCGGCCCCGGGACTCTCCGTGTGTTAGTTGCCCGAATGTTTCGCTCTGTAGCCGCCGGGCGGGTGATGCCAGCGGCGCTGAGCCCGGCCGGGCGCCTCGGTCCGGCCCCCTATTCGGCTCCGGGCCCGGGACCGGGTCCCCCCGGACGGCGCCCGGCCCGATTTTCCGGCCCGAAGCCCCATTTTGACCGACGCCCGCCGCCGCCTCCCGCCCTTCGGGGGCCGCCCGGGGAGGGTGGGGGGTCCCGGGGGGCGGGATCGCCCGCCCCGGCCGCCGCCCGGGGGTTGCGGCCAGCGGCCGAGGGGGGAGCCGGGCCCGGGGGCCGCCGCCCAAGGGGCCAGGATCGGGGCTCGGGCCGGCCGAAGAAACACAGAAAGCGGGCGCGGCGCCGCCATTTGCCGCTGGCCGGGGCTGCCCGGTTCTCCCTGAGGTCCGCGCCCAGCCTATTACATCCCCGGCCCGAGCTCGAGGAGCCGCTCGAGACGCGACTGGGAGAGGATCCGGAGCGGAGAGCCCCGCCGCGGCACTGCTGCACCCCCCGCACTCAGCCCTGCCGCCAAAGACCTGCTGCATCCCCTCACCCGGCACCAGCACCACCCCCCAGACCCCTCCCCCCACCCCCGACCACCCAGACCCCAGACTCCCCCCCCCCCCCAGACCTCAGACTCTCACCCAGACTCCCCCCAGACGCCAGACTCCGCCCCCCCAGACCCCAGACTCCCCCCCCCCCCCAGACCACCCAGACCCCAGACTCCCCCCCCCCCAGACCTCAGACTCTCACCCAGACTCCCCCCAGACGCCAGAATCCGCCCCCCCAGACCCCAGACTCCCCCCTCAGACCACCTAGACTCCGCCTCCTCAGACCAGCCAGAGCCCAGACTCCCCCTCCAGACCACCCAGACCCCAGACTCTCACCCAGACTCCCCCCAGACGCCAGACTCCACCCAGACCCCCACCCCCAGACCACCCAGACTCCCCCCCCAGACCCCACCCCCAGACCACCCAGACGCCAGACTCCCCCCCCCTAGACTTCACCCCACCCAGACTACCCCCCCCCCCCCCCCACCCAGGACGTAGCCATGACCGAGAACTCCGCCCCGGCCGCCCCCAAGGCCAAGCGCGCCAAGGCGGCCAGAAGGCCCCGGACCGCCCCAAGTACACTGACATGATCACCGCCGCCATCAAGGCTCTCCACAGCCGCGGCGGCGTGTCCCGCCAGGCCATCCAGAAGTACATCGCCGGCAAGTACCGGGTGGGCGACAACGCCAACGTCCAGGTCAAGATGGCCCTGAAGAAGCTGGTCCCACAACGGCACCATCAAGCAGACCAAGGGGTTCGGCGTCTCAGGGCTCCTTCCGGCTGGCCAAGGGCGACGAGCCCAAGAAGGCGGTGAGGAAGGCGGCCCGCTCGCCCAGGAATGGCGGGCGCGGCCCCCAGGAAGGCGGCCAAGGCGACGGCCAAGCCGAAGAAGGCCAAAGTGGAGAAAAAGAAAGCCAAGGCGCCGAAGAAGAAGGTGGCCACACCCAAAAAGACCAAGAAGGCAAAACCAGCAAAAGCCAAGGCCAAGACCAAGAAGAAATCCAACAGCCAGAAACCTAAAGGGAAGAAAGCCAGGAAGTGATCGCCGTCGCTCCATGAAAACGTGGACTGGTCTTTGGGTTTCCATTTTAATTCTCTGGAAACTTTGTGTACATACAGTTTAAATTTGTTTTTTGAATTCAATGAGGAGACTTTTTATTTTGTCTGCAGCTCTTTGTGTCTTACGCTTGAAAAGGAGTGGATGCAGTAATCATGTGTTCGAAATGGTCACTTCAAGACTGCGGACAAGCAAAGTAACTGTTGTGCATTGCTATGGTTAACCTTTGCTCAGAACTGTCCCAGCTTTGTGTGACTGCCCTGTTGAGGATTGGGCAGTACACGTATGGTGTGTGTGTGTGTGTGTGTGTGTGCGTGCGCGTGTATACAGTGCTTCTAGTCCTGAAGGAAGGTGTAAATCCACATCCAATTGCTGAGGAAAGCCAGACTCTACTAATGGACAACTCATTTGCTGATCACAGCAGTTAATTGCATAGTCCAGCATTTTAGTTTCCAAATACTTTATGCAAGGGATTTGTTTTCGACTTTTAAAACAGCCTAGAACTGCACTGCTAATTTCTGAAAATTCGGTTATGTTGTTCATAGTGCAGAGTTCCCTTTTTTTTTAAACAAAATGCCTGGATTTTAACAGTTTGTGTCATTGATGGGGTGGCAGAGATAGATCATGATCTCATGTGTCGCTGAAGCACCTTGTTATCTGCCTCTGACTGGGTGGAGGGGGTCTCGCAAGGCGATGCAGTTACCAGGGCACAACCCTGACCCATCGCCGCATTAACATTTGAAGGCACCGCTCCAAAGGGGCAAAATGCAGCGATTGGCAGTTTGGCGACTGCCTGTGATAGTTTAAAAGATTTCAGAACCTGCTGAGGTCCCAGCAGTGTAGTAACTGTTTCCAAGTACTTAGATCCCCCCGCCCTGAGACTTCTCAGCCTGGAATAATTTTGGGTGTCACGGAGGTTTCCCAGGGAGAGCAGGGCCTGCAATAACTGCAAGCCGGAAATTCTGATAATCACATGATTACAGAGGTAAAAGTGAAGGATATGGAACAAAAAACCCAATATGAATTAAACATTTATCAGTTTAACCTGGCCAAAGAAAGGTGGACATTTCCTGACTGAAAGGCACTCACTTATAATGTGGCTCCAATAATGTGACGTGTGTGTGTGTGTGTGTTTTTAACTAAATCGCTGTATTTTAATCATTGGGATGTTCCCTCCGTTCAAGCAGTTTGTATTTATCGTTAATGATGTCTGCTTATTCCATGATGTTGCCATCATATTGGGACATTCCTACTCGCACGGTGAATTCTTTATTGTTAAATTCCGCTTTAAGTTCTTAAATATACATGATGGTTTTAATTGATGCAAATAATCATAACTTCACTTATTGTTTTATGCCTGTCCCGGTGTTTAATTTTTTTTAGCTGAATCTATCTGAAGACTGACTGTAATCCATAAACTGTCATCGCATCGGTGTAAATGGATGGCCACACGGACAATATTGTGCTGTATTTACAGGGTGCCCTGTACCTTCGTATGTTTATAATGAATAAAGCTACATCTTGATTTGAAAGAGGCTGCCTTTTGGTCTTACACAATGGGGTGGGAAGGGGCGGCAAATAAGGGCTTTGCGGCCACCAGAAATTGAGCGGGGAAATGGGACAGAATGGATTGCTCTACAGAGAGTCAGAATGGACTCGATGGGCTAAACGATCCCCTTCTGTGCCATAATGACTCTACAATACACTCCTTCAGAGCCGCTAGCTAATGTAGAATGGGTAGGGGAGCAAGAGGGCCCCACTTCACCTGTTGTATGGTACTTATGGCCAAGAAAATCCAGTGGGTGATGAAATACAAGACTTGAACTACACCAAGGATTGAGCTTTTTAAAAATCTTTTTCACGGGATGTGGCGCTGGCAAGGCCAGCAGTTATTGCCCTTGAACTGAGTGCTGCTGAGCAGCGAATAAGGGAAAATGCAGCTTCCTCCAGAACCACAAGTCATTGTGTGTGACACCATTTTCAAAACAAAAACAGAATTACCTGGAAAAACTCAGCAGGTCTGGCAGCATCGGCGGAGAAGAAAAGAGTTCTGGTTGGAATTTCTGGGGTGCACGCTAATTAATGTGGATTTACTTCAACACAAACTCCTAAATTTACATTGTGCGTATCTACAACAACAACTTGTATTTATGTAGTATCTTTCAAGTAGTAAAATATCCAAAGGGCTGTTACCTGCAAGAGGAGAAATTAGCACATCTGGCTAACGTCTTAGTGAAGGAAGTAGGTTTTAAAGAATGTCTCAAAAGTAGGAGCCTGAGGTGTAGAGAGAGAGAGAGAGGGGTTTTTAGGGAGGGAGTTCCAGAGCTTAGGGCCCAGGGAGCTGAAGGCACGGACACCAGTGGGATGCACAAGAGGCCAGAGTTAAAAGAGTGCAGATAACTCTGAGGATTGTGGGGCTGGAGGAGATTACAGAGATAGGGAGGGGCGAGATCATTCGAAAACAATGCTGGGGGGTTCTGAAAGTGAGATGTTGCAGTTCAAGGAGCTTTTAAATCCTTTCGTGGGATGTGGGCATCACTGGCTGGGCCAGCATTTATTGCCCATCCCTAATTGCCCTTGAGAAGGTGAGGGTGAGCTGCCTTCTTGAACCGCTGCAGTCCATGTGGTGTAGGTACACCCACAGTGCTGTTAGGGAGGGAATTCCAGGATTTTGACCCAGCGACAGTGAAGGAATGGTGATATAGTTCCAAGTCGGGATGGTGAGGGGCTTGGAGGGGAACTTCCAGGTGGTGGTGTTCCCAAGTTTCTGCTGCCCTTGTGCTTCTAGTTAATGTAGGTCAGTGATGGCAGGGAGGAGTGGGTTGATGGGACTTGGTGTGAGTAAGGATACAGGCAGCAGAGTTTGGATGAGCTCAGTCTCACAGCAGGTGAGGTCAGCCCAGAGAGCATTGAAAGAGGTGACTTTGTGCATGCAGCACAGCAAACTCAGTATGGGAGCCAGTTAACTATGTATTCCAGTCCTGAGCAGAATTACTGTGGCACTGCAGATCAACTGATATTGTTGTTTTTCATGGGTTTCTTATAACAGCTGCTGTCTGGGACTGTGTGATTGAAATAGCTAAAATTATACATAATAAAACCAGAAAATGATGGGAGAACTCAGCACATCAGACAGTGTCTGTGCGGAGAGTAACAGAGTTCTCTGACTGAGCTAAGTTGATATTTAATTTATCTGGGCTATTTTTCTACCTGTTGGTATAGACACTACCTTCCCTCCTTTGTCTTCAGATGGGGCATTAAACCAAGGCTTCATCTGCCCTCTCAAGTGGACATAAAAGATCCCACAGCACTATTTGAAAAAGAGCAGGCAAGTTGTCTCGGGTGACATGGCCACTAGCTATCCCTCAAACTACACCTAAAAATGGATACCCTGGTCACTAATTCGGCATTGTTTGTGGGATTTTGCTGTGTGCAAATTGGGTGTCCTATTTCCTACATTACTGCACTGCAAGTTAGAGCTGTGTATATTACAGGCTGTACAGTGTGATATACTGAGCTCATGGAACGTTCTATATAAATACAAGTCTTTCCTTCTGTGTGCAGTACTCGTCTCCATTTAAGAAAGGATCTATTTGCATTGGAGATGATACCACTCGACTGGTTCCTGGGTGGAAAGGGTTGTCCTATGATGAGAGGTCATGTACATTGGGCCTCTTCTCTCTACAGTTTAGAAGAATGAGTGGTGATTTCAATGAAACATGGTAGATTTCTGATGGGGTTTGACAGAGTGGACACTGAGGGGTTGTTTCCCTTGGCTGGGAAACAAGATCAGCATCCTGGGGGGGTTCCCATCGACCAGAAACTGAACTGGACCAGCCATATAAATACTGTGGCTAGATGAGCAGGCCAGAGGGTGGGAATTCTGTTGTGAGTTACTGACTCCCCAAAGCCTGTTCACCATCTAAAAGGCACAAGTCAGGAGTGTGATGGGATACTCTCCACTTGCCTGGATGAGTGCAGCTCCAACAACACTCAAGATGCTCAACACCATCCAGGACAAAGCAGCCCCGCTTGATTGGCAGCCCATCCACCACCTTAAGCATTCAAATTCTCCACCATCCATGCATGGTTCATGCAGTGTGTACCATCTACAAGATGCACTGCAGGAATATGCCAAGGTTCCTTCGACAGCACCTTCCAAACCCATGACCTCTACCACCTAGAAGGACGAGGGCAGCAGATAGATGGGAACGCTGCCACTTGGAAGTTCCCCTCCAAGTCACTCACCATCCCAACTTGAAAATATATCACCACTGTCACTGGGTCAAAATCCTGGAACTCCCTCCCTAACAGCACTGTGGGTGTACCTACACCACATGGACTGCAGCAGTTCAAGAAGGCAGCTCACCACCACCTTCTCAAGGGCAATTAGGGATGGGCAATAAATGCTGGCCCAGCCAGCGACGCCCACACCCCATGAACTAATAAACTTTAAAAAAAAATCTAAAACACAGGACACCGTTTCAGGATAAGGGGCTATCACTTAGGACTGAGATGAGGAGAAATTACTTCACCCAGAGGGTTGTGGATCTTTGGGATTCTCTACCCCAGAGGGTTGTGGATGCTCCATTGTTGAATATATTTAAGGTTGGAATAGACAGATTTTTGGTCTCGGAATTAAGGGAAATGGGAAGCGGGCAGGAAAATGGAGTTGAAGCCAAAGATCAGCCATGATTGTATTGAATGATGGAGCAGGATCAATGGGCTGAATGGCCTACTCCTTCTCCTGTTTCTTATGTTCTCATGTCCCTTACTCCATGTTAGTTTTTTTTTAACCCAAACACATCTGTTTAGCATGGTGGCTGTTCACCTGACTGAGGGAAAATCTGGTCTCTTGTCATTTATGCCAGAATAAACAACAACAACAACTTGCATTGGTATATCAGCTCTAATACAGTAAAATATCTCAAGGTACTACACAGGAGCAATTATCAAACACATCAGCCGATATTAAGAGAGGGAACTAAAAGCTTGGCCACAGACGTAGGTTTTAAGAAGCGTCTTAAAGGGGCAGGGGGAAGTGGAGAGAGAGGATTAGGAAGGGATTTTCAGAGCTTAGGGCCAGACTGGGAGCCAATGTAGGTGAGTGAGCAAAGGGGTGGTGGCTGGATGGGGGGTTGATATAAGTTACAATATGGGGAACATAAATTGAAATTTTTGGAGAGTAGGTGATGGGCAGATGGCTCGGAGAGTATTGGAATAGTCAAGGTCAGAGGTAGCAGAGTCCCAGCAGAAAGGTCAGAGGTAGCAGAGTCCCAGCAGAAAGGTCAGAGGTAGCAGAGTCCCAGCAGAAAGGTCAGAGGTAGCAGAGGCCCACCAGAAAGGTCAGAGGTGGCAGAGTCCCACCAGAAACTGGACTGAGGCAAAGACAGGGATGGCCAAAAAGTAATTAGGTTTTGATGTAAAAAGGGAGGGGTTGTTGAGGGCTGTGCTGTTATGTATGAGGACTTTCAAAAGGCCTTTGACAAAGTGCCAGGTAATGTACCTGTTAACAAAATAAAAGCCCATTGGATGAAAGGGACAGCAGCAATGTGGATATGAAATTGGTGACGAGACAGAAACAAAGAGTAGTTGATGAATAGTTGTTTTTTTCAGAGGGTAATGTACAGCGATATCCCCCAGCGCTCAGTGTTGGGACCAATGCTCCTTTTGATGCACATGGGATACAGGGTAATTTGATAAGGTGGATTCAAAATTGGCTTAGTTGTAGGAGACAGAGGATGATGACAGAAGGATGATTTAGTGACTGGAAGCCAGTGTCCAGTGGCGTACCTCAGGAATCTGTGATCGGTCCCCTATTATTTGTCATTTCTATAAACGACATAGATAACAATATGGGGGGTAGGATTAGTAAGTTTGTGGATGACACAAAGATTGGCCGGGCGGTTAACAGTGAGGTTGAGTGTCTTGGGCTACAGGAAGATATAGACGGGATGGTCAAATGGGCAGATAAGTGGCAGATGGAATTTAACCCTGAAAAGTGTGAGGGGATACACTTTGGAAGGAGTAATTTGACAAGGAAGTATTCAATGAATGGCATGTCACTAGGAAGTTCTGAGGAACAAAGGGACCTTGGCGTGTGTGTCCATAGGTCTCTGAAGGCAGAGGGGCATGTTAGTGGGCTGGTGAAAAAGGCATATGGGACACTTGCCTTTATCAATCGAGGCATAGATTACAAAAGTAGGGAGGTCATGTTGGAGTTGTATAGAACCCTGGTGAGGCCACAGCTGGAGTAGTGTGTGCAGTTCTGGTCACCACATTATAGGAAGAATGTGATTGCACTGGAGGGAGGTGCAGAGGAGATTCACCAGGATGTTGCCTGGGATGAAACATTTAAGTTATGAAGAGAGGTTGGATAGGCATTGGTCTTTTTTATTGGAGCAGAGAAGACTGAGGGGTGACCTGATTGAGGTGTACAAGATTATGAGGGGCATGGACAGGGTGGATAGGGAGCAGCTGTTCCCCTTAGTTGAAGGGTCAGTCACGAGGGGACATAAGTTCAAGGTGAGGGGCAGGAGATTTAGGGGGATGTGAGGAAAAACTTTTTTATCCAGAGGGTCTGGAATGTGCTGCCTGCAGGTTGCCTCACATCCTTTAAAAAGTACCTGGATGAGCACCTGGCACATCATAACATTCAAGGCTATGGGCCAAGTGCTGGCAAATGGGGTTAGGTAGGTAGGTCAGGTGTTTCTCACATGTCAGTGCAGACTCAATGAGCCGAAGGGCCTCTTCTGCACTGTGTGATTCTGTGATTCTGTGATTACTGGCCTGGACTTGGGTATACAGCATATACTTTCAAAGTTTGCTGATAACATGAAACTTGGAAAGAAAGTAAACAGTGAGGAGGATACTGGAAGACTGCAGGAGGACATGGATGAATGCAGTAGACCCAGGCAGCTGCCATCTAATGTAGAGAAGTGTGAAGTGATGCTCTTTGGAATGAAGAATGAGGGTCGTCAGTATAAACTAAATAGCACAATATGAAAGCAGGTGCAGGGACAGAGAGACCTATGGGCTTAACATTTTTTTAATTCTTTGATGGGTGGTGATGTGGGTGTTGCTGGCAAGCCCAGCAGTTGTTGCCCAACCATAATCACCCTTGAACTGAATGGTTTGCTTGTTCACTTCAGAGGGCAGTTAAACGTCAACCACATTTCTGTGGATCTGGAATCACATGTAGGCCAGACCGGGTAACAGTGGCAGATTTCCTTCCCCAAGGGGCATTATTAGCGAACTGATAGGTTTAGTCAACAACCAACGATAGTTGCCATGGTCACCGTGACTGAGACCAGCTTTATATTCCAGATGTTTTTTTTAGTTATTTGAATTGAAATTCCACCAGCTGCCAAGTTGGGCTTTGAGCCCATGTCCACAGAGCATTAGCCTGGGTATCTAGTAGGGCAGAATGGCCTCCTCTAGTCTTCATGAAGAAACAATGCAAGACATACACCTGGGTTTTCAGAAAGTGACTTTCCAAAATTTGAACACAGGAATATAGACATTGTTTTTTTTTTTTGCAACTTGAGACCGAGCAGGAGGCTGGGCTGGGAGCAAGTCTCAAATGAAAGCAATTGACTGAATAGAGAGTCAGTAGGCAAAGATGTTTGAGGCGGTCTAGTGGGAATGGCAGACAAGCTAGACAGAGGGGCAAGGGCAGACAAACCAATAGGGAGGAATGATAGGGAGGAATGGTCAGGAATTCTAATAGTCATGGGTTGAGGAACATGCCAACAAGTATTGTAGAAGCTCGTTCAGCCTGATTCTCTCTGAATCAGATTGCTTTGCAGTGAACAAAAGCGGAGAGTGATTTTTCCAACGTCTGATTGGATCGTTGTCTCCCCTAATTATATATAGATATTATTAATTATATGTAGCAGTGGGAACACCAAAACCAATCAGGAATCTTGTGAAAGATGCTTCAAGGACAGAAGGAAGCCAAAACACCACAGGCACCATGTTCATGGACCAAAAAATAACCAGATAGAATGGTAAAAATTTACACCCCAGAAGAATGCCATTCAGCCCCTCCTTTCTGTACCAACCTAATCTCACTCTCCAGCTCTTGGTCCATAGTCCTATAAATTCTGGTACTCGAGTGCATGACCATTTTTTTTTCAATGCAATGAGGATTTCTGTCCCTCTGACAATTTCAGCCAGTGAACTTCAGGCCCCCACCACACTCTGGGCGAATATATTCCTCCTCAACTCCCCTCTAATTCATCTACCAATTACTTTGAACCATTGACCCCTCTACTAATGGAAACAGGATACACATGGAATACAGAGGCTACTGCTGGGTTTAAGGCCAAGAGCAGACGAGGAGCTGGGGGCTGTGATCCAGCCGGGCTGTATACAGGATGCCAGGACACCCCTACATTACTCCCGCTTTGGAAATCGTGGTGGATCTAACAATAATTTCCACCGTGTTGTGACAAAGCAGCTCTCTGCAATAACGTTACAGCGAGACAAAGGACAAGGTACTCAATAAACACACTCTATTTTAACAAAGGTCCCGTGCCGTTCCCCAGTAACAGCTGAGCTAATATATGAGTTAGTCACTGATTACAGTACTTTTACCACCCTGATAATAGTCTGATAGTGATCATGTTACTATGCTTGGAAGGCCTTGATGCCAACAAAGTGCAAGGTGGTAAAATTATTCCTCCACTTCCTTATTTAATGAACCAATGCCTTTTATTCAGCAGGTCTGGCAGCATCGGCGGAGAAGAAAAGAGTTGACGTTTCGAGTCCTCATGACCCTTCAACAGAACTGGAGGCACTGACCTCTACCTCGCGGAGGCTGAGCGTCAACTCGCAGACACTTCCTCCTACCTCTCCCTGGACCGTGACCCCACCACTGAACATCAAGCCATTGTTTCCAGGACTGTCACTGACCTCATCTCCTCTGGAGATCTTCCTCCCACAGCTTCCAACCTGATAGTCGCCCAACCTCAGACGGCCCACTTCTACCTCCTACCCAAAATCCACAAACAGGACTGTCCCGGCAGACCGATCGTGTCAGCCTGTTCCTGCCCCATGGAACTCATTTCTTGTTATCTTGACTCCCTTCTCTCTCCCCTTGTCCAGTCCCTTCCCACCTACATCCATGATTCCTCTCACACCTTACGTCATATCATATATTTTTTTAAGCAGTTCTGTTGAAGGGTCATGAGGACTCGAAACGTCAACTCTTTTCTTCTCCGCCGATGCTGCCAGACCTGCTGAGTTTTTCCAGGTAATTCTGTTTCTGTTTTGGATTTCCAGCATCCGCAGTTTTTTGTTTTTAATGCCTTTTATTCCTGATCAATGATCATTTCAAATAGAAATGTCTGCATTTTTGTTTCAAAATGTTATCCCTACTAATTCTATTGACCACTGCCTGACAGAGAGGCCACTGCCTCAGATCTGAGACTAAATAGCAGCTTCTCCTGTCTATTCCAGTGGTTCGGATGACATTCCAAAGCATGATCCAAACCTCTCCAATGTCCCAGTCAACACTACTCCTCCAGCCAATTGTGGGAATTTACAATAGTTGCCCATAGCACAAGTGTCAGGGGGCTAAGACTTCACACTGTATATTTTTATAAAAGGTATGTAGATTTCATCATGGCTAATTTCTAAAGCTTTAAAAACTGGACAAAGACCTTGAAATGGCTGAAGCTATGTCTGTCTGCGACCCTAACAAAGGAAGCTATCACAGAAACTTGACCCTTGTTATCTCTGAAGAGGCACTAATGAAAGAGAACTGTACAAAGGCCACCTACATTTCCTGAGCCAGGCCTGGCCAACTGAAGCTCCCCACCTTTCCCACTCCTCGTTTGATTGCAGCAGGTTTTTTGAAAGGGATATACTCGCCAATTCAGTGAGCATTTAACTGTTTACCTGCCATGAGCGTACAAGACACAATCAGACATGTTTTCGTGAGTTTGTACAAAGAAAAGAGGCTTCACTTTTACGGTACTTAACTTGGTCTAAGTGAAATGATGGGCAGAATCATCCCAGATTTGCACTCGGTGTGGTAGCAGGTGGGAAAATTGGCATTTTACCTGCCGGCCGCAGTTGTGGATTTTCATGCTGCATCGTCCCAAACCCACCGTATTAGTTATACATTCCCGCAATACTCACTGATTCGGTGGCCAACAGGCTCCAATTCGCCCGTCATGCCATTGCCTCACCACTTCATCACGCCAGGCACCATATTTAAAGTACAGCCGCGCTCAGTGCTTCCAGCCCAGGACTGCAGTAAACAAGATGTGGCCATGAAAGGTAAGAAGACTGCAGCCCTCAAGCACCTTTTGGACCCCATGGAGGCTCTGTTGTGATGCCCTCTACCCTCGCTCTGGCCACAGGAGCGGCAGCAACCTTACCACTCTGGCTTGGGAGGCGATGGCAGAGCTGGTCAGTGCCAATGCTGCACAGGAGAGGTCGGCCATCCAATGCAGATAGAGGGTGAATGATCTCATCCGTGCCACCAGGGTAAGGCAACCATCTGATCACTCTAAACTCACCCGCTCACAAGCCTATCACACATTCACTGGCATCTCACTCACTGCCAGCTCAAGGGACATCACCACTCACTCTCTCACACACACCCTCAACATCTCCATCTGGCCTCATCTCCTCTGGAGACTGCTTCCTCAGCCCTCACCATCTTGAGGCCACTTGCACAGATCAACATGTGCCCCCCAACACACACACACCCTGGGATACCCTCCTTCCCCAGTCCAGCCCTAACCCTGCAGCCATTGAAAAACTGCCCAGGTATGGCTGAGCTGGTAGGTAGAGACCTGCCATGAATCCCCCTAAAAGTGATGTGGTGCTGTGTGTGAAGCCTGGTGCTGATGACTGCGAGAGCTGCCCAAAGCAAGGTAGGCAAACAAACAATGAAGTCCCAAGTAAAGTGCAGCTCGCTGAGTGCACATCTTATATATGCTGTTGTGAAACATGTTGGCGTATTTTCCCGCCAATATGGGCAGAAAATCAAGTGGAGGGAGGGGCGATTCCAGTGGGCGAGCCTAATATAATAATATGCAGATGTTTTGCAATGAGGTTCCCAACATCCATTGGTGGGAAATGTGGCCCACCATCAGTGGGCTGAGCAGACAGTCGCAATCTAGTCCCATTTCCCCTCACTTTCCCCCATAGCCTTGCACTTTTTCCTCTTCAGGCACTTATCCAATTCCTTTTGGAAATCCACGATTGAATCAGCCTTCACCACTCTCTTAGGCCGTGCATTTGAAATTCTAACCACTCGCTGCACAAAAACAGTTTTCCTCATATCTTCTGATATTCACCTTAATTCAGTACCTTCTGGTTCTCAATCCTTCAGCCAACAGGTACAGTTTCTCCCTATCTACTCTACCCAATACCTCTATCAAATCTCCCCTCAGCCTTCTCTTCTCCAAGGAAAACAACCCCAGCTTCTCTGATCCATGTGACTGAAATCCTTTATCCCTTCTGTTCTGAGTGACATCACCTCCAAGATTGATTCATCTCCACATGCCTATATCATCGTGAAAGTCAACTCTACTGGAAAAGTGAATTATACAGCATCGGGTTTCAACCTGCTGACTTCAGGAAGGAGATATTGCCCTTAGAGGGGCAGTGCAGATTCACCAGAATGATGCCAGGGTTAAAAGGGTTAAATTATGAGGGCAGATTGCTCAGATTAGGTTTATATTTCCTGTTATGATATGATAGAGAGAAATTATTTTCATCTTTTTCATGGGACACGGGAGTGCTGGCAAGGCCAGCGTTTGTTACTCATCTCTAATTGCCCTTTCTTAGCCATTTCAGGAGGCAGTTAAGAGTCAACCACATTACCACAGTTCTGGAGTCACATGTGGGCCAGACCAGGTAAGGACAGCAGATTTCCTTCCCTAAAGGACATTAGTGAACCAGATGGGTTTTTACAACAATCAATGATAGTTTCATGGTCACCATTACTGAGACTAGCTTAACGGACTAGGTGGGATTTGAACCCATGTCCCAAGAGTGACATTACCACTATGCCACTGTCTCGTCTCTCTGGCAGGAGTGTACAGAGCAAGGGGCATAACCTTAAAATTGGAGCCCGGAGTAGTGGTCATAATGCAAGGGTATTAAGGATTATGGAATCAGAGGCAGGCAGATAGTGTTAAGGCTGGAATTAAGATGGATTTAATCAACCATGATCTAATTAAATGGGCGGAACAAGCTCGAGGGGCTGAGTGGCCTCCTTCTGTTATTATATAGCAATTTATGATGAAGAAAAATCTCACAGCATGAATTGCTTTTGGAATGTAGTGACTGTTATTATGTACAGGATGTTTAACTTAAACCACACTGATTTCTCCTCTCACCATAAAGGGAAAGGTGCTTTTGATTTTAATTTGTTTCTCTATTTATAAGCGGGGGATTTTTCCCAATACCTCGGTTTTGGTGTGATCCAATTTCTGTTAATAACCCCACAGCAAACTTGAGATAGGGTGAACTCAAAGGGTTAGTTTATTTGTAAACACTCAAACGTGGGAGGAAGGTAGCAATGTTGCCTCCTTTTCACTCGTACAGTACAAGAGGGATAGAGAAAGAAAGATTTACAGGGCAAAGAAGACAGAGAAAAGTGTGTCTGTAATCCAGCATCAAAGTCCAACGAGGTATTCCCTCACAGAGATCAGCAGGCTGAAACCCAATGCTGTATAATTCACCTTACCACTAGAGTTGACTTCCACGATGATGTAGGCATGAGAAGATGAATCAGTCTTGTAGGTGGTGGTATAGAAGTTCTAGTAGAAACAGTGTAGGTGGGGCCAGGCATTCAATCTGGGCAGAGCCTCTTTCCTGTGCTGCTGCTTGTCGATGGTCAAATGATGGACTAAGGTTTTTTCAGTAGAGCAAGGCAATATTACTGATTACACAATCTAGGAGATTCCATGTCACATTACTCCTACCTCTTTGACAAAGGATGTATATTCCTTGTCTGGGTTCCCAAGATGGTTAAACGTTCCAACCGTTAAGACTTGAAAGGAAGGTTGCAGGGTTCTTTATCCTGTGGCTGACTGTTAACTGTCACCTGGAATGGCCTAGCAAGCCACTCAGTTGTATCAAACTGCTACAAATCCTGGAAAAAAATGGAAAGAAATCAGGCAGACTACCCGGCGTCAGCCTAGGCAATGGGAACGGCAATGGCCAACTCAGCCCTAAGGACCCTGCAAAGTTCTCCTTATCAACATCTTTGACTGTGTGTGACATTGAGGAAAACTGGAGACAATGGGAATGAGGGAGAAAACTCTCCACCATTTGAAGTCATACTTAGCATAAAGGTTGTTGGAGGTCAATCATCCCAACTCCAGGACATCACTGCAGGAGTTCCTCAGGGTGGTGTCCTAGGCCCAACCATCTTCAGCTGCTTCATCAATGACCATCCTTCAGCACCATTCGCAACTCCTCAGGTACTGAAGCAGTCCATGCCTGTATGCAACAAGACCTGGACAATATCCAGGCTTGGGCTGATAAGTGGCAAGTGGCATTCGTGCCACACAAGTGCCAGGCAATGACCATCTCCAACAAGAGAGAATCTAACCATTGCCCCTTGACATTCAGGTGGATTGGTGAAAAGAGTGGACACATGACCAATGAGATTTAATGCAGAGAAGTGCAAAATGTTGCATTTTGGGAGGAAAAATGAGCAAGGTCACCTCTGGTTCTTTTGCCAATTACCCACTGACCTTTCTGCCAGTCCTTATTTACTCTGCTAAAACCCTTTATGGTTTCGAACACCTCAGTGACATCTCCCTTTAGCCACAGTGATTAATATCAGTGCAGCTTCCACAGACATGAAGAGGCGACAGAGTTATCATGAAGCATGTCCAACCACAAGAAGTGTCAGTGAGCACAGACTGTAGTGTTCAATGGTTCAATTGTTCTGTGTTTGAGTAGGTGAGTCTTCTAACTGGCCTATGCAAACTGTGTTTGATTGCTTCGGCCTGGCTTTTGACTGAGAGACTCCAAATTCTGCAATGTCTCCATGTCACCAAGGTCCTCAATAACTCAGACTCAATCCTGGCTGAAAACCTGGAGCCCACTTTGAGTTGGGAATAAGCTTGTAGAGCTATGGGGATGGAGCGGGACTGTCTGGATTTCTCTCCAGCAGTGGTGGGTGTGAGTCATCAGGGTTCTGAGTGCGGCCACGAGACATTTTGTTAACTGTTGCCCATGCGTAGGGCTGTCAGATTGCGCTGGTTTCTGTCTGCGAAGCTCTGTTTTTAACCAGTATTACTAAAGTGATACACACGCAAAGTGAAGTGAGGCATGTGCTGCTTACACACAACACTGACTGTGAGAGCCGTGCGCTCCCTCTGTGTCCAATCCAAGCGCTGCTACGACACCTGATTTCAGTTTTGCGGCCGACTGACATCCGGGAGGGCCACTCATGCTCACTTAGCCTAGGTTGCCCATCGCTGCTCTGCAGAGAGCTGGCATCAATTTGACGGGCTGAATGGCCTCCTGTGCCACAATGACTCAATGGGCAGAATTTTCCGTTGAGCGGGTTGGCGTGTGCCCGACCCTCTGGAGTGTAAAACACCGCGCGGTGACGGTGGGGGCGAGCGTCCATCGATGTCACCGCGCTCTTGTGCGATATTTCAGTCGGCGGGCGCATGTTAAAGTCAGACGCGTGCCCGCTGACAGCTAAGAGGGCAGTCAAGCCCATTGACAGCACACTTAACAGAGAGTTTTCACTGCCCGTCCAACGTCACAGTTGGCAGGTGGGTGAATCGGCCAGGCAGCCTTTGCAACTTTCATGAAACCTCATCCACGGGCGGGGACGATGTTTTTGCGATAAATAAAAATACATTTCTGCGGACTGCGTTTCCATCAGCTACATTTTCAGGTGACTGATTATGAAGCTCGGACCACTTTTTTAACCGGTGTCTGTGACCGTTATTCTAGGTTGTTCAGGTCTTCAGCTCCCTGAGGCAGCTCTCTGCCTCCGGGGAGGTTTCACTGCCCCCTCGCTCGCCCGCACCCCCTGCACCCACACTGACGTCAGCGCTTGCCCTCCTCCTGCAACCACCCCCCCCCCGCCCCCAACCCCCACCCCCCTGCAACCACTCACCCCACCCCCCCCGCACCCCCACCCCAGCGGCGCTGAGCATTTCAGTGCACGCTTCACACTGGCTGGTCTGGTTGTTAATTGGCCGTGATTTCACAGTCGGAGGCCGATCGTGGTTGGCGGTCCATTCCCCGGCCGATCCTGGTCCGGCCAATCACGCCTGCCCACCGACCTAACATTCCTGCCCTATGGATAGAAAGAAAGACTTGCATACACGTAGCACTTTTCACAGCCACCGTACGTCTCAAAGCATTGTACAGCCAATGAAGTACTTTCTGAAGTGCAGTGACTGTTGGAAGGTAGGGAACACTGTGGCTAATTTGTGCACAGCAAGCTCCCACAAGCAAAAATGTGATAGAGATCAGATAATCTGTTTTTTGTGATGTTAATTGAGGAATAAATATTGGCCAGGACACCGGGGAGAACTCCCCCACTCTTTCTTTGATCAAAGTAATGCCATGGAATCTCTTATTTTCACGCTAGCAGGCAGATGGGGTTTTGGTTTACCGTCACATCTGAAAGATGGCACCTCTGACAGTGTAGCACTCCCTCAGTGCTGCACTGGTGTGCCAGCCTTGATTTTTGCGCTGAAGCCCTGGAGTGGGCCTTGTACCTGGAAACCATGTGATTCAGAGGCCGGAGTGCTACCAACTGAGCCACTGCTGACATTACCTTTCATATCGGTGATAGTCATGTTTCCAGCTGCCCTGAATTTCTTTGCAACTGGATCCTTCCTTTTGCCATGTTAGTCAGACAGCTGTTCACCACTGCATCAAGATGATCATTGGTTCTCTACTCAGGAGCGAAATGTAATGTGTATCCTTCTTGTTGTGTTTTGCCAGTTTGTTGAATATTTCATATATCTGATTTACCTCAGGGCTATGCAGAGATGACACTAGTTTCTAAGTGTGCAACAGATTTTATTTACAGTGCTTTAAAATATCTCTGAAATCACAAAGTGCCTGTACCCATGCTTATCCCAGCTCTAGGTTTTTCTGTGGTGTCTGTTTACTTTGGCTGAGTCAACATTTAGGCCTAATCAATCAAGCACAGTAATCATAGATCAGTTACCAGACTCACATAATCAAATACAGAACAATTAAACCATTGAACACTACACTCCTCAAATGGAAACGGAGGAAGAAAGACAAAGTTATCTGGTTTTACATACTGGTAGCATTCATGAGACAGAATGACTGAGGGAGCACCAATTCCACTCAAAGCCATTTGACAACTTCCTCAATTTCAGGAACAGGATAAGTTTTCATTCTAATAATGCAGCGAGATTGCAATTTCCATCACTTTATCTTGTGCATGAGTATCAAATATCCACAAACCTGTCATGACTCTTTCTTCATGCAAAAATGCACTAAACAGCTCAGATCGTTCAGAGTCATGTAGCAGGGTGCTCCTTTGATGGTCAGGATTATAGCCCCACTGTCAGGGCAATTAACATCAGTGCAGCTTACACAGACGTTGAGAAACAACATGCCTTTGCAGCCTCGAGAAGTGTCAGTGAGCACAGACTGCAGAGTTCGATGGTTCAATTGTTCTGTGTCTGATTAAGATAATCTCATAACTAATCTATGCACACTCTGTTTGATTTCTTAGGCCTGGGTGTGGACTCAGAGAAAAGTAAGTAACACTGTAGACAGGGCTAGAAGCCAGAGCTGAAGAACAGAGCAGACATTCTGAAGCACTGTGAATAAAACCTGTTACACACATAGAAACTAGTGTCATCTCTGCATAGCTCTGTGGAAAATCAAATATACAACACAGCTGCTCTCGAGGGCCGTGTCGGGTGCCCAGACAAATATGGCGGATCTCTGCCATATAGCTCAGTGACAATCTCCAGAATCATTATAATTCACTTCACGCTGCATCTCAATGAAGAAAGGGTTGCTACTTCTAGAAGCTGAAGCAGAACCTCCCACGTGTAGAAGATGGAAAGGAAGGAACATAGCAACAGGAGTAGGCCATTCAGCCCTTCAAACCTCTTCTAATAGATAGGATATGGAGTAGTTGAGCCTACAGCCCAAGAAAGGAGTGCACCGTTCACAGGTGTGCCTGGTGTTCTCAGTGAATAAAGGTTAACCCATTCCTCCCCACCCTTACAACAATGCAAGTTCCCTCACTTTCAAACATTTCTGCCTAATTCCATCATTATGCCTTTCAGCTTGACCCTTAACCCGCCCGCTCCCTCTGGGCACATTGGGGTAAAATCAGGGCTTATGCTTCTTCCCCTCCCAGCAGTGTTGACCCTCTGTGGTAAACCTGCCCTTTGTGTAGGGGGACACTGCAAAAGGCTGATGTGAGTGAATGGTATTTCTAACCACCCCCTGCTATCTCACCAATGAAGGAGAATCCAGCACCGGAAACCACAGCTGGTGACTGTAATGGACAATGTTTAAAGAGTTAAAACCTCCATTGAACAGCAGACTGAGGATTGACACCTGAGCATGTCCAGCATTCCTGCCTTAACCATGGTCAGCAGCCATTTTTCTTCCCTTTATCCTTCCATGGAATGTGGGCGTCACTGGCTGGGCCAGTATTTGTTACCCATCCCTAACTGCCCCTGAACTGAGTGGCTTGCTGTGCCATTTCAGAGGGCAGTTAAGAGTTAACCACATTGCTGTGGGTCTGGAGTCACATGTAGGCCAGACCAGGTAAGGGCATTAGTGAACCAGATGGGTTTTTACAACAATCAATGGTAGTTGTCATGGTCACCATCACTGAGGCAAGCTTTCAATTCTAGATGTTGTTAATTGAATTTGAATTCCACCAGCTCCCAGACATTAGCCTAGCCTCTGGATTCAGTCTAGTGACATCACCACTGCACCACCATCTCCCCACATAGTGAAGCTAACACTTAATTACTGCAACTAGTCATTGAGCCTTGGTTATAACCAACTAATTCACTGGACTGTCATTGATATTAACACACTGTAACTGTATAGCTCCCATTTCCAGACACGTGAGATAATCGCAGATTAATCCAAATTTTGCAAAGTAACGTAATTATCCTTCATGCCTATATATCGGTAACTGAAGTAATTTTTAATTACCTTTTACACAATTACAATTCAAACCCGTACAAAGTTTCACAGAAGTTCTGAAATAAATTAATAATGATTTGCATATACACTTCTTTGCAGAATGAAGTGTTTAGGGAGTGTCAGGAGAGGTGGGAAGATATCCCACAAATAGTGGGCAATGAGATGTGGGCACTCTTGGACAAAGCAGAGATGAAGAATCTGTGACTGTTGGGGAATGAAAGGTCCAGCGCTCTCTATACGATAGACCTGGTAACTGATCTTAATCATGATCCAGCAGGCAGCAGATCAGTGCAGGAAGAAGTTCAATGATCTGACCAAGGAAGGTAAGGAAAGTGTTCTCAGAAAATTCTATGTACCTTCCTGCAGATGGTGAGAGGTCACTGGGAGGTGGTGGAGATGCATCCCAATCCCCTCTAAAAACAGGGTTGGCGTTGGATCGACCATGAGGATGAGTAGCAGGACTACTGTGGAGACACATGAAGGAATTGAGGAGCATAGCTCCTTAGACTATCGGGCAGCAAATGGCTCAACTTGAGCGGAGTGTGGACAACCTTGACCGGAAAGTAGCCAACAATTGCCAGCTTGTTGCATGGGTAGTTGGCATCAGTGCGGTGAGTACCAGTGTATATAGCTGACGCTCATGTGTCCCCACCACCCCAACAGTGACAGCTATTACAAATACGGTCCAGGCCCACATGAGACACGATGCTGACAAGCAGGAAGCCAATGGTTGCCAGAGCCACTTTCTTCTACCCACTCAGTTCAGTGCCAGATGGCACAGGCCTTGTACCCGACAGTGAGGATGACCCTCCAGTGACGCAGCCAGCAGTCACATCTTCTCCCCAGCAGCATCAGAAACCCAGCTCCCTGCTCCCAACCCACAGGCAGCAGGGTTCATGCACGGGGAGGTGTGAGATGTGGAGAGGAATTATGGTACCCCTGCGGGTTGCCAGCCCTCCAGGATTGCCCTGGAGCATGCAGGAATTAACCACAAGTCTCCAGGTCATTGTTGTGAGCACCACTGGGGAGAAAGGTTAAATGGCACTGAAAAAAAATGGTGCTTTTAAAAATTATCTTTGAACTCTTTTGCTTACTCGTCATGAGAATATTGGACAGCCTTCTCTTCCAAGAGGTCTAGCTCATGAGCCATTTAAATACAGAGCCATTCTTTGGGATGTGTGAACACTGTCCTGGCTTGGTCATGTGCATGCACAAGCTCTTGGCATTCCTCAGGTGGATAGAATGCAGAATAGTTCATGTAGAACTGGACACCAGCTGGGTAGTATGCTATTGAAGATGGGAGAGTCGGGGACTGAGAAACACAGGTTGTTGATAGAGAGCTGCAGATTCAGCTGAAATAACTGTTGCCTGTGTTGGAAATGTATTGTATGGTGAGGGAGACAAGCATAGTAACTTACATGGTGCTGGAGACAAGCCATTTCTATTTAAAATGGGAGGAGGCTGTTTGACTATCAGTCAATTTGCTTTCCAATTGAGTTTGGAAAGTGATGATGGACATATGGGGGGACCAATAGCGGGAGAGTAGGGGTGGAGCAGATGGAGGAAGGTGGTCATCTGATTAAAACCTCCAGGATTGCATCTGACCAGAGCTGGCAACCCCAATGCCTCTCTTGTACGTAGTTCACCTCCTTGTCGCTGTCTCCCTCACCGTGAAACTCAGAGGGTTCATATAGCACATAATAGATGTTCTAGCAATGATTTTCCAAAATTCCTTCGATTCAGGAACAGTCTCTCTGGATTGGAAGTTGGCAAATGTTACACTGCTTTTCAAGAAAGTAGGGAGAGAGAAAACAGGGAACTACAGGCCAGTGAGTCTAACATCAGTTGTTGGTAAAATGCTGGAAGCTATTATTAAGGAAGTGTTAACAATGCACGTAGAAATGCATAGTATGATTAGAACAAGTCAACATGGTTTTACTAAAGGGAAATCCTGTTTAACAAATTTATTAGGGTTTTTGAGGATGTAACTAGTAGGGTAGATAAAGGGGAACCAGTAGATGCGGTATACCTGGATTTACAAAAGGCATTCAATAAGGTGCCATGCAAAATGATAATGGGTAAAGTAAGGGCTCGTGGAGTTGGGGTCATATATTAGCATGGATAGAGGATTGGTTATGGCTGGAAAACAGAGAGTGGCTATAAATGGGCCATTTTCAAATTGGCAGACAGTGAATAGTGGAGTACATCAAGGATCAGTGCTGGTTCCTCAGCTATTTACAATCTATATTAACGACTTAGATCAAGGAACAGAGAGTAATGTATCTAAGTTTGTTGATGATACAAAGCGAGATGGGAAGGTAAGCTGCGGGGAGAACACAGAGAGGCTGCAGAGAGACAGGTTAGGTCAGTGGAAGATGGAGTATAACGTAGGGAAATGTGAAGTTATTCACTTTGGTTATAAGAATAAAAAAGCAGAATATTTTTTAAAAGGTGAGAAACTTGTAAATGGTGATGTTCGGAGAGACTTGGGTGTGCTGCTGCAAGGAACACAAAGTTAGCAGGCAGGTGCAGCAAGAAATTAGGAAGGCAAAGGGCAATCCCTCTCAGCCCCTCTCCTCTCTCCTCCTCCCACCTCTCTGTCACTCTCCTCTCTTCCCCTCCCCTCTCTGTTATTCCTCTCTCTTCCTCTCCCCCCTCTCTTTCCTCCCCCGACCCCCTCTCTTCCCCTCCGCCCACTCTGTTGTTCCCTCACTGGTGCATCAGTGGCCTTTATTACAAGGGGACTGGAGCACAACAATAAAGATGTCTTGCTACAATTGTACAGGGTTTTGCTGAGACCACATCTGGAATACTGTGTGCAGTTTTCCTCTCCACATTTAAGAAAGGATAATCTTGCACTGGAGGCGGTAAAGTGAAGGTTCAGTAAATTGGTCCCTGGGATGAGGGGCTGAGTGAATTGGGTCTATGTTCTCTGGAGTTTACAAGAATGAGAGGTGATCTCATTGAAAACTACAAGATTCTGAGGGAGGTTGACAAGGTGGACACTGAGAGATTGTTTCTGCTGCAAAAACAGAATTACCTGGAAAAACTCAGCAGGTCTGGCAGCATCGGCGGAGAAGAACAAAGTTAACATTTCGGGTCCTCATGACCCTTCAACAGAGCTAAGTAGAAATAGGAAAGGAGTGAAATATAAGCTGGTTTAAGGTGGGGAGTTGGTGGGAGAAGGGGGGTGGGGGTGGTTGTTGGGACAAGCAAGCAATGCTAGAAGCAGATAACCAAAAGATGTCACAGACAAAAGAACACAGAGGTGTTGAAGGTGGTGATATTATCTAAAAGAATGTGCTAATTAAGACTGGATAGCAGGACACGCAAGGTGCAGATAGCTATAGTGAGGGTGGGGTGAAATAAGACTATAAGGGCATAAAAGGTATAGATTTAAAAATAATGGAAATAGGTGGGAAAAGAAAAATCTATATAAATTATTGGAAAAAACAAAAGGGAGGGGGAAGAAACGGAAAGGGGGTGGGGATGGAGGAGGGAGTTCAAGATCTAAAGTTGTTGAACTCAATATTTAGTCCGGAACTAGGCACTTTACAGCCTTCCTCAGTCTCAGGGTAAGGGGCCGATCATTTAGGACTGGGATGAGGAGAAATTTCTTCACTTAAAGGATTGTGAATCTTTGGAATTCTCTGCCCCAGAGGATTGTGGGTGCTCCATTGTTGAATATATTTATGATCTGATCTATGTTCTGATGAAGGGTCATACGGACTCGAAACATCAACTGTATCCCTCTCCGCAGATGCTGTCAGACCTGCTGAGTTTTCCCAGGTATTTTTTTTTTATTGTTGAATACATTTAAGGCTGGGATAGACAGATTTTTGGTCTCTCAGGGAACTAAGGGATATGGGGAGTGGGCAGGAGAGTGGAGCTGAGCCCAGGATCAGTCGTGATCATATTGAATGGTACAGCAGCCTCAATGGGCTGTGTGAGCTACTCCTGCTCCTATTCCTTGTGTTCCTGTTATTCCTCTTACATATGTGGTGCTGTGTTAATTATTGTTATTTTTATTTTAGGTACTATTGTTGCTGTTAAATCATTCTGTCAGAAGTCATTCACAATGTTTGAAACTTTGTTTTTAACAGTTTTGCCATGGTCACGTTTGTATTGCAGTGCCCAGTCCAGTTTATACTGGGCCAGGTTTTGTGTGCAGCATCTCCCCCCGGACGGCCCTATTAGTTAGTGCTGAACGTGTACATTAAAGTTTTGCAATTTTGTGCCCAGACAATTCCTGGGAGCACAAGCTGATAGCGGCACAGGCGAGTGCGACAGGACATCTGGGAGCTTGGCCTAGAATGAGACCAACAGTGAATCTTCTGCTGAAATAGTCTGATCTGCTAAGGGTGCTTTCATTTCCACTCTGCCTTACTCTAACCCTTCCACTGCACTGAAGCCTGCATCCAGCATCCGGCGTTTTGAAATCCAGCAATCGTCGAGTTCCCCATTCTTTGTGCCACAGTTGAATGTCCCACATGTTTCTCGACGACTTTAATAAAATGAATGTTCCTCAAGGCAGTGGGTATCTAACCCAACAGGGACTCCCTCTCCGAGGGCCAGACACCAGCACAGGAAGGAGACACTTTAACACAATCCAGCAACTGGAAAACTCAGCCGGCCTGTGGAGAGAGAAACAGAGCTAACCTTTCAGACCTGTGACCTTTTTTCATCACCACTCCTGCAATTTAGATTCCAGTTCTGATCTCGGGACCCCCAAATTGAATTTTGCCGATCTTTATTACAACCCGTTAATGTCCATGATATATTCCTACGTGGAAGAAAAACCCCTGGGCCGGGATTTTTCAGTTGGTGAGCGGGGGCCAGGCCTGACAAGCTGATGGGTAAAACGTCAGGTGATGACATCGGGCGTGCGTCCTGACATTGTTGCGCTGTCTCGCGATGTTTCATTCAGCGGGAGCGTGCCGGAGTTGGCTGCGCGCCCGCCTATAACTGATAGTCCTAGTAAGGCCTTTAACGAATTAATTAGCGTCATGTTTACGCTGCCCTTACCGTCGGCGGGACAGGAGAAATGGCCAAGCGGCCTTTACGTTTTGTACTGAACCTCATCCACGAGCAGAAGGAGGCTTCCTAAAGTTTTTATGAATCAAATGAAAAAGTTTTCTGAAATATAACAACATGTCCCATCTCATGTAGCACAGCCACATGAGGGGACATGTTTAATTACATTCTTTCTCCATTTAGGTATTTATTTCAATTGTGATTCAATCTCCCTGAAGCAGCTCCGTGCCTCAGGGAGATTGAAGGGCTCTTTCATGGGCATGTGCGACAGAGCGCTGGCCCCGACTCTCCCTCCTCCCCCTCCCCCCCCCCCTCGCCCGCACAGCTAGCGCTACCGCTCGCGTCTTACGCTGGTTGGGCCTTAATTGGCCCGTCCGCGTAAAATGGTGGCGCGGAGCCTTTCGAGGGTGGTGGTCAGCTCCACCCCTGCCGGCTCCCGCCAAGCCTGCCTGCCGACTGGATGATGCAGGCCCTGTTTCCAAAATCTCTCAGAGTCTGACCACTCCCCGCTAGGCTTTTAACAGGTCACCTTTTGTGTAAATTTCATACAACTCTAGCAGAAAGTCCAAAACGGCATCAATACCTGGAACCTGACCCAGGTTCCAAAATTAGTTACTTCTGGTAGAAAGCGAAAATGCCAAGGCCAAACCCTGAATAAAAGCAAAATACTTCCACAGAAGAGTCATATTTGACTCGAACCATGAACTCTCCGCTCTCTGCCCCTCTCCACAGATGCTGCTGAGTTTTTTCCAGCACTTTCTGTTTTTATTTAAGGTCACACTCCATTTCCTCGTTGATAGGGACAGGGCCTGTGACCACATCTCAATTCCATTCTTCTGCTGCCCATGTGGTTCGGATTCCAAAGACACCAGAGGATATTCAGAGCCCAGTTTACATCTCTCTCTCTCGGACTGGAGTTTACATTTTTCTCCCTTAGCTCCCAAGCTTCAGATTTAGACAACAATCCTCTGGTTTAGCCTAGCAAGACAATTAGTGGTGTCTCACAGTTCGCCTCAGGGAGTCCAAGTTGCTGTGGCAACATACACTGATACTGGCACATTGTAGTCTGGAGCTGTGGATAGTGATGGTAGAGGCTCCAACGTTCTTCCCATCACATGGCTAACCAGGAATCTCTCCCGCTCTTACCGTCTGCCATTGGCGTGTGTTGGAAGGATTTGCAGGTTGATACTCACCAGAGGGCACAGATTTACGATAACTGGCAAAAATAAGCCATGTCATCTTGCAGCGAGTGGGTAAAATCGACAACGCACCTGTGTGGGGGAGGCAGGTTCAGTTCGGACGTTCAAGAGGGAATTGAATTTTGTTTTTTTTTATTATTCATTCATGGCATGTGGGCTAGGCCAGCATTTATTGCCCAGCCCTCATTACCCCTTGAGAAGGTGGTGGTGAGCTGCCTTCTTGAACTGCTGCAGTCCATGTGGTGTAGGTACACCCACAGTGCTGTTAGGGAGGGAGTTCCAGGATTTTGACTCAGCCACAGTGAAGGAACGGCCGATATATTTCCAAGTCAGGATGGTGAATGTCCTGGAGGGGAACTTCCAGGTGGTGGTGTTCACATGTGTCTGCTGCCCTTGTCCTTCTAGATGGTAGAGGTCGCAGGTTTGGAAGGTGCTGTCTAAGGAGCCTTGGTGAGTTCCTGCATCTTGTAGATTGGACACACTGCTGCCACTGTGCGACGGTGGTGAAGGGAGTGAATGTTTGTGTATGTGGTACCAATCAAGCGGGGCTACTTTGTCCTGGATGGTGTTGAGCTTCTTGAGTGTTGTGGGAGCTACACTCATCCAGGCAAGTGGGGAGTATTCCATCACACTCCTGACTTGTGCCTTGTAGTTGGTGGACAGGTTATGAGGAGTTAGGAGGTGAGTTATTCTCCACAGAATTCCCAGCCTCTAACCTGCTCTTGTAGCCACAGTATTGATATGGCTCGTCCAATTAGGTTTCTGGTCAATGGTAACCCCCAGGATGTCGATTATCTAGAAGGGATGAATGTGCAGGTTATAGGGAGAAGGCAGGAGAATGGCACTAGGTGAATTGCTCAGTCAGAGAGCTGGTGCAGACATGACAGGCCGAATGGCCTCCTTCTGTACTGTAACCATTGTGTGATTCTGTTTGGCTGCGTTATGAACACACCTCCCTTGGCCATTGGGTCTTGGGGTGGGACTCAAACCCAGAGCTTCTGGATCAGAGGCAGGGATGCTATCCACTGCACCACAAGACCTGGCGAAGGATATAACTGGAGCTAATCTTTACACACTCTTAGAAGCATTTATTTACGTGATTGTAAGCAAGCTTCTCTTAACCTAACAACCAGTTTAAGTCAGTGTCTATTTATAAGCTCTTCTGAATTAAATCAAGAAGGGGGACAAATTAACAAAAGAACAAATAAACTAACAAAAGTGGATACTCCTTAAAGGGGTACGAAGAACAAAATGTTAAAGGAAACTGACAAAAAATCAAATCAAAACGTGATTGTGCGGGTCAATAATGCACCCCAGTCCCTGCAGTGCCCACTGATCACTGGAGGCCATTGTCAATTTATAACTCTTTTGTTTAAATCTAGTGAACCAAATTAACAAAAGGAGGGTCACGGTAACTAGCAGCCCCATAAAGGGAAACTGCGAAAAGAAAAGCAAAATCTTAAAGGAAACTTACAAACATCAAATTAAAATGTGATTAATGGGGTTAATAAAGGGCCCCAGTCCCACGGTCTCCACCAGGCACTGAAGG
Source organism: Isurus oxyrinchus (assembly GCA_026770705.1). Lineage (NCBI taxonomy): Eukaryota > Metazoa > Chordata > Chondrichthyes > Lamniformes > Lamnidae > Isurus > Isurus oxyrinchus. Next base: position 6,170,028 of record JANJGN010000030.1, on the reverse strand, counting down.
CCAGTGTCCATTTATAATTTTTAGAATGATAGACCTAGACAGAATTGAGGTATTTGGTGACCGCTTTCGTGCCTTTGGAGATGACGTGTTTGGCCAGTTCCCCCTGGCAGCAGGAGGCGGACGGCGCTCTGGATCTCCCTGGCCCAGATGGTGTGGGCGCTCGTTGTTCTGAATGAGGGTGCGAAGTCTTTCGGAGGTGACGCGCTGGAACATGTCGACAACGAAGGAATTCATAACACTCAAGGCCTTGGAGGAGATCCTGGTGGAAGGGTGGACCTGGGTCAGCCCCCTGTACACGTTAAGTGGAATGGATCTGCTTGTGAGATTTCCTCTGCTCCTTAGGCGGCTTCTTGGTGAGTTTAGTCAGCGACTGTTTCTATGGCTGGTGGGATGCACCACCCTTGGCTGCAGCCGCCACCTCAGGCATTCCACTCGACTTGGACCGGTTTATAGGAGCGCAAGTGAAGCCCCAGTTAATACCCATCACGTGCTACAATTAAACACTTTGATATACAATTAGCCCAGTCTAGTGAACCTTTGTTGGACTCCCACAAGGGGAAGCCTGTCCTTCTTTAGGTAACACCAAGAACAGCACGCAGTGGTCCAGGTGTACTCTATAATTGTGGCAACGTTTTTTTAACTTTAATTCTGTATCCCTTCCTAACAAATGCTAACATCTTATTTACCTAATTTCTTGCTGCACCTTCATGTTAACTTCCTGTGATTCATGTGTTAGCTCACCCCCGTCCCCCTGAATGAATCACCCAGTCTCAAAACATATCCTGCTTTTTAATTTTCCCCACCAAAGTGGATAACTTCACATTAAAGGAATGAAAAAAAACAGAGAATGGACTGAGAAGGAGGGTTAATTAGAGTGAGTGAAGAAAGACAAAGACAGGTCAGATTAAGTGGGAGAAAAGGAAGCGAAATAATTTTTTTTCCAAAAACGGACATTTCAAAAATCTCCTAAAACAATTTACTACATAAAGGCTTGAGACTCCAGACTTACCAATGTTCACCTCCTGAGCAGGAGAGTTTGACTCTCTTAACAATTACCACATTGCTGAAAAGAGACTTTTTTTTAATCAAAACTTGTTGAAAAAAAGTTTCAACAAAAAAAGTCTTTTTTTTTCAAGCAATACTCAAGTTCTGCATTACCAAATAACTAATTGTAACATTGTTAAAAGGGTACTTCTGCTGATAACTACTACACAATGTTCTGTGATGAGTTTAACAACAATGTATATTTATATAGCACCCTTACGTAATGAGACATCCCAAGGTGTTTCACAGGAGCAATTATAAAACAAAGTCTGACACTGAGCCATATAAGGAGATATTAGGTTAGGTGACCAACATCTTGGTCCAAGAGGTAGGTTTTAAGGAGGAAAGGGAGGTAGGGAGGTGGGGAGGTAGGGAGGTGGGGAGGTGGGGAGGTAGGGAGGTGGGGAGGTAGGGAGGTGGGGAGGTGGAGGGAGGGAATTTCTGAGCTCGGGGTCCAGGATTGAAGGCACGGACACCAAAGGTTGGGGATGCACAAGAGGCCAGAATTAGAGGAGGGTAGATATCTCGGAGGGCTGTGAGGCTGGAGGAGATGACAGAGCTAGGGAGGTAAGAGGCCATGGAGGGATTTAACAGGTAATTAATGTGCAAATTCAGTAACTTCATGAAAATTGTAAGCAAGTTAAAGTGAGCTGCTGTTTACGTGGAGATAACTGTGGAGATAATTGCTGGGTGATCTGCACATTTGCATAAAGGCATTTTTTTCTAAGATCTGTTTTGAATTTACCATTGATTTCAACCTGGGCCCTGCTGTTCTTCTCTCATTTTATAGACACGATATAAAAAAGCTGTTTCACACGCTTCAGCATGGACACTCTGCTCATTAACCGTTGGGTGGAATTAAATGCCCCACACCTCCTCAGAGGCAAGTTAGGAGGTCGGGGTCGGGGTGGGGGTGGGTGTGGGGGGGGGGGGTGGGGGGGGGGGGTGGGTGTGGGGGGGCGCGGTGGTGGACGGGAGGGGGTGGTCATGTGACTGGGCGGGAGGGGCTGCGGGTTGGAGATCCCACACCCCTCCTGTCACGCCTCAAGTTATGTTTGGGACGGGAAGGTGTGTGGGCAGACCAGCTGCCAGAGGCCAATTGAGGCCTTTAAGTGGCCACTTACAGGCCTCATCATGAGGCCTATGGCATTCAGCCTGTGGCTGTGAGGGGCTCCCCTGGCAGTGGGTCACCCTGTCAGGTTGGCTCGGGCCTTCTGGTGGGGTGGGGTGGGAGTCCCTCATATTCAGGTACTCAGTGCCTGATTGAGAGTCTTGGCATCAGGAATGGGAGGGAGGGAGGGAGGGTCCCACAGGAATTCCCCCCCCCTCCCTTCTCTTCAGGCTTAGGAGTTTGACCATCTTACTTTTCTCCTGATGGTTCATTGCCATAACCCTTTGCTTAACTCTTATTCCTCTTTCCCAGCAGGTCCTCCAATGCATGGACACTGTTTTGAAATGTGGTGACCAAAACTGAACACAATTATCCAGGTGGTCCATTCAGTACATTATCAAACTCCAGCATAACCTGTGTCCATATAAAAACATGAACTGACCCTTCACCCCCTTGTCCAGTTAAATCATGACTTATCTGTGTTTTAGCTCCATATACTCACCTTTGCCCCATCACGTGATACCCTTCTCTCCCTTCAGGTACTATGCCCTAAGAGGGCATTGACAACCATGGACTTCCATGACAATACTTGGTGAGGTACTGCAGTGGGCTGCTCTTGTCTTCTGCAACATGGCTGACCAGGAGCCTCTCCTGCTCTCACCACCTGCCATTGGCATGTGTTGGAAGGATTTACAGGTTAATACTCAACCTGTTTGGCTGCATTATGAACACATCTTCCTTGGCCATCAAGTCCTGAGGTGGGACTTGAACCCAGAGCTTCTGTCCCAGAGGCAGGGACACTACCCACTGCACCACAAGGCTTCCCATGATCCACTTTTCAAACAAAAATCTATTAATCTCAGTCTTGAAAATTTCAATTGTCCCCCAGTGTCCACAGTTTTTTTGAGGGGTAAATTCCAGATTTCCACAACATTTATTGTGCGAAATAATGTTTCTTAAATTCACTCCTAAATACCCAGCCATACTTTTAAGGATATGTCTCCTTATTCTGGCCTCTCCCATCAGAGGAGATGGCTTCTCCCTGTCAAAGCTCTATCGTTTCAGAAACATAGGAACAGGAGAAGGCCATTCAGCCCATCGAGCATTCTGCACCATTCAATACATTCATGGCTGATTGAACACTTCAATGCCTTTTTCCAACATCTAGGCTAGACTGCAACCTTCTAAACTCAAAGGAACACAGCCAAAGTTTTTGTAATGAAAGAAAAAAATCTGAAATAAATACAGAAAGTGCTGGAAATACTCAACGGCCTGAAAGCACCTGTGGAGAGAGAGGAGCAAAGTTCATGTTTCGAGTTGAATAAGACTCTTCTTTCGAATAGGAGGGAGGTAGAAATGCGGCAGGTTTTCTGCCGTTGAGAGGGAGGAGGAGGAGAAAGAGCAAAAGGGAAGCTCTGGGATAGGGTAGAGGGCAGAGATTAAATAACAAAGCTGTCATGGAACAAAAGGCAAAGGGGGGTTAATGGTTGGAGTAAAGAAACAAAGGGCAGAATCATCCCAGATTTGCACTAAGTGAGGGTAACAGGCGGGGTAATGGGCGTTTTACCCCCGCCCCAGCCACGCTGGCAGTTTTCACACTGTATCACCCCAATCCCACCGCACTGATCACACATTCCTGGGAAACATGGCGTTTCCATGGTGGGTGGGCTCTCATTCCCCGCCATGTCATCACCTCACCGCTTCATCACGCCGGCCGCCATGTTTAAAGTCCAGCCGCGCGCACACCTTTCAGAGTGTCCAGCCCAGGGCTGCTGTACTGGAGACATGGCCCTGAAAGGCAAGAAGATTGCAGGCCCAGGTTCAATGACGTGTCCCTCGAACGTATTTTGGACACAGTGGAGGCTCCCCGTGATGTCCTCTACCCCCCGCTCTGGCTGCAGGATGGGCAGCAACCTCACTAACCCAGCAGGGGAGGCTGCGGTAGTAGTGATGGTCAGCGCCAATGCCCTGCAAGAGAGGACAGTCACTCAGTGCCGCAAGAGGATGAATGATCTCCTCCGTTCCACCAGGATAAGTCACTCTTCTCATCACTCTCAACTCACACACTCATAAACCCATTACACACCCACAGGGCCCTCACTCACTGCCTGTGAAAGGGACATCACCATTCACTCTCTCACACTCACCGTCATTGTCCACATCCTGTCCATGGAACCACTCACCACCCACACAGGCCAGGCACACATATCATCTGGCCTGGCAGGCATCCTGCTTACATTTTCTCCATCTGTCTTCATGCAGGACAAGCTGGCACACAACAAGAGAGAGAGGTCGCAGGCTGGTGAAGGAATATCTGAAATCAAGGTCCTCACAGACTTTGAAAACAGAGCCATCCAGCTGGGCGGTGAGGATCTGGACTATTCCTGTGCTGACGATGAGGTCGGTGCTGCTCTACCAAGTGAGGACCCAGCAGTGCAACATCCATCAGACAACCAAACTGTGAGTGATGTGTCCTGTTTCACAGGCCTCTGCCATGCACTAATTATCTCCCTCTGCTTTCGCAGGCACATCTGGGAGATAGCTGAGGGGTTCCATGACCCAGGGTCTCCAGTCAAGCCCTGAAGAAACCTCTGAAGAGGAATCTGAAGGCACCTTCATTGAAAATCCATCACAGTGCTCACCCACACCCTCCACCAGCGCAGAGACACACACCTTGGAGGGATCTAGCTTTAGACTAGCCTCGGGGTCACAATTTGGTGAGCACACCGCACTGTCTGATCCACAGGTTTCCGGCACTCGGAAGAGCTGCTGCAGGTCAAAACGTTGCTGAGTCTGAGTCAGATGAGGAGCCTCTAGACTCTGTCATGTCACAGCTGCTGGAGCTGCAAATGCAAGTTTGGGAACATCAGGAAGGGATGTCCGCTGCACTCCTCAGATTGCAAAGCGCGATGGAGGAGTCTGTCCACCTTCACTCTGAGGTGACAGCACTGGCTGTGCGCTGTAATATCAGCCCCACTGTCCCTGAGCCATGATAAATGTGAAAAATGTTTGACCAAACCTCCAGATTTCCCCAATTCTACCTGACTGTTTAATTTAGGTTAACAGAATACCAGCACCAGGTTTGTAAACTTAACAAGTAAATAACTGTTCATTGAACAAACTTAAACTCTACCCCTTCTTAAATCCCTATACACATGGATTTTAAGGGTGGGATAAAACAATTCAATAGCACCAATCCGGAATATGGGATCCGATGGGTTGATTTTGATTGATGTCTTCCAAATTCCTTTCAGTTCTTGTTGATGACACGAGGTGATCTTCCAGCACTTTCAGTATTTAGTTCACTGGCTGCACACTTACTTTTCAATGTTGCTAACAGTGATTTTCCCCTTTGCTTCTTGACAGGGGTTTTCAGAGAGAGAGCAGGTTATAGAGGTATGAGGAGAAAAAGCCAGTTAGCTATTCTTGTAGAATTACTGGAATCTTCCACACACAGGAGAGAGAGGTTTTAGGTCTTGTTCCTTTCACACTAGGAGCTATTCTGCTGCATTGCTTCTCACACGAAACCTGGTCACCTGGTCAGGAGCCAATTAAAAAGTTGTTGCCAGGCAGCTCCCTTGGTCTGGGTCTCCTTTCCGGCACCATCCTGTCTTTCATGGCACACTCTGTTCCAGAAATGCAACATTGTATATATCTCTCATCTTGTTCCAGTGGACATGTCTTTCAACCTGAAGCTATTGTAACTATACTCCACAGTCCAACAGAAATTAAAAAGATATGTTCCTTACACCATCCCCAACTGGCCTCAACTGCAGGTCAGTCCTTGCCCACCCCTGCAACTCACCTCAAACTTGAGGTTCAATAGGCGACCCTCGTGAGCGCTGTGTCAAGTTACTGGGCACTCACCTTCAAGTTCCCCTCAAAATGCAGCCTGCCAAGTACATGCCTTATATACGCTGCTGTGGAACACATTGGCGTGATGATCCAGTGTGGGGCCATGATTCTGGTGGGATAGGGTTATAATGATATGCAGATAAATTACAATGAGTTTCCCAACATCCAATGGCTAGTAATGCGGCCCGCCATTGATGGGCAGAGTGGACGATTGCAAACTGGTTTTCACAGCTCTGTGAAACTGATCTTTGGCCTTCTTGCTATATTGTCCACTCACACCGCTGAGCATGCCTGACACCATCGGGCAGGGAAAACCCCACCCAAAGTGTTGGTCCAGAGCGACCTGGACTCAGCATTGAGTTCAACAACTTCAGATTATGAGCTTTATCCTCCGTTTTGTTTTTTCTTTAGCCTAAGTCCTGGTCTGAATTTTGCAGGTCATGCATTTTGTTTTCAGTTGTAAGGTGGCTGAGTTGTACTATTAATGATAGAGTTGAACTGCAGACACTCCTTGGGTGGAAACTTTAAGTTTATTTACAATATACTCAGCAGCAACTACACATGGGCTTTCAACTCCAACTCTAATCTACAAGGACTGCAGAGGTAGCCTATGCTACTCTCCTATTGGTTACTACAGATCGTGTGATCTTACCTAACACGTATTATTCTTAGAGGTACATTACACATTAAATAAAACCATAGTCACTACATACCTCCCCCTTTAACTTGGCTTTACATATTATATTTACAAGTACATATTTTTCAAGATGGATAATATTTACACTGGTAAAATTCAGTCTTGCAGGCAGTATCCTGGTCCGTGTGGAAAGTTGTAGTTCCATAACCTCAGATTCTTTGTCAGATTCTTTTTCCAGAGTTGCCTGAACATCAGGTGCTTCGGTGGGCACTTGTAGTTCTGTATCCTCAACTCTTACAGGAACATCAGACATGTCAGTCCTGGGTTGAGTATCCTCAACAGGAAATGCAGACCCGGTCATGATCACTGGTGGAACCAAATCTTGGTGATTTGCCTTTCTCTTCCTTAAATGGTCCAGATGTTTACAGATGATCCAGCTTTCCACTTCCAGAGTGTTAAGGTAGAGGTCCAGTCACCGCACTTATTTCACCCACTTTCGTCCTTCCCTGAAGGTTTTCACATATACCGGCTCTCTCACGGTAAGTTTCCTCTTGTGACTGTGCCAGTCATATCCAGTTTTCTGGCTTCCCTGACTCCTTTCCACTTTCCCCGCTAAATTCGGAATTGTTAAGCTCAATCGCTTCCTGAGACAACACTTCAACAATAACTCCACAGGTGTGACACCTGTTGTTGGGTGAAGGGTAGGAGCAAGTGTGCTAGTTGGGTTGCCAAGAAATCACTAGTTAGCTTTTTGATGCCAGCCTTGAACGTTTGAACCACCCTTTTGGCCAGTCCGTTTGAGGAAGGCTGGTACGGTGCAGTTTTTACAAGAGTGATTGCTTTGAGGCTGATAAACCATTGAAACTCAGCACTCATAAATACTGTGCCGTGATCAGAAACAACTACTTCTGGTAGTCCGTGAATGGCAAAACTCTGACGTAGTTTCTCAATTGTAGCAGCCGACGTTGGTGACTTCACCTCATATACATCCAACAATTTTGAATGGGCATTGAGAAAGAGCAGAATCATTGTTCCCAGGAAAGGTCCCATGTAGTCAATGTGTAACCGCACCCAATGTCTACCTGGCCACTCCCATGGTGTAACGGAGTTGCCACTGGCAACTTTAGCAGTTGCTGACATTGCACACAGTGCTTTACTAAACTCTCTGTTTCGCCATCCATCCCAGGCCTCTAGATAGATGCATGCTATGGTTATCATTCCAGAAATTCATGGATGGGCACTGTGTAGTTCAATTAAAAATGGCTCCCTTCCCTTTGGAGGAACTATCACTCATGCTCCCCACAATAATATGCTGTCCTGGCTGGTTATTTCATGTCTTCTGTTGAAGTATGGTTTCATTTTGTCAGATTCAGGCCTCCGTGACCAATCATATAGCACTTGTTCTCATACCTGAGATAGGACTGGGTCCCGACTTATCCAGTCTCTGATCTGTCGAGCACATACCATCGAGGAATCTAAGAAATTTAACAGTAAAACAAGTTCCTGTAGAACTGGGACATGCTCATCATTTTCTTGTAAAGACAATGGGCATCGGTGTTTGTGATTTGATTGCCAGGCCTATGTACGAAAATGTATTCGTATGTTGCCAGAATTAAAGCCCATTGTTGTATTCTTGCTGAGGCTATGGGTAGATTGGCCTTGTCCTCACTAGACAATCCTCGCGATGGTTTGTGGTCTGAAACTATTGTAAAATGGCAGCCCTGTACGTACTGGTGAAATGTTTTGACACCAAAGATGAAGGACAGGCCTTTTTTTTCCAACTGTGAGTATCCTTTTCTGCTATGGTGAGCATTCTTGATATGTAACCGATTGGCTATTCCGTGCCATCATCCATCCAATGGGAGAGCACTGCTCCCACTCTGTAGGGAGATGTGTCAAATGTCAGCACCAGTTCTTTTGTACGGTCATAATGCACTGATAGATTGGACGAGAGCATCAATTGTTTCACCTTTATGAAAACTTCTTTCTGGGGTACCTCCCTAGACTAACGTTGGTTCTTTTCGAGTCGAGAACGCAGTGGGGGCAGCACTGTAGACAAATTGGCTAAGAACCACCCATAATAGTTGATCATTCCTTGGAATGATTTGAGCTCTGAGGCGTTCTTTGGCACAGGTGCCTCTCTTATGGCTCTCACTTTCTCCTCATCTGGGTGGAGGCCCTGTGAATCTACCCGGTGACCCAGATAGATTACCTCCCTCACTTGGAAGGTGCACTGTTCTTCCTAGTGCAGACTTTAATCTCGGCCTTGTTTTTGACCTCACTGTTGGCCAGACTTCTCCCAGACGCAAGCTCATCTTGTCTGAGCTCAGTGATTGAGTCTCCCAAAATTTCATTATCTGTCTGCTTCTTGGAAAATTCTGCGACTTTTGCTTCCAAAGCCTCTTTGGCTTCGTTTAGCTGATTCTTCAGCTCTTCGTTTCCTTTTTATATTTGTTTGCTGCCTCCTGGAAAATTGAACATTGTTGTGCCTTCTCTGCCAGTTTGTTCAGAGAGGGGCTGAATTCTTTCTGTTTCTCTTCATACTTTTCCAGAGATACAAACTTTGACCTGAGGGAACCTTGTCGCGTGTGAAGGTCTTCCAGCAGGTTTTCTTTTTCCTGTGAAGGTTGCTCACCTCGTCTCGAACTCTGTCATCGAGCAGGGTCTCCTCGAATTCCTTCTGCTGTTCTCCCAGGTTTTGGCTTAAGACAGCTGCAATTCTCCAGGTTGTTGAGCCCTTACACAATCCTTCTTCAAAACAGGAACCCTTCCAGCTTCCTTTTGGAATCTCAGTGGCCAATCGAGGTTGATTTCCCTTAGCCAATTTCACCCTAGAAGGCTTGGTCATCTCCCTGTCAATACCAACACTGGTAGCTTTGCCGATTGGCTTCTATAATGGACAGTTGCTCTGCTTATGCCTTTTACTTGAATGTCTTCACCTGTATATGTTTTTAGTTTGGCGGCTGTTTCTTCTAAACTTAATTGATGTTCACTATTATTCAAATATCTGAAGGTCTGTTCCCCAATTACTGTAGTGGAAGCTCCCGTGTCCACTTCCATTCTAACAGGTTTGCCATTTACTTTCACTGTGACAAATATTGGTTCTGTCTTTCCAACTTTCAGATTAAACAACGAGTAAACGTCTGAATATGTTGTTTCAGGCTCTTCTACATTGTAGATTTCATTGGGCTTCTTCTTTAGTTTACAAGCCAGCTTGAACCTTTCCTTGCGCTGCCTCATCATGTGTCCATTTCTGTGACAATAGTAGCATTCGATTTTTTTTAAACTGCCAATCGCTAAAAGACTGATTGGGCTGAATTTTGCCGTCGGCGAGCAGGGGCTGGGGCCCGCTTACCGACACGCAAAATAACACGGCGGAATCCCCGACATCACCGCGCCCCATTTAAATCTTCAGGAAGGCGGGGGCACAGCGAAATCAGCTGTCCGCCCGCCGACCTGTCAGTGGCCAATTGAGGCCATTGACAGGATCATTGAAACAATGAAAGGACCTGCCCATCCAACCTTAATGTTGTCAGGAAGGCCCAGAGCCCCGGCGGGGAATAGATAAAACATGAAACCTCATCAACCGGCGGTATAAGGTTTCATGTAGGGTTTTAAAAAGTTCAATAAAGTTTCAGTGCAATTTATGAACATGTCACATGAGGGGGACATGTTAAAGATTTTTTTTTCTCTATTTTTAGAGTTTATAAAGCTGTCAGCGATCTCCCTGAGGCTGCACTTAGCCTCAGGGAGATGTGCTCTCGTTCATGCACATGTGCGAAAGAGAGCGCACTGTCGCGTTTGGGGAATCCCCCCACCCCGCCCGCATAGGGAGCCCATAGCGCTTCCCGCTGGACATCACGCTGGGCGGGCCTTAATTGTCCCGCCCACATAAAATGGCGGCAGGGCCCGCTTCTCCGGCGGGGATCGGCTCCCCACCCACCGGAGATTGGTTCAGGCCCACCCGGCAGGCAGAAAATTCTGCCCATTGTTTCCACCTCTTCGATTTCACCGCTGAGTTATTTTCCTTTATTCTTCAGCTAGCGGGGGCTGTTTCCCGCTTCTTGGCTGAGTCTCGGTTTTCCACATCACTTTCAGCTGAGGTTTCCCACCCAATGTGGAGGATGGCACCATTTTGCGCATCCTATATTGCTTTTGAATCTCTTACTGCACTTTCCATGGCCAGCGCTATCTCTAGCGTCTTCTTGAAATCCAGGTTCACTTCGGACAATAATCTTTTCTGAATAGTGTCCTTTTTCACACCACACACTAAACGATCTCTGAGCATGTTGTTTAGAGTCATACCGAAATCGCAATGTTCCATTAGCTGCTTTAAATTTGCCACATAGCATGCAATTGTCTTACCCGGGGCTCTACTTCTCGAATCAAACCTGAACCTCTGCATCGTGACTGAGGGCTTGGGTTGAAAGTGACCCCTTATGAGCTCCACCAATTCATCGAAATTCTTCGAATCTGGGGCACTGAATGCAGTCAAACTTTGACTCAGACTGTGGTTTTGTTCCCACATGTACTCAAGAGGATCGTTCGCTCTTTTCCCCCAGAAACTCGTTTGCTTGAAACAAGAACATGAGGTGTTCTATGTATTGAGACCAATCATTTGTGGCTGGTTCAAAAGGATCAGTTCTCCCAAATTGTGGAATTTTGAGCGAGGATAACTTCTTTGATTCTACTGGAGCTTGCAGTTACAATCACTGGGTGAGGTGCAGTGCCAATTTGTTTTTAACTTGATTTCTTCTGTTCAATCCTGTTTTATCATCATCACCAGTTTGTTGTAGGGTGACCGAGTTGTACTATTAATGATAGAGTTGAACTGCAGACAGTTCTCAGGTGGAAACTTTAGGTTTATTTACAATATACTCAGCAGCAACTATACACGTTCTTTCAACTCCAACTCTAACTCTACACTGACTGCTGAGTTAGCCCATGCCACTCTCCTATTGGTTACTATAGATCATGTGATCCTGCCTAATAAGTATTATTCTTAAAGGTACATTGCACACTAAATAAACCATAATTACTACACTTTCAGACAGAGCTTGTCATTATTCTACCCTTCACACTCACTCTGGACCAACACTTTGTTTCTTTACTCCAAGCAGTACCACTACTCCACACTCCAGGAGACACTATGACAGTAACATACTGGGAATACCCAGGTGACAGAATCCACATGTCAGTATTGTAACTCCTTAATGAATGGATTCAATCACATAAGACTTAAAAAGTCAACTTTCAAAGTATTTCTTGGGTTAGGAATGGTGAGGGAACAGGAGCTCCATTAGAATGACAGGGCGTACTGAGACATATTGGCTGATTATTTTTAAAACATTTTTTGGAGGGTTCTGTTTTTTAATTGTTCTTTTTCACAATTCGGAAACATGAGAAAAGCAGGTGATACCCAGATCAGCATCAAACACAGATGATTAATAAACAAACCAATATTAAATACAGGTGTTTAATAATCTGATTATTGTTAAACAGGGGATTAATGTGATTTAAAATCACAAGCATATTAAACACTGGCAATTAATCAGATTATTCTTAAACAGGTGATTAATAATCATCTGTATTTAATGTGAATCACATGAATCATCCATTTAATATGAATATGATTATTAATCACTGTTTAATTTGAATCTGGTTATTAATTACCTGTACTTAATATGCATCGATCAATATTCATATTGATATGCACATTAATCAGATCCATATTAAACACAGGTACTGATAATCAGATTCAAATTAAATGCAAATTATTAATAATCATATTTATATTAAACACAGGATTATTAATCACACCCACATTAAGGATGAAGAGTCACATCAATACTAAACAGTTGATAACAGATGTAATCAATAATCGTGCCCCTATTAAATGCAGCTCATTAATATTCATACATATTAAACACAGTTCTTTAATAATTAAATACACATTAAGCTCGGTTGATTTACATTTGGATCTATATTAAACACAGATGATTAATGATCGCTTGTATTTAGTGTGGTTGTATGAAATATAGGTAAATATTAACATCATTAGCACAGATGATCAATAATCAGGTTAAACTTTAACCAGGTGATGAGACCAGATCTGTCATAAACACGGCCATCGGAGGAGGAGGCTGTGCCAAAGGACTTCAGACAAGCCGAGGACGACGATTGGGAACAGTTCACTTTTGTCACAGTCACTCAGAAGTCTGACAGAGTTGTTACAGCGCAGAAGGAGATTGTAATTAATTGGGGCGGAATCTAGCCCTTGCCGGGCAGTCTCGGCTGTGGTGGTCCAGGGCGGTGGGTAAGCTGAGCGCTGCCCGCGATCGAGGCTGGGAGGCAATTTCACGCCGGAGGGCCAATTAAGGCCCACTCAGTGTGAGGTGCAAGCAGCAGCACTCAGCGCTGTCTGTGTGGGGTGGGGGTGGGGGTGGGGGTGGGGGTGGGGGCAGACGGTAAGTCGGGTGAGTGCGAGTTTCACACATGCGTGTGAGTCCATGCTTGGAAACCTCCCTGAGGGGCAGTCGAATGTGCGTCAATGATCAGAAGAAAAATGGTACCTAGAAATGGGCCTATGTCGTCTAACCCAGCATCGACCAGGCTGCTCCCACGGATACAGCGGGGCTGAAATGGGCAACTTCTGCTGTTGCTGGCACTGGAGACAGCGTTTTACCAGTTTTTCTATTTGCTGCCTATGCCTGGCCAGCAGGTGTGACTTAGTGCGAGCATCTTCATTTTTGAAACACCAGGATGCGCTGTATGAGGCTCTGTCAAAAGTGGTTCTCTTCCTTGCAAAGGGACAATGACTCTTGCTCCTCACAACAAGACGCCACTTTGACAACTCAGTTCAGATTTACGAGCAGGTTTACAAATGGTTTTTAATTCTTCAGGGACTTGTGCATTTGACCATCCTTGTTAGACCTGTTCTCGGGCTCTTGCTAAAATTGGATCCCAATGGTCCAATTCTTTATCTGTCTCACGCAGACTTGTGAGGAGTCCAGGAAATTCAACACAAGTGCAACCTCTTGAGGTACTGAAGATCGTGTAATGCTATCTGGCAAAGGAGGACAACTGAAGGCTTCTGTAATTGCTATATGCGCACCCAGATGGTGCATAAAATTGTACTTATATACCGACAAGATTAAAACCCATCATTGAATTCTAGCGGAAGCTATCAGTGGGATTGCCTTATCTTCACTAAACAAATACAACAGTGGTTTGTCATCTGACACTGTGGTGAAGTGTCGACCGTGCAAATATTGATGGAACTTCTTTACTGTTATTACAATAGATAAGCCTTCTTTCTGAATTTGTGAGTGACCTTTCTCGGTTGCAGAAAGGGCTCTGGATACATATCCTATTGGTCCTTCAGATCCATCCTCCATCTTGTGTGACAATACTGCTCCCACTCTGTAGGCAGCTGCATCACAAGTTAGTATCAATTCCTTAGGAGTGTCACAGTGCACTAGCAGACACGGCGAATGTAAAGCCTTTCTGACTCTTGTGAAGGCCTCCTCTTGGTGTGCTTTCCATGATCATCTGTGGTTCTTCAGCAATAATAAGTGTAAAGGGACCAACACTGCAGATAGATTAGGCAAGAACCGATCATAATAAATTACCATGCCCAAAACAGACTTTAGCCCAGTGATGTTTTGTAGGAGAGGGCTCTTCCTTGATTGACCTGACTTTCTCCTCTAATGGATGCAACTCAATGAGCCGAATACATGGTCCTTTGGAAAGTGCACTTCTCTTTTTTCAAATGTATGCCAGCCCCCAAAAATCTCTTCAGAGTTTCTTCTAGGTTGGCTAAATGTTCTGCTTCCGTGGATCTTGTGATCAGGTCGTATTCCAGGTACACTAGAACTCGGAGAAGTCCTTGTACTAAGCTTTCCATGGTTCTTTGGAAAATCGCACAGGCAGATAACACACCGAAGGGTAGGGATGTATACTGGTACAGGCCCTTGTGCGTGTTTATGGTGACATACCTTCTGGATGTGTTGTGCAGCTCTAGCTGTTGGTATGCATGGCTCATGTCCAGTTTAGTGTAGGATCTTCCTCCTGCAAGTTTAGCGTACAGATCTTCAATCCTTGGGATTGGGTATTTGTCTAATTTTGCCGCCTTGTTCACTGTTAATTTATAATCTCCGTAGATGCGAATGGTTTGGTCTGGTTTCAGCACAGGGACTATGGGTGCTGCCCATTCTGAAAATTGGACTGTCTGGATTATTCCTAACTTCTCCAAATGACACAATTCCACATCTATCTTCTCCCTTCGGGTGTAAGGCACAGGTCTTGCCTTAAAAAACAGGGATGTTGCTTCAGGGTCCACGTATATTTTAGCTGGTAGACCTTTGATTTTCCCCAACTCATCTCGAAATACTCGGTCATACTTTTTCAGCAACTCTGGAATTCCCCCTGTCCTGACCCAAAACATTTCTGACCAGTTTAATTTGATTTCCTTTAACCAATCGCAGCCCAGAAGGCTAAGTCCTTCCCCTGTTACAACAATTATTGGCAGCTGGGCTGTCTGTTGTCTGTATGATACAGGTACAGAGGTGATGCCTTTCACCTGTATTGCCTCTCCAGTTTATGTTTTTAACTGAGCCGTGGTTTTCTCCAAACTCAATGGCTGGGTATGTTCTCTGAGGTATTTAAAGATGTTCCTACCATCACTGTGGTCGATGCTCCTGTGTCAACCTCCATGAGCAAAGGCTTTCCATTTACTTGAAGTGTAACAGCGATTGGTTCAGTTTTTGGCCTCCAGATTGTGTAAGGAATAAACATCAGTCTCAGTAACTTCTGGCTCTTCTACATTGTGCACTTCATTTAATTCGACCTGCTGCCTGAATGGCTGCCTTGATCCTGTCCTACATTGTTTAACAATATACCCTTTTTTTGTGACAGTGATGGCATTCTGCCTCTTTAAATCTGCAGGTTTCAGTTGCATCATTTCTCCCACAAGGGTAACACTTTAACCTCTGGGTTGGTGAGCTGCTTCCAGTATTTATTTTCATTTTTCTAATGGTAGGGACCGTGTCCCTCTTCACGGTAGCCTCCCTGATCTTTGCACCATGCCCGGCGGCAGGTTCCCACCCTAAATGTAAACTGCCACCATGTTGCACACTCTGCAGAGCCTGCGAGTCCCTCTCAGCCTCTCCATTGCTAGCGCTATCTCCCTGGCGCGCTCCAGGTCTATCCCAACTTCTGCAAGCAAACGGTGCTGAACAGTGTTGTCGGTTATGTCACAAACCAAAAATCTGGCAACACGTTGTTTAAAGTATCACTGAAGTCACAGTGCTCCGTTAACTGTTTTAACTTCACAATGTACATTGCGATCGACTCACCAGGGCCCTTACTCGAGACTTAAACTTGAATCTTTGCATGATCACCGAGGGTTTAGACTGAAAATGTCCTTTCACGAGGTTGACTAGCTCGGTGAAGGATCTGGAATTTGTCGTGTTTGGAGCTGTCGGACTACAAATTAAATTATATGTTTTGCTCCGCAGATACTTAAGGGAATTAGCTTCTGTTTCTTCTCCACCATTATTTCATTAGCCACTAAATAGAAACCTAGGTGCTCTATGTACTGACTCCAGTCCTCGATGGATGAGCCACATGGGTCAATTCTGCTAAAGTGAGCTTTTGCTAGCGAGTCTACTTTTTTCTCTTCCCTTAAAAATCGGAATATTCACAGTCACAAGGTGAGGTGCTGCATCAGTGCTATTTATCCTTGTAGCCAATTATAATAAACTTGGATTACCGGGCAGGTTTTCTTGTTAGAAACAGATAACTTTATTTACAGACTCCTGATGAGGCTACGTACTTGTTCCAAGATCAAGGCTAAAAAAGCTCCACCCTGAAGATTCCCTACGCTTAGGGCTGATTCGTCTGTACAGTCACATGATCCCCATAACAGTAAGAAAGGTTTAACTTGCCTGGATGAGCGCAACTCCAACAACACTCAAGAAACTTGATGCCTTCCAGGACAAAGCAGCCTGCTTGATTGGAATCCCTTCCACAAACATTCACTCCCTCCATCACCGATGCACTGTAACAGCAGTGTGTACCATCTACAAGATGCACTGCAGGAATTCACCAAGGCGCCTTAGACAGCAACTTCCAAAGTCATGACCACTACCATCTAGAAGGTCAAGGGCAGCAGACACATGGGAACACCACCACCTGGAAGTTACCCTCCAAGTCACCCGCCATCCTGACTTGGAAATATATCACTGTTCCTTCACTGTCACTGGGTCAAAATCCTGGAACTCCCTTCCTAACAGCACTGTGGGTGTACCTACACCACATGGACTGCAGCGGTTCAAGAAGGCAGCTCACCACCACCTTCTCCAGGGCAACTAGGGATGGGCAGTAAATGCTGGCCCAGCCAGCATCGTGTAAAGGGACTAAAATAAACTCGGTCTCTTCTTCAGATATTAAAATAAACTTGGTCTCTTCTTCAGATATTAAAATAAGCTCGGTCTCTTCAGATATTAAAATAAGCTCGGTCTCTTCTTCAGATATTAAATCACTCTTCGCTAATGACCTAGTACAATTAAGTGAGATGATAGAAACACTCTAAATAGGATTGTTGATTTATTATTACAACAAGACCACTTTGTTTAATATCAGAACAATGGGTTGAATTGTCCCCCCATCGGGGGGCAGTTGATGGGTGGGCGTGTACAGCCGCGCTTCCGATTGGCACCCCAGATTGGGGACGCGCTGCCATTTTATGTGGGCAGGCCACTTAAGGCCCGCCCAGCATGATGTCCGCGTGGAAGCGCTATGTGCTCCCTGTGCGGGCGAGGGGCTGGAGGGGGGGGGATCCCAAAATCAGGAGTGCGCTCTTTCACTCTTTTGCGCATGAGCATGAAAGAGTGCACTCACCTCCCTGAGGCTAAGGGCTGCCTCAGGGAGATCGGCTGTAAATGCCAAAAAGACAAAAATAGAAAAATAATATTTCCCTTACATGTCCCCTCGTGTGACAATGTCACGAGTTGGAACATGTCCGTAATTTTTACTAAACCTTTATTAAATTTTTAAAAATCTACATGAAGCCTCATCCCGCCCGTAAGTTTGGACAGGCAGGTCCTTTAATTACTTAATCCACCCTGTTAATGGCCTCAATTGGTCATTGACATGTCAGCGGGCACGCAGCTGTTTTTGCTGAGCTCCCTCCTTCCTGAAAATTTAAATGGGGCGGGGTGACGACAGGACATCCCCCCGACCTCACCGCGCGTCATTTTACATGTCGGTGAGTGGGTCCTGCCTCCACTCGCCGATGCGTAAAACCCTGCCCAATATGTTTAAAAGCCCCAATTGTCAAATTCTACCCTCCTCTTATGAAAACACATTTCCTGTTTTCTTCTAGGCTACAGTATGAAATGCATCATGAAGGTGCTTCCAAGTTTTTCTTTATGATTTTTTTTACCTTGATTTTTTTCATGGGATGTGAGTGTCACTGGCAAGGCCAGCGTTTGTTGCCCCTCCCTAATTGCCCTGAGGGGCTTGCTAGGCCATTGCAGAGGGGCAGTTAAGAGTCAGCCACAGTGCTGTGGGTCTGGAGTCACATGCAGGCCAGACCAGGTAAGGACGGCAGAATTTCCTTCCCTAAAGGACATTAGTGATCCAGATGGGTTTTTATGACAATTGATAATAGTTTCTTAAAAGCAAAATACTGCGGATGCTGGAAATCTGAAATAAAAACAGAAAATGCTGGAAAAACCTCAATGGTTCTGGCAGCATCTGTGGAGACCAAAACAGAGTAAATGTTTCAAGACCATATGACTCTTTTCCAGAGAAGATAGTTTGATGGTTGTGATACTAAGATTAACTTCACACCCCAAATTTATATTAATTGAATTTAACTTCCACCAACTGCCCTGGTTGGGATTTGAACCCGTGCCCCCAGAGCATTAGAGTGGGCCTCTGGATTACTAGCCCAGTGACATTATCTCTATGCCACCATCTCCACTACAATGCCAGCTAAACATTGTGAAACCTGTGGAAATGTGGAGTTGAGGTTACAGTCAGATCAGCCATGATCTTATGGAATGGTGGAGCAGGCTCGAGGGGCTGAATGGCCTACTCCTGCTCCTAATTCGTATGTCCGTATGGACACACCCTTTTTTCGGCAAAACAGGTCTCACTTTAAAAAAATGTCACATCCTGGAAACATCACTCGGGTCCTAGGCCTGTTTGTTTATTTCCTTTCTCCAACTCCTGCTTCTTTGGGTGTCTTCAAACTCACTCCTCTGAAAAATATCACCCTGCAGAAATGCACATTTTATGTCAATTGATCTACACGGTCATGAATATGTGGCCAAAGAGCTAAAACAATTTTTAAGATTACTTTTCCAGCTGTGGAGTCTAACATCTGTATCAGTTCAAAACCTTGAGCAATTAATCTCGCTTTAATCTTATAAATCCCAACCACAAGGGCCTTTTCAGTGTAAATCCACCTACAATTGTGGCATCATTTACAACACAAGAGGAGGCCAATTGGCCCATCAGTCTCGTGCCTGCTCCCCTAGAACACTCCCATTGCCCCATTTGATCTCTGTAGCCATGCAAGAACAATCCCAACTTCTCCAACCTAACCTTGGAGCTAAAAACCCCCTATCCCTGGAACCATTCTGGTTAATCTCCTCTGCACCCTCTCAAGGACCCTCACACCCTTCCCACAGTGTAGTGACAAGAACTGGATGTAATACTCTAATTGGGGTCTAACCAGAGCTTTATAAAGGTTCAGCATAATTTCCCTGCTTTTGTACTCAATGCCTCTATTTATGAGCCCAAGATCCCATATGATTTGCTCACAATATGTTCTGGTACTTTCAGAGATTGATGCACCTGAACTCCCGATCCCTCTGTCCCTGCACACTCTAGAATTGATTTAAGGCTGTACTGCCTCGCCCTATCCCTTCTGTCAAAATGCATCACCTCTCACTCCCCTGTATTAAACTCCATTTGCCACATGTCTGCCCATTCTGCTAGTCCGTGTCTTGTTGCAATGGATTTGTACCATCCTCACTGTTTGCCACTCCTCCAAGTTTGGTATCATTGGCAAATTTTGAAACTTTATTCCAGGGTCCAAGTCATTTATATGAAGCAAAGAAAAACAGTGGTCCCAGCACAGGCACTGGGGGGACACTTTTAAAAATTCATTCATGGGGCTTGGGCGTTGCTGGCTAGGCCAGCGTTTATTGCCCATCCCTAATTGCCCTTGAGAAGGAGGTGGTGAGCTGCCTTCTTTAACGTCTGCAGTCCATGTGGTGTAGGTACACCCACGGTGCTGTTAGGAAGGGAGTACTAGGATTTTGACCCAGCGACAGTGAAGGAATGGTGATATATTTCCAAGTCAGGATGGTGAGTGACTTGGAGGGGAACTTGCAGATGGTGGTGTTCCTATGTGTCTGCTGCCCTTGTCCTTCTAGATGGTAGTGGTCATGGGTTTGGAAGACACTGTCTAAGGAACCTTGGTGAGTTTCTGCAGTGCATCTTGTAGATGGTACACACTGCTGTCACTGTGTGTCAGTGGTGGAGGGAATGAATGTGGATGGGGTTACAATCAAGCGGGCTGCTTTGTCCTGGATGGTGTTGAGCCTCTTGAGTGTTGTGGGAGCTGCACTCATCCAGGCAAGTGGGGAGTATTCCATCACACTCCTGACTTGTGCCTTGTAGATGGTGGACAGGCTTTGGGGAGTCAGGAGGTGAGTTACTCGCTGCAGAACTCCCAGCCTCTGACCTGCTCTTGTAACCTCAGTATTTAAATGGCTAGTCTAGCTTACTTTCTGGTCAAGATTGTAGATTGAATGTGGAGATGGTGGTATAGTGGTGATGTTATTGGACTTGTAATCTAGCAGCCCAGCCTAATGACCTGGGAATACAGGTTCAAATCCCACAACAGCAGCTAGTGGAATTTAAATTCAATTAATAACATTCTAGAATATAAAGCTCATCTCAGTAATGGTGACCTTGAAACTATAATTGATTATGTAAGAACCTATCTGGTTCACTGATGCCCTTTAGGGGAGGAAATCTGCCATCCTTACCTGGTCTGGCCTACATGTGACTCCAGACCCACAGCAATGTGGTTGACTCTTAACTGCCCCCTGAAATGGTCTAGCAAGCCACTCTGTTCAAGGGCAATTAGAGATGGGCAACAGATGCTGGGCCTTGCCAGTGACTCCCACATCCCATAAAATAATAAGCAATTTTAAAAAAATTCAGTGATGATAATAACTTGGATTTTATGTTTGCAAATTGGGAGTGCTGAGCGTGTGTTAAATGTGGCATGATGATGTTGGGTTACGACCCTGAAGGCAAGGCGCTGGTTTTCCATGATACGGAATGTGGATGGATACCGAAATCAGCGGCGCCCTTCCCCCGCCATTTAAAAAAAGCCATTAACGGGCAATGGAGCTGGTTAACAAGCGAATTGGCATGAACATTATGTTACCCATGCCATGATGCAGTTGGCACCGGTGGACGAGGATGGGGAGCTCTCTGTTTCACCGTCTGAGGTGAAAAGGAGGGGAAGGAAGAGGGGGTACATCCTTTTGGGAGACTCCCTGTGCATATTGGGGGCAAACCCCCCTCCCCAACCCAGATGATACGCCCCCCCCACCTTTGTGCTTCCCTGCCTGGCCTCCAAAACTCAAGCCCCCCCCCGCCCCCCCCCCCCCCACCCGCCCCCCGCCCCCCGCCACTCACTCCTGCCCCCAGCACCACCTTGGGTGCCCAAACCCCTTCCATCCAAAAATCTCAGCCTTCCCCAGGTCTGGGTCCTTCGGCGTCCATTGCTCTCTTCCTTGTGGAGTTGCTTGCAGTCGCAGCAGTGCCCATTGCTGAGTGCTGGCGCTGCTGAGACAGCTGGAGCTGCCAGCCAGTCAGATTCGCAGCAGCCTTTGAAGGCTGGACACCCTCCCACTGAGGGGCGGAAGTCCCGCTCTCTGCTTGTTTAGGCCGCATCATTGCTGCAGGGCAGCACATTTTTAAGTCGGTTGGTTTGTTTATATAATGGCCGAGGCGAGCGATACCCCACCACAAATCCCACTTAAAATTCACCCCAATATCATTGAATGTCTAGGGGCAATGGTTAGATTCTCTCTTGTTGGAGATGGTCATTGCCTGGCACTTGTGTGGCGTGAATGTTACTTGCCAGTTGTCAGCCTAAGCCCGGATATTGTCCAGGTCTTGCTGCATTTGGATATGGACTGCTTTAGTATCTGAGGAGTCATGAATGGTGCTGAACATTGTGCAATCATCAGCGAACATCCCCACTTCTGACCTTATGATGGAAGGAAGGTCATTGATGAAGCAGCTGAAGATGGTTGGGCCGAGGACACTACCCTGAGGAACTCCTGCAGTGATGTCCTGGAGCTGAGATGATTGACCTCCAAAAACCACAACCACCTTCCTTTATGTGAGGAATGGTTCCAACCTGTGGAGAGTTCTCCCCCTGATTCCCACTGACTACCTGATGACACACTGGATCTAAATGCTGCCTTAATGTCAAGAGCAGTCACTCCAACCTCAACCTTGGAGTTCAGTTCTTTTGTCCATGTTTGAACCAAGGCTGTAATAAGGTCAGGACCCGTGTGGCCCTGGTGCAACTCAAACCGAGTAATGAGTGGGTTATTGCTGAGTAAGTGCCTCTTGATATCACTGTTGAGGACACCTTCCATTGCTTTGCTGTTTGGAGGTCTTTCACTCCATTTTGCCAGTCCATAGGCCTCACTTCTTAGCCATCATCCTGCATATTCAATCTATGTTCAAAGTTACCAGTAGATTTTCTTCCATGTCCCACCGTCATTGCATTCCTCCATTTTTCTTTTCCCTGGAAGTAGGTTTATTCACAGGGCGCAGCATTACATACCTTACCGCCAAACTACTAACTCTGTGTTCCAGCTGACTCTCTCTATACTCTTTAGAGCAAACAATAACAAATTATCTCATTAACAACCCCTTAAAGGAGCACTATAACCACAACAAATCTACAAAGGAAACTTAGCAAATTAAAATAACATTACTGACGCTGATGATGCACTCCAGCTCTTTGCACTCTCTTTGAAACCAGTAAAACAAAATAAACTATTTAAACCAACAGCCCCTAGACTCTCTTTATACTCTATTGAGAATCAGTGAAAATAAATTCATCAACAAATTAATTAACTAATTGACAGCTCCTTAAAGGGACAGTGTAACAACAAGCACAACTTTACAGGAAACTAGTAATTATATTTTTGATAAATGTTAGGACTGTAGCTTTAAGAATAATCCTGTGTTGTAAAGTCACGTGATCTGTATAAACCAATGAGTTAGCAGTGTGGGGAACCTCTACAGGAGAGGAGTTCTTTAGTTATGGAGTTAGATGCACACATGGAGCTGCTGCTGCTGTCTTGTAAATAAAGCTCAAAGTTTCCACCAAAAAAAGTTGCCTGGAAAATCAATTCTATAACAAACTGGTGATGAGGATAAATCAGATCTGATGCTGTTCCTCGCCCAGTGATTTGAGTATCTAAGATAACTAAAAAGAAAGGAAGATATACTCATCCAAGATACCACAGTTTTGCAGAATTGATCTCTTTGAACCAGCCACAGATGCCTGGTCTCAATATATAGAACATCTTGCATTCTACTTTCAAGCCAACAAAATCATGGGGGAGGAAAAGAGGAGAGCGATTCTCCTGAGTATTTGTGGGAGCAAAACCTAGAGTTTACTTCTAAGCTTGATGGTCCCAGTGCCCCTGATTTGAAGACCTTCAGTGAATTAGCAGATCCTGTTAAGGGACATTTTCAACCTAAGCCCTCAGGCACAATGTAGAGGTTCAGGTTCAATTCACGGAATAGAGCCCAGGGAGACCATTGATACCTATGTGGAGAAATTAAAACAACAAACAGAATATTGTGATTTTGGTGAAACCGTGAATGATATACTCAGGGATTGTTTGGACTGTTGGGTGCAAGAGGATGCTATTCGATGAAGATTGCTGGCTGCAGTGGATCTTGATTTTCGAAACAGTGCTTGCGATGGAAAGCGCTATAAGGGGTTCACAAGTGATTCTAGCTGCGCAAAATGGCGTTGTTTTCCTGGTTGGGTGGGAACAGCTAGCCGAAAGTGGCGTGAAAAGCCAGGACTCTGCTGCGAAGCAGAAAACAGCTTAGCAGCAAATTTGAAAACGAATTTTTATCGAGGTGGTAACAATCACACTCCTAACGATTGGCAATTTAAAAATGTGGAGTGTTATTTTTGTCACAAAAGTGACCACATATTGAAACATTGCAAAGCAAGATTAAAAAATACTTCCAGGCAACAAAAGAAATCCAATGAAGTCTATAGTGTGGAAGATCCAGAAACAACCAATTCTGACATTTATTCCTTATTCAACATGAAAGTTGGGAAGACAGAGCTAATTACTGTCACACTGCAAGTGAATGATAAACCCTTAAAGATGGAAGCAGACACTGGTGCTTCTACCACTGTAGTAGGAAAACACACTTTCAGATATTTAACTAAAGGTGCTCAACAATTAAATTCAGAACAAGCCTCTACCAAATTGAAAACATACCCAGGCGAAGAAATCCAGGTATCACCAGAGTAACTGTTTATTATAGACACCAAACAGCACAACTACCAGTGATGGTGGTAGAATGTGAAGGACCAAGACTTCTCGGTCATGATTGGTTGAAAGAGATTAAATTAAACTGGTCCGAAATCTTTCAGCTGCGAGCAGGGGGACTGCCAGAGCTGCTGAAAAAAATGACACCGTCTTCAAGGATGAACTGGAAAAATCCAAGGCCGACAGACCAAGATTTACGTGAACCCAGAAGCAACTCCTCGCTTCTTGAAAGCAAGACCGGTGCCATACGCCCTGAGAGAGAAGTTGATGTTGAGTTGACCTGGCTAGAGAGGCTGGGTGTCATAAAAGCCGTCCAGTTCTCAGAGCGGGAAGCATCCATAGTCCCTGTCCTAAAACCGGATCAGACCATCCGGACCTGTGGGGACTATAAACTAACGGTCAACAGAGCAGTCAAACCGGACAGGTACCCTACTCCCAGGATTGAAGACCTCAATGCCAAACTAGCAGGAGGGACAACGTAGACAAAGCTTGACATGAGTTGCGAATATCAGCAACTGGAACTGGATGATGCCTCCCAAGAATTTGTGACCATAAACACCCGCTAAGGGTTATACAAATACACACGCCTGCCCTTCGGTGTTTCTTCGGTCTGTGCCATTTTTCAGAGGACGATGGAGAGCTTGTTACAAGGACCACCTCAAGTTGTGGTCCACCTGGATGATGTTCTAATAACTGGATTCATGGGAAATGAACACTTGGCTAATCTAGAGGAAGTCCTGAAATGATTTTTAGAAGGAGGAGAAGAAGGAAAAATGCACTTTTCAGGCAAATAAAGTTATTTATTTGGGGCACCGGGTAGATGCCCAAGGTAGATGCCTGAAGACACAAAAGTGTGCTTAACGTTTTCTGTCTAATCAGTCCTAGGCCCTCAATTATTTACTATCTATGTTAATGATTTGGAGGAGGGGGCAGAGTGTAATGTATCCAAATTTGCTGACAGTACAACAATAGGTGGGAGAGCATGTTGTGATGAGGACATAAGGAATCTGCACGGGGATATAGACAGGTTGAGTGAGTGAGCAAAAACTTGGCAGATGGAGTTTAATGTAGGAAAGTGTGAAGTTATGCACTTTGGTAGAAAGAATCAAAAGGCAGGCTGTTATTTAAATGGAGAGAGACTCCAGAATAGTGCAGCACAGAGGGATCTGGGTGTTCTTGTGCATGAAACGCAAAAAGTTAGCATGCAGGTGCAGCAAGTAATTAAGAAGGCAAATGGAATTTTGGCCTGTATTGCTAGGGGGTTGGAGTTTAAAAATAGGGAAGTCTTGTTACAGCTGTACGGGGTGTTGGTGACGCTGGGCCTGGAGTACTGTGTACAGGTTTGATCCCTGTATTTAAGAAAGGATATGCTGGCATTGGAGGCAGTTCAAAAAAGATTCACTAGGCTGGTTCCTGGGATGAAGGGATTAATTTATCAAGAACAGCTAAACAGGTTAGTCCTTTATTCATTAGAGTTTAGAAGAATGAGGGGTGATCTTATTGAAAAGTACAAGATTCTGAGGGGGCTTGACAGGGTAGATGTTGAGAAGATGTTTCCACTAGTGGGGGAATCCCGAAGTCGGGGGCATAGTTACAGATTTAAGGCTGAGATGTGAAGGAATTTCTTTTCTCAGAGGATAGTGAATGTCTGAATTTCTCTACCCCAGAGAGTTGTGGAGGCTAGATCACTGAAAGTATTTAAAGAGGAGGTAGATAGATTTTTGAAATATCGGGGAGTTGAGGGCTATGAGGAGCTGGCAGGAAAGAGAAACTGAGGCCTGGGGCAGATCAGTCATGATCTTATTGAATGGAGGGGCTGAATGGTCATCTTCCGCTCCTATTTCTTATGTTCTTACGGTTAAACCCTGTTGAAGAGAAGGTTAAAGCAATCAGAGAGGCACCTGCACCTAAGAACATCTCTGAACTTAAATCATTTTTAGGGATGGTAAATTATTATGGCTGATTTCTACCAAATTTATCAATGGTTCTAGCCCCTCTACATTCACAAGAAAAAACTGGGTAATGGGTTTGGGAGTCACCAAGAAGAAGCCTTCATGAACGTAAAATAGCTCTTGCACTCTTCAAATTTGTTAGTGCACTACGACCCGGCAAAGGAATTGGTGCTAACCTGCGATGGGTCCCCCTATGGAGTGGGAGCGGTACTATCTCACAGGATGGACGATGGTACAGAGAGGCTGAGAGGCTACGTATCCAGGACACTTATCACAGCTGAAAAAGGATATTCTCAGAACAAAAAGGAAGGTCTGTTGATTATTTTTGGAGTAAAAAATTCCACCAATACATGCATGGGCGACACTTCAAACCACAAACCATTTTTGGGTCTGTTTAGCGAGGAAAAGGCTATACCTCCCATAGCTTCACAAATACAAAGATGGGCCCTAATTTTAATGGCATATGAATACACCTTTGTACGTGGACCATGGATTCACATAGCCAATGCTTGTGTCCGAAGTCACCTTCCTTTGCAAGAGAACAATGACCATGTCCTTATTCCCCAAGAGCTTGTGCTAGTGATGGATTTCCTTGATTCCTCACCAATCTGTGCCAGGCAGATAAGAAACTGGGCAAATCGTGATCCAGTCCTGTCTTGAGTGAGAGACCAAGTGTTACATGGATGGGCCCAGGAACCTGTCTCTGATGAATTGAAGCCATTTTGGGTAGTTCTGGGATTCATTCCGCCATTATTGTTGTTTCCTACTGTAATAGCCAGATCTGCAGAAGGTATTTTCATCCTCAATCTTTCAGCCTTTAATCCTTCCATTGTATTGACACCTGTGCCTGGTATCTGGGCTACTTTAAAACCTAGTTATCACTGAGTCTTTTATTCTTCATTTCATGGTCGAATATCTCATTTGATCCATTAAGCTGAAGGAAATGACCATTCACCAGGGAACATATGAACGTATAAACAAGGAGCAGGAGTAGGCCATTCAGCCCTCAAGCCTGTTAATGCCATTTAAAACGATCATATCTGATCAATAGTAACCTGAAATCTTCATCCCACCTCCCCTCGATAACCTATCACCCCCTTGCTTACCAAGAATCTATCCACCTCTGTCTTAAAAATACTCAAAGACTCAGCTTCCACCACCCTTTCAGGAAGAGAGTTCCAAAGACTCACAACTCTCGGAGAGAAACAATTTCGCCTCATCTCTGTTTTAAATGGGCGACTCCTCATCTTTAAACAGTGACCCCTAGTTCTAGATTTTTCCACAAGAGGAGACATCCTCTCCACATCCACCCTGTCAAAACCCATCAGGAGTTTTTTTAATGCTGCAGACATCTGGTCCAACAGATGTTGTCTCCCTGTCTGAGAACCTAATACCAGCTGGGTCCTTCTGACTTGAGGCACCTTATCACAATCTAGCAATTCAAACACTCATAACTGGTGTAGGGATCCCCAAAATGAAGTTTGTCAATCTTTTATGCAATCTGTTAAAATTCATGGTATATTCTTCCATGGAAAGTCTGTCTTCTGAAATCTATCCCATTTTGGTCATGCCTCATGTTACATAGATCTGAAGCCAGATGGTGAAGTCTCAATCTAGACACAAATCCTTTTCTTTCTAGCTCCTTTATTTACAGAATGCAGCATTTCATATATCTGCCTTCTACTTACCTGCCCTGTGTCCCAGCGGTCTCTCTTTATAAGTGCACTAAGTATTTTGAAAATACTTTACTTCTAATTTTGGCCATACTTTGTCTTCTCCTCAGTAAAATAATAGCCCACGTTCAAATTTCCATCTCATTCTCTGTAGTCCATATGGTTCAGATACCAAGGACATCTGAGCGCAATCATACCCTGACAATTTACACTTGCTTTCTGCTATTTCCTGCTAGGACTTCAATTTTTCTTTCTGATATAAAACAATAGTTTCCAATCTTCACTTTATCCAACCACACTCTGCTACCATGTTACACTGTCGATAGACAGGTGGCGAAGGATAGATCTGGAGCCTAGTCTTTACACATGAATAAGATTTAATTTATGGAAACACACATTTCTAAACATACACCTCCAAACCCAACAAGCACATTTTCAATCTCCTCCTATATATAGGAACACAAGTGAATCCCAGTTAATGCCCATCATTATGAATACTAATTAAACACCAAATGAATATACAATTAACCGAGAACAAACAACTTAAAAACTAAAGTCCTATTTCTTCACATGGCTGAGACAAAATATCAACCCTCCCCTTTAATATTTACTCCCTTTAAGCATGATCAATCTCCATCCCATTGAGTGTATTTAAGACCGAGATAGATAGGTTCTTGATTGGTAAGGGGATCAAAGGTTACGGGGAGAAGGCGGGAGAATGGGGTTGAGAAACTTATCAGCCATGATTGAATGGCAGAGCAGACTCGATGGGCCGAATGGCCTAATTTCTGCTCCTATGTCTTATGGTCTTATGATTCCCTTAACGTCGGAGAAACCCTGTTGTAATTCAAACTTCTCTCAGCCATTTTGTTTTTGACTTGTTGGTACTAGACTAGCTTATTTGTCCTCTGAAAGTGAAATTTTGCTTTATGATTTTAAAAAAACAGTGCAATGTGGAAAATCCAAGGACAACATTTTGACAAAGGTATGATTTTCTTCTTTTCAAAATTTTTATTTATTGTCGTGCCCCAGAATATTAGGAACTTTTCAGTCAATACAACCTGAACACAATGAGGCTATTAAAATGGCTGCTGCAAATCATGTGACCTTTGGCCTTTGACTTACAGACAGTATCATGTCTCAAGCAAATAGCTAATTAAATATAAACATTCACAGCCATCTGGGGAATTCACACATCTCTTTATTCAAGGATGGGACAACACAAAAGAACCTTCCAGACTAATGTGATTCAATAGATATAAAGACAAAACAAAACTGCGGATGCTGGAAATCCAAAACAAAAGCAGAATTACCTGGAAAAACTCAGCAGGTCTGGCAGCATCGGCGGAGAAGAAAAGAGTTGACGTTTCGAGTCCTCATGACCCTTCGACAGAACCAAGTTCATCTATGAACCAGTCTCCTAGAAATTTGACTACAAGAAACCTCACAGCCTTGGCTGTATAAGACCCTTCCTTAATGGGAGACTTAATTCCGGGGAACTGTGGGAGGATAAATAACCGCCTTTGTTTTAAACTCACAGAAGCTTGATGCTGAAATTATTTAATTGGGATCCACACTTTGAGGGTAAGAAAACACGCTCTTTTTCCATACACCACACAGGGCAGGATTCTTCAGTCAGCGTGCAGGGGGCAGGCCGATGCATAAAATGACGTGCGATGACTTCGGGCGTGCGTCCTGATGTCATCGCGCTGTCTCACGTTGTTTCATCCGGCGGATGCACACCGGGGTCGGGTGCTTATTAAAGCCATGAAGGAACTGATTAAGGTCATTGCCAACGCTGCCCGTCTAACCTTACGGTTGGCAGTCAGGTGAAAA
This sequence comes from Isurus oxyrinchus, assembly GCA_026770705.1. Taxonomy (NCBI): domain Eukaryota; kingdom Metazoa; phylum Chordata; class Chondrichthyes; order Lamniformes; family Lamnidae; genus Isurus; species Isurus oxyrinchus. Next base: position 6,140,281 of record JANJGN010000030.1, on the reverse strand, counting down.
GGCCAAGCGGCCTTTGAGGTTTCCCAAAGCTTTTGTTAATTAAATTTTAAAATTTTCATAAATATTAAAACGTGTCCCAGCTCATGTGACACAGTCACGTGTTTAAATACATTTTTAATGCTTTTATTCATTATTTATAATAGCGATTCAATCTCCCTGAAGCAGCTCCGTGCCTCAGGGAGATTGAAGAGTTCTTCCAAGCTCATGTGTGACAGAGCGCTGGCCTCGACTCTCCCTCCTCCCCCTCCTCCCCCTCCTCGCCCCGCCCTCACAGCTTGCGCCGCGCGCTATAGCTCGTGTCTTACGCCAGGTGGGCCTTCATTGGCCCGCCTGTGTAAAATGGCGGGGCGGAGTTAATCGCGGGTGGTGATAGGCTCCTTGAACGCCCCTGCCTGGTCCTGTTGAGCCTGCCTGCGCCATAGAGATCGCAGGCTGGAAGGAAACATGCACGTCCTGTCCGTGACATTAAGGTTTTATAAGTGCAAAGTCCTGGGGGTAATAATGTAATATAAAGAAAACCTGGTGTTTGTGTGGTCCCTTGCTTGACCTCAGGATGTCCCAAAGCACGTTCCAGCCAATGGAGTACGCCTCTAGAATTGTGGTCACCAATTCACACGCAAGCAAGCTCCCATAAACAACAATATTATGACCAGATAATCTCTTTTATGCTGTTATTTGAGGGATAAATATTGGCCAGGACACCTAGGAGAGTTCTCCTGCTCATCTACAAAATATGCTGTGGGATCTGTCACATCCACCTGAAAAGGCAGGCTTTAACTTACTGTCACATCCGAAAGATGGCACTTCCAACAGTGTAGCACCCCACCAACATTACACTGGAGTGTCAGCCTCGATCTTATTTTCAAGGCCATGGAATGAAACGTGAACCCACGGCCTTCTGACTGAGGTGAGAGTGAGCTCCACCGAGCCACCAATCAACACTCACGGACAGGAGGTCAATGACAAAAATGGTTTAATGACCTCACCAGGTGAGTGAAGGTATGAGTGGCTGTGTGGAAGCTCAGATAATAAGACCATAAGACATAGGAGCAGAAATTATGCCATTTGGCCCATCGAGTCTGCTCCGCCATTCTATCATGGCTGATACGTTTCTCAACCCCATTCTCTCGCCTTCTCCCCATAACCTTTGATCCCCTTACCAGTCAAGAACCTATCTATCTCGGTCTTAATGACCTGGCCTCCACAGCCTTCTGTGGCAATGAATTCCATAGATTCACCACTCTCTGACTAAAGAAGTTTCTCTTTAATCCTGGGGGTGTGACTCACATCCATAACCACACACTATAGTGGAAGAAATTAAATTGGACAGTTATTTCACACAAGAAGCCCTTAAGCTCCACCACCAATCCCCAACAAAACTACCCCCCCCCCCCCCCCCACCCCCCCCCAACAACGACAGATCACCTATCCTACCATTGCAAATCTTCAGATCACATTTCGTCCAGTATTTCAGTGTGGGGATTGCTGACTGTAGACAGAGTTCCAGTGTCTGGAGATTATATTTCTGGGACAGAATCCTGCAGCTGACTCTGGCAGCTGTTCCATTTATTCAATGAGCTGTTTCCGTCATAAACAATTATTCTCTGGTCTTGGGATGACTCTTAGCACACAGGAAGCGATTATGATTACTCCCAGTCCAGAAACCCACTGCCTGAGGAGGTGCATGTGAAAACCTAGGTGAGGTGAACGTAGCGGGTCCGGACTCACGACAGGACGTCCCTCAGTCTCAGTTGTAAATTTCCATATCACACAGTTGCCGGGACTTGCCGGCCCCATTGTGGTGGGACCCACCGCCGGAAATTCGGTGGCCCAGTCAAAAGTCCGCTGACTTTCGGCAGGGCCGGAAAATTCTGCCCAGAATTACCAGCACAGGAATAGGCCATTCAGCCCAACTGGACTATGCCAGTCTTTATGCTCCACATGAGCCTCCTCCCATCCTACTTCACCTCAACCTGTCAGCGTTAGCTTCTATTCCCATTTCCCCCCCTGTGTTTATCCAGCTTCCCCATAAACATATCTCTGCCGTTCACCCAACTACTCCTTGTGCTAGCGAGTTTCATATTCTCAACACTCTTTCAGTAAAGGAGTTTCTTTATCCCCAGCCTACTGGACTTATTATAATCAGTGTCCTACTCATATTGGAGGCCCCTGTGGTGCAATGGGTAGTGTCACTGTCTCTGAGACTGGTATGCCAGGTTCAAGTCCCACTCCAGGACTTGAAGGCCAAGGATGATGCATTCATCACTGCAGCCAAGCAGATTGAGTATCAAGAGCTTGACTCTTCTGCCAATGGGAATAGCTTCTTCCTACCTGACCTGTCATAATTTTAAATAGCTCCATCAAATCTCCTCTCAACCCCTTTTCTCCAAGGAGAATAACCCCATCTTCTTCAAACTTGCCACATAACTGAAGTCCCTCGTCCCTGGAAACATTCTGGTAAACCTTTTCTGCACCCTCTCTAAAACCTACATCTTCTTCCTAAAGTGCGGTGCCTGCAATTGGACACACTACTCCAGTTGAGGGCGAACCAGAGTTTTATAAAGGTTCATGATAACTTCCTTGCTTTTGTGCTGTATGCGGAATCATCCCAGATTTGCGCTAAGTGGAGTAGCGGCTGGCTAAAAAGACATTTTACCCACCGGCCACGCTGGCAGTTTTCACACTGTATCACCCCAATCTCACCGCACTGATCACACATTCCTGGGAAACACGGCGTTTCCATGGTGGGTGGGCTCTCATTCCCCGCCATGTCATCACCTCACCGTTTCATCACGCCGGCCGCCATGTTTAAAGTCCAGCCGCGCGCACACCTCTCAGAGTGTCTGGCCCAGGGCTGCTGTACTGGAGACATGGCCCTGAAAGGCAAGAAGATTTCAGCCCCCAGGTTCAATGACGTGTCCCTCAAACGTATTTTGGACACAGTGGAGGCTCCCCGTGATGTTCTCTACCCCCCGCTCTGGCTGCAGGATGGGCAGCAACCTCACTAACCCAGCATGGGAGGCAGTGGTAGTAGTGATGGGTCAGCGCCAACACCCTGCAAGAGAGGACAGTCACTCAGTGCCGCAAGAGGATGAATGATCTCCTCCGTTCCACCAGGATAAGTCACTCTTCTCATCACTCTCAACTCACACACTCACAAACCCATTACACACCCACAGGGCCCTCACTCACTGCCTGTGAAAGGGACATCACCATTCACTCTCTCACACTCACCGTCATTGTCCACATCCCGTCCATGGAACCACTCACCACCCACACAGGCCAGGCACACATATCATCTGGCCTGGCAGGCATCCTGCTTACATTTTCTCCATCTGTAATCATGCAGGACAAGCTGGCACACAACAAGAGAGAGAGATCGCAGGCTGGTGGAGGAATGTCTGAAATCAAGGTCTTCACAGACTTTGAAAACAGAGCCATCCAGCTGGGCGGTGAGGATCTGGACTGTTCCTGTGCTGATGGTGAGGTCGGTGCTGCTCTACCAAGTGAGGACCCAGCAGTGCAACATCCATCTGACAACCAAACTGTGAGTGATGTGCCCTGTTTCACAAGCCACTGCTGTGCACTAATTATCTCTCCTTGCTTTCACAGGCACATCTCAGAGGCAGTCGATGGAGTGCACAACTCAGGGCCTCCAATCAGGCCCTGTGGAAACCTCTGAAGAGGAATCTAGAGACTGGGAATCTGAAGTCCCATCACAGCGCTCACCCACACCCTCCACCAGCGCAGAGACATAGCTTTAGAGTAGCCTCAGGGTCACAATTTGGTGAGCACACCGCACTGTCTGATCCACAGCAGGCAGAGACAGGGACTTCCCAGGTGTCTGGCACTCAGGGGACTGCTGCAGGCCAGAACGATGCTGAGCCCAAGTCAGATGAGGAGCCTCTGGACTCGGTCATGTCACAGTTGCTGGAGCTGCAAATGCAAGCTTAGGAACATCAGGAAAGGATTGCAAAGCACGATGGAGGAGTCCATCCACCTTCACTCTGAGGTGACAGCACTGGCACGCCAACGTACCAAGGTCAACACTGGCAGGATGGCAGCAACCATGGAGACCTTGGTCCAGGACTTCACTCCTGCACTGCCTCATGGGCTCAACTCTGCTATAGTTGGCCTGCAACAGTGTGTATGCAAGAGGGGTGCCAGGCAGCTCGATCTCACTCCAGCTACCCCTACTCCTCAAGGAGGCAGCCAGGGGCCCTCGGGTACCCATAGGGAGGAGGATCAGCAGGTGCACACTCCAGCCCCATCCATCCAGGTGACTCCGAGAGTGTCCAGCCAATCCAACCCCCCTCTTCCTGTGACCCCAGCAGCTCCAGCTCCACAGACTGAGGAGGGAGCCACTGCCACACAGCAGGATCCCGGAAGCAGGCCGGGGCCCTCCAGGTCTCAGCCCTCCAGAGGACGCACACCGAGGTCATCACAGACAGGGCGTCACAGTCAGCAGGCTGCCCCCACCTCTGCTGTGGATGTCCAGGGAGCAACAGGACTAGTGGCAGGGTTAGGAAGGTTAAGAAGATGTAGTTGCACAGCCTGGGCATGGGTGTTAATCACGGATACTTAATGGTCACTATTGTCAAGAAAATCCCAAGAATGTCTTCCTGCCTAGGGCTCCTTGTTCTGATGAGCAGTGTTCGTGTCACTCAGATGTGAAACCTTTCTGCACATGATAAAGGCAGGTGTCTCAGTCCAGGGCCTCTTCCCTGTGTCTGTGCAGCCTTCAGACCAAAGTGATGGTCCAGCCTCACACTCCCTGGGAACATTACTGATACCTGCACCTCGATGGTGCTGGTCATTGCTGTTATCATCACCTCCACAAATCTAGCAGCTACGAGGCCCTCCTGATTGCGCCTACCTTGTCTGGCCTGTGTGAGGGCCTCATCGTCATCATCATCGTCTTTGAGGACCTCCTCACCCTCATCCCCATCGATGTTCTCCTCATCAGTGAAGATGTGCAGCTCCTCCATCTCCTCCTCAGCCAGCTCCTCTCCCCATTGCAGCGCCAGGTTGTAAAAGGTGCAGCAGATGATGATGATGTGTGACACCCTCTGTGGACTGTATTGCAGGCTCCATCAGACCGGTCCAGGCACCAGAGCCTCATTTTCAACATCCTGATGGTTTGCTCCACCAGGTGCGAGTTGCAGCATAAGCCTTGTTATACCTTCGCTCTGCTGCAGTCTGAGGCCGCCACATGGGTGTCATCAGCCACGTTCCCTGTGGGGAGGCCTTGTCCCCGAGGAGCCATCCCTGCAGCCTCTGTGGGCCCTGGAAGATGTCAGGGATCTGAGACTGACTGAGAATATAGGAGTTGTGCACACTCCCTGGAAACTGAGTGCAGACCTGCAGGATGCGTTTGTGGTGCTGCACATCCAGCGAATGGAGCCCCTTGCAGTTGATATAGTCGACCATGTGCTGGGATGGAGATCTGAGTGCCATGTGAGTACAGTCAATGGCACCCTGCACCTGAGATCTGGGCAAATCCAATCGCTCCTGAATCCTGGCTGTCCTGGTCCCGGGCAAAATGCACAAAGTTGTGTGTCCTCACGAAGGTGGCATCCTTGACCTCATGGGTGTAGCTGTGGGTGCAGTTTTATGATATCCCACAGAGGTTGCCCGTGGAGTCTTTCCTGCTGACGGACAATCCAGTGGGTGGGGGCGGGGGGGGGGGGGTGCGGTGGGGGGGTGGTGTATTCCAGCGGGCTAGCGTTATCAAGATGTAGTACAATGAGGCTCCTGATGTCCGATGGTGGCAATCAGGGCCCATCATCGACGGGCTGAGCGGACAATTGCAAACTGGTTTCACAACGTTGTGAAAATGATTTCTAGTCTTCTCGCCACCGAACACGCCCGATGCCAGTAGGCACAACAATTCCGCTCTTTGTCTCTATTTATAAAACCCAGGATCCCAGAAGCCATTTTAACCACTTTCTCAACCTGTCAATGATTTGGTGCACAGATCCTGCAAGGTTCCTCTTGCTCCTGTACAATTTTAACCCTTTATTTGGTATTGTCTCTTCTTGTACCTTCCTATCAAAATGTATCATTTCACACTTCTCTGCATTCAGCTTCATCTGCCACATTCTCCCCCATTCCACCAGCCTGTCTACGTTCTCTTGAAGCCTTTCACTATCCTCCTCACAGTTCAAACACCTCCAAGTTTGGTTTCTTCCGCCAATTTTGAAATTGTGCCCTGTGTGCTCAAGTCTAGGTCATTATATAGATCAAGGAAAGCAGGAGTCCTGATACTGACTCCTGGGGGATCTCCACTGTATGTCACCCTCCAGCCCAAAGCCTAACTGCACACCAGTCCTTCATGTTTCCTGTTACTCAGCCATCTCTATATCCATGCTGCTACTTTCCCTTTTATTCTCTAAGGAGGCGAGTGTTAGACTTCCAGAGGAGAGAGACACCAGGGAAAATGGAGATTGAGGGCGACCCACAACAACCTCAACCCCCCCCCCCAACTCCACTGAAAATGCACCAGCTAGAGCTCCTCCAACTATGACGTGAGTATCTGAGCAACCTTGCTGGCCCCAAATTGGCATTTCCTGCCTGAGATTTTACGATATGGTAGCACAGTGGTTATGTGACCGAACTAATCATCCTGTGAATGAATAAAAACAACAGCGACTGTACTTCAAAAGCACCCTGTGACATCCTGAGGTTGTGTAAGGTGCTATATAAATGCAGTCTTTCCTTTTCTTTTAAGCGCCCCAAATCTCATTTGTTGAGGATCAGGTATGAATGAGCTGCTCTGGTGGGACTCCTTGGCAGTTATATGTTAGTCCCTGAAGCAACAACACTCCATTTTGAATCTTGCAGAAAAGAGAGAGACATGTTGCATAAGCTTTTCATCTTGCACTCATCAGGACAAATGGAAGAATGCCAAATTTCAAGCAATTATAATAATGCGACCATTTGAAATTCTTGCGTTTGTCTTTATGAGTGCAAGATGAAAAGCTTCTTGGAAACTCAGAAGTATTGTGTACTGTGAGGAGGACGATGTAGAACTTCAAAAGGACATAGACAAGTTGGTGGAATGGGCAGACAAGTGGCAGATGAAGTTCAATGTGGAGAAATGTGAATTTGTTTATTTTAGTAGGAGGAACATGGACTGGCAGCATAAGATAAAGGGTACAAGGCTAAAGGGTGTGCAGGAGCAGAAAGACCTGGGCGTACATCTGCTTAAGTCATTGAAGGTGGCAGGACAGGTTGAGAGAGTGGTTGATAAAGTGTACAGTATCCTGGGCTTTATTAATAGGGGCAGAGAGTACAAGATCAAGGAGGTTATGTTGAATTTGTATGAGACACTAGTTTGGCCTCAGTTGGAGTATTGTGTCCAATTCTGGGTGCTGCACTTTAGGAAGGATGTGAAGGCATTGGAGAGAGAGCAGAAAAGATTCACAAGAATGGTTCCAAGGGATGAGCAACTTCAGTTATGAAGATAAATTGGAGAAGTTGGGACTCTTTTCCTTGAAGAAAAGAAGATTGAGAGGAGATTTGATAGAGGTGTTCAAAATCATGAGATGTCTGTCCAGGGTAGATAGGGAGAAACTGTTCCCATTGGTGAAAGGATCGAGAACCAGAGGGCACAGATTTGAAGTACTTGCAAAAGAAGCAAAAGCGACACGAGGAGAAACTTTCTCACGCTGCAAGTGGTTCAGGTCTGGACTGTACTGCGTGACAGTGTGGTGGAGGCAGGTTCAATCGAAGCTTTCAAAAGGGAATGAGACTGTTATCTGAAAAGGAAGAATGTGCAGGGTTACCAGGAGAACGTGGGGGAACAGAATTAGGTGAGTTACTCATTCAAAGAGCCAGTGCAGACATGATGGGCTGAATGGCCCCCTTCTGTGCTGTAACAATTCTGTGGCTCTGTGAACATGTTTCTCTTTTCACTAATATTCAAGTACTCTGCTCTCCATTTAAGTTCACTGGTGTCTGGAAACTTTCCTCCATGAACATCTTGTGACAATTTGTCTTTCAATATTAGCTTGTTGATCCCTATGCACAATCCACCATCAGGGGCATGTAGCGCCCACAGAGTACGTGTCAGTGACAAAGCTCAATGTCCTGAGGATTAACAGCTGCCACTAAACCTTCCCCATAACTCAGTGTCTCAGCTGGTTAGCTCACTAGTCAAACCTGGCTTCCAGCTGTCAATCCAACAATCTCCTAACTGTCAGCCAGAAACTGTTAGATTAACCACTTGTTCTCCTTTTTGTAGAGGAGTTTGTACTCTCTGCTTGGCAAGTCCCTGGGAAATTGGCCTTCATCGTGAGGGGGTTTGAGTACAGGAGTAAGGATGTCTTGCTGCAATTGTATAAAGCCTTGGTGAGACTTCACCTGGGGTATTGTGTGCAGTTTTAGTCCCTTTATCTAAGGGGGGATATACTTGCCATAGAGGGAGTGCAACGGAAGTTTCACCAGATTAATCCCTGGGATGGTGAGATTGTCTTATGAGCAGAGATTGAGGAGACTATGTGTGTATTCCCTAGAATTTTGAAGAACGGTAACCTATTGAAACTTATAAAATTCTGACAGGGCGTAACAGGGTGGATGTAAATAAGATGTTTGACCCTGGCTGGTAAGTCTAAAACCAGGGGACATAATCTCAGGATAAGGGACAGGCCATTTAGGACTGAGATGAGGAGGAATTTCTTCACTCCGAGGGTGGTGAACCTTTGGAATTCTCTACCCCAGAGGGCTGTGGAAGCTCAATCATTGAGCATGTTCAAGACAGAAACTGATAGATTTCTGGAGACCAATGACATCAAGAGATGTGGAGATAGTGTGGGAAAGTGACATTGAGGTAGATGATCAGCCATGATCTAATTGGATGGCACAGCAGGCTCGAGGGGCCGAATGGCCAGCCCCTTTTCCTATGTTCTGGCCCTCACTTGTGTCCACTCACTCCCTCGAGAAATGTGCCACCGCATCTTGAGATCATGGACTGGTTTTTCCTGTTGGAGATGAAAATCAGAAGGTAGGCCTTCCGACGCCTTTTTGTTCCTAGAAATTCAATATAATCCTACTCAGAATGTCAGAACTTCATCCAGCGTATTTCTTCCAGTTCTCCATGTGGCTGGTAGCCTGAAGAATTGTTGCCCAGCACATGACCCCAGTGTAGCAGTAAATACCGCACCCCGGATGTACATCTGCAAAACAATTAGTTCCTAACTCTTTACAGATCATTTATCAATACAATTAACCTCTCTCTTTGAAAGAAAGAATGCCTCTGTATCAATTTAATTGTTCCAGTTTTTTCATGTGTTATCTAAACTAAAGGAGGCTAACAATCGACTTTTATGAATAGACTGAACACCTTTAGTGTCTGTTATAGCTTATTGGCTTGATGTGCCCCCACCTTGTGGATTTAGTATTCATCAGTGGTGAGTTGGCCCCCTGCATAGACGATGTTGCGCATGTTGCTCCTGGTGTTGTAGGAGTCATGCTTGATGTTGCTGTAGTTGTGTCACTTGCTGGTAACGCCGATGATGTTGCACCTCTTGTTGGTCAGGCTGTTGATGGTGTCTCACTGATTAGTGATTTTCTTTCGAGCACAAACCCGTTTCCATCTGTTTCAGATGAAGTTACATTGTTTCATAGTTCGCCATTGTGAGATTTGAACTCTTGATCTTGGAGTTCCAAACCCAGTACCATAACCACTTGGCTATTTAGGCCAAAAAATATGGAACGCTTCACGAATTTGCGTGTCATCCTTGCGCAGGGGCCATGCTAATCTTCTCTGTATCGTTCCAATTTTAGTATATGTGCTGCCGAAGCGAGCACATCCCCTGCCAACAATTGCAACCCGCCCCGATTAGTGATGTTGCCGGTGTTGCTAATGGTCTGTTCTGCTTTTCCAGCTCAGCTGTAGGTGGAATATAAACTCTGTCCCTTCTCGTGATCTTAACAGCTTCAGTCTCTGCTTCACTAACAACTTTATCTGGGTTCCGGGTTTTCATGATTGGGTCTCGTACAGGTACAGTTTGTCCTTTCAGCAGCTCAGGCAGGGATTTAGGATGCTTGACGTGTTGACCTCCTCCTACCTGTGCATCAGTGAGATGGTCACTTACTTTCTTCTGGTCACTTGGAGGGAGTATCTTGCTTGGCAAGGTTGTCTTGTATTTCCCTCCATTCAACAGCCCTGCGGGCGATCTATTGTCAGCTTTGAGCGATGTTGATAGAGGTGACAAGGTTTGGATCTTCCTTTGCCTTTCAGCATTTCATGAGGGTTCTCATGACCGTCTGGATATATCTTTCTGTAAACCCGGGTCTCCTTGGGTAACGTGGTGATGAGGCGATGGGACTGACCCATACTGTTCAGCGGATTCCTTAAAACCTCTGGGGGTGAATTGGGTTTCATGATCACATTATTCTTTCAGCAATCCCTTGCTCAGCGAGCAGAACTTGTACCTGCTGAGATGATTGTTGTAGCTCTCAAATCTCTCACCTTTCAGATAAAAGGGAATTTTGAGTTGTAGTTTGCAACAAGATACCATACCAGAATTCTGCTGAAGAGTCATACGGACTCGAAACGTTAACTGTGCTCCTCTCCGCAGATGCTGTCAGACCCACTGAGATTTTCCAGGTATTTTTATTTATATTTTTGTTTCAGATTTCCAGCATCCGCATTGTTTTGTTTTTATCTTAATGAAGAGTGGTATCCTGTTGCAAACGACAACTCAAAATTCCCTTTTATCTGAAAGGTGAATTTTTCCAGCTATTTTTATTCTTCAAAGCCTGTGAATATATCAGCTCCCACGGAATGCCATCCTGTCTTGGGAATATACTGGTACTTCAGTCGCTATCTCCTCTTTTTGCTATGTATTTCTGTACTCCTACAAACATTGCTTGAGGACACCATTCTTTCGATGCCTTTGTGTATACCTAACCAGTACACAGCTGATCTGCCTCTGAACTTACACTGCTCCATTCCCATGTGGCCTTCATGTACCTTCTGGAGAAGGCCTTCCTTCATCGTTTTGGGTATGATTATTCTGGATCTCGCCAGCAGCTAGGCCCACATTTATTGCCCATCCCTAATTGCCCTTGAGAAGGTGGGGGTGAGCTGCCTTCTTGAACCGCTGCAGTCCATGTGGTGTAGGTACACCCACAGTGCTGTTAGGGAGGCAGTTCCAGGAGTTTGACCCAGTGACAGTGAAGGAACGGTGATATATTTCCAAGTCAGGATGGTGAGTGGCTTGGAGGGGAATTTCCAGGTGGTGGTGTTGTTTCCATGAATCTACTGCCCTTGTCCTTCTTGGTGGTAGAGGTGGTAGGGTTTGGAAGGTGCTGTCGAAGGAGACTTGGTGAATTCCTGCAGTGCATCTTGTAGATGGTACACACTGCTGCTACTGTGTGTCAGTGGTAAAGGGAGTGAATGTTGTGGATTGGGTGCCAATCAATTGGGATGCTTTGTCCTGGATGAAGTTGAGACTCTTGAGTGTTGTTGGAGTGGACAGGCTTTGGGGAGTCAGTAAGTGAGTTACTCGCCGCAGGATTCTCAGCCTCTGACCTGCTCATGTAGCCACAGTATTTATATGGCTAGTCCAGTTCAGTTTCTGGTCAATGGTAACCCCCAGCATTTTGATAGTAGGGGATTCAATGATGGTAATGCCATTGAATGTTCAAGGGGCGATGGTTAGATTCTCTCTTGTTGGAGACGGTCATTGCCTGACACTTTTGTGGCACCAGTGTTACAATTGCCACTTGTCAGCCCAAACCTGAATATTGTCCAGGTCTTGCTGCATTTGGACATGGACTGATTCAGTATCTGAGGAGTTGCGAATGGTGCTGAACATTGTGCAATTATCAGCGAACATCCCCACTTCTGACCTTATAATGGAAGGAAGGCTTGGCCTAAATAGCCAAGTGGTTATGGTACTGGGTTTGTAACCCCAAGGTCATGAGTTCAAATTTCACAATGGGAAACAATGTAACTTCATCTGAATAGGAACAGATAGAAACATGTTTGTACTCAAAAGAGTTATAATGGAAGGAAGGTCACTGTTGAAGATGGTTGGGCCTATGACAGAGTATCTGTAACTCATCACCTTTGCTGGCCTCATCTCTAATTTGATTCCGTTTTCACCCTCACTGGATGATTGATCTTTACACCTGGACTTTCTATCTCATGTTTGTCCTGTGGAGATGACCAAGATAGGGGTATCTGTCTGCACTATTTCTCTTCCTGGCTGGTACTTCAGGGTGAAATCGTAACCCTCAAGAGTAATATCTGTAGTCTTACTGCAGCTTTACACAGCTTTTTCTTGTAGACCTGCTCTAGTGGACAGTGAACAGAGATCTGTATGGAATTTCTCACATCCACACATGGCTCTCTTTCTATGTTGTCATATCAGATCTCAGCTGAGGTTAGAGCGTCGGAGCTTTGGATGTGAATGCTATCGATTTTCCCTTTTGTACCAGGGCTGTTCCCAGTCCTTTTATGGAAGTATCCATTTGTTACAGGTTTCTCTATATTATTGACAGGCTTGGCCTCCTTGCTTACTGTTTCTTTGGGTTTGTTGAAACGCCTCTCGTGTGGCTCTGACCACCGGTGCTCAACACCTCTCATCGGGTCTCATACGTTTGCTGTGTGTTCCGACATGTGAGCTATGAAAGAACTCACACACTCGATCAAATAGCTGTCACTTATTTTGTTTGGCTGAGACTGATGCAATGTACGGCTCGACTAAACAAAATAAGTGACAGCCATTCGCTGACTCATTCCTCAGGGCAACGCCTTGACCAATCAGGGTCAAGTTTAAATTTCAAAGAATGCTCGGCAGTTAACTGTCAGTCACCACCACTGGTGCATTCTCCATGGCAATGCCACTTGCCAACAAATCAGCACTCTCTTCACATGCAGTATTAATTGTTGTTTCCCCTTACATTGACATTCCTGTGAGTGTCCTGATGAGTGCAAGATAAAAAGCTTTGACGTGTCTCTTTTTTATCAGCAATATTCAAGTCCTGTACCAAACGGCATTTGGGGAACTTGTACACGTGTCTGAATTGGGGGCTTCCTCAAAACAAACCTGAGACTAAGCCCGGATCACATGATACATTGCATCATTTCCCCTCTAGTGATGGGTACAGAGAACCTAACCACGCCCACTTAAAGATGTACCACAACACCAGGGACTGAATTTCCTGCCTGTCGGGCAGGCTGTGTGGGAGTGGCCACCCACGATCGGGTCCGCACCACCATTTTACTCGCGTGGGCCAATTAAGACCCGCCTAGTGTGAAACGCGGCTCCTGAGGACAGTGGGAGTGGGCGGGCAGCGGCTGGATTGCTATGACCACCGGGTCCAATGGTGACTTGGCCGCCTGTTTTAAAAAGCTCCTGCAGCCTTGCAAAGGCTGTGAATTGTGGCCAGTGGAAGGGCTCCCTAGAGCACCAGGCAGGAGGGTAGGGTGGGGGGGTGGGGGTGGGGGGCCCACTGTGTCCCTCGTTTCTCTTGCTGCCCTCCTCCAGGAGGTGGCAGCACAGTGGGAGGTCCTCGTTCCGAGGGGTGGGGGGAGGAGGCCCCCTCCACATGACCAAACGTGCCTGGGAGGAGGTGGTGGAGGTGGTGAGCTCCTATGACATGGTGCGGTGAACCTGGATCCAGTGCCGCCAGCTGTGGAAGGGTGAGTACCATGTTGGCATTGGTCACTTAACCCAGCAGGTAGGCTTTCCCCCCGGTGCCCCCCTCCCTGCCCCTTCCCCCAAGTCTGAGTGTAGTGATTGCATTGAATCATTAACGGCATGTGTCCTTCGCTGGGTGGGCCAGCAGATATTGCCCATGCTGAGATCACCCTGAGAGGGTGATGAAGAGATGGGTTCTGCACCCACGGCATGCGGTACACTGAGACCCACATGACTGTTTTGGGGGCAACCTGGAGGAGCTGCACCTAGGTACAGTGCTGGAACTCCAGGACATATCAAAGTCAGGGTGATGAGATGCTGGGAGGGGAACTTCAAGGTGGCATGGCACCAATCGATCTGCTGCCCTCTGCGCTCCACTTGCTTGCGCTTCCTTGCTATGGAAGGTTAGACCGTGTGGTACCAAATGTGATGTAGGCAACATTTGTTCAAGGGGGAGGGGGGGGCTAGGGTGGACAGGTCTAGCATTTTGTGTGAGTATTCGGCAGCAGCGGGGTGAGGAGGCACTGGAGCCTTGCAATGTCCCACTCTGGTTGGGGTGGGCTGTCCACGAAGAGATTCCAGGTACAAGTAGCACTAATCAATGCTCTTCTCTCCTTTTTACTAGAAGAATGCACATAATGCTGCTGAGCAGTTGAGGACTGGCGGAGGGCCAGCCCAGTTGGCAGTTCTCACCCGCTTCGAGCAGGAGACCCTCGACCTTTTGAGGCCAGTCGGTGAGGCTAGTTTGCCATGGGGCAGATATGTTTGCCCAGCAGTGAGGTCACCATGTATGTCCCAGTGGCCATAGCAGTGCTGAATGTTAATTGATTTAATTTTGCAACATGGCTTGCTCATTGGTTATGGAAAGATGAGCGCATAATGGTCCAGGGGAACAGGGATGCACTTTGACATTGCCTCCACGTTAACTGATCCACTGTCCTTGTTCTCCCTTTCAGCATCATTGGAGCAGGGCCAGGAGGAGCAGCAGAAGCCCCCTCAAACTTGAGGGGCCCAAAGTCTCACCAGCATCACACCATTTCTGCGAGGCAGACACCAGCACAGTTACTAGCACCTCGGTGGGAATTTGAACATCAGCTACTGTCCCGGGCACAGTCATGAGGGCACTTCACAGTCGCTGAAGGAGCTGGCAGAGAGATAGAGCGCCCATAGCGCCAGCAGTCAGAGGACTGCAGGGGATCAGACACAAGCTCAGTCGGTAGCTGATGATGTCCCTCTGGAGTCGTCCGTGAGGTAGCAAACTCAGGAAGTCCAGCAGGGTGTGTAGGAGGATCTGTCGGAGATACATGAGGCTATGCTTGGCTTGGTCTCTGTGGTGATGGAGTCTATGTGGACGAATCAATGAGCCTCATGTCCGAGCGCCATGTGTCTTCCATGGAGATAGTGGCGACTCTAGAGGAGTGGCTCCTCCAGGACCAATCGGCTTCCTGGGGCTGCGCTCGGACCAGCAGGCCCTTACATTGGCATTGACCTCAGCTGGTCAGTGCCAGCGTGGGAAATGTCCTGGGCACCAAGTTTCCAGCTCGGTGCCCATCCATCCACAGTGAGCAGGGAGGTCCGAAGTGACCTCACGTTGGCGCAGCAGCTGCCTGTCATCTCTGTGGTCTCCTTTCAGGACACTCCGGATGAGGGCAGCTGCTCCTCTACCCCTCTGCCAGTGACCGTTGCATCCGATGAGGTTGCAACAACTGGGGAGATGCCAGCTGTGGAAAAGGCAGCTCCCTCTCAGTTGGGACCAGCACAGGTTCCATGGGCCAGAGGACATTCGCCAAGGTCATCGAGGCCAACAGGACAGCGGAGTGAGCAGACTGGCTCACACACCAGTGCCTGCGAGGGGACAGCACCAAGATGTAGCACCAGTAAGAGTAAATTGAAGGCACCTTAGACACACCATGGGTTTCTCACTGGTGCTTTGGTGTTGCCCCGCAATGAGGCCATGATTAGTTGGTTTGCTGTTTAACACATTTGTTATTTTGATTCCTTAAGTTCATTTTGTTTAAATTTAGACATGTGACCATGGCTGAGGGTGACTCTTTTCCTCTGCAGGTGGATGGTTACCAATGATGTTGTGGATTTTGTCACACTGAGCTTTATTAACAAGGCCCTTAGTTAATGTTCCTATCCAGGCAGATTTAACACTCAGATAGCGAGTATGGGGCCTAGAGCACAGGCTTCTGTTAGAGGTTCATCTGTGGTGTGCTGGCTGAAGGCTTGTTGGATTAAAGCCTCCCGGGTGTCCCTGCCTCTCTGGAGTATGTCCGGGTCAGCATCTACCCCCCCAGCATTTCCCTGTGTGTGCTCATCCTCGGACTCACTGCTGGACTCATCGTGTGCAGCCACAGACACTGCGTGGATGTCTTCATCGTCCACTGCGTCCCCCATTTCCTGCACAAGATTGTGGAAAGCGCAGCATGCAACCAGTATCACCAACGCACGATCCTAACAGTAGTAGATGAAGGTTAATGCACACCTGAACAGAGCATCTGTAACCTGCTTGCCACAAGTGTGGATAGCTGTTTGGGAGACACCGCAAAGATCACCCACCGAGCCCTAGACGGAGCCAGAGGCATAGAAGTTGAGGGCAGCTGTGACCTTTATAGCTACTGGTATGGGGTGTCCACCCACACAGTTAGGAGAGATCTCAGGCCCAATCATCTGACAGATATAGTTGACTGTCTCCCTTGAGAGATGGAGCCTCCTTCGGCACTGCACCTCAGTGCCTATTGAGGCAGCTGCTTCGCCGCCTGTATACCCTGGCAGCAGGATAGTGGCGTCTTCTGCGGCCCCTTCCACCTTGGACTACCCTTTGGCCCTGCACCCCTTGTGCCTGCTGCTGTCCTCCCAAAAGTGGCTCCCCTGGAGGCTGAATGTACACTCCTGGCCTCGTCTCCCTTCTAGCCCTCCCTTCCCCCTCAGAGGAGGTCCCTCCAGTGGAGAGTTCTGCTCCCATTTCCAGGCTAAGGGAAGGCTTACTGAAACCTGCAGGCCCAAAAAAGATCTTCACTGCAGAGTGTTGACCTGAAGGTTGTGAGTCCAGACCAAGCAGACCAAGCGTTTTGAAGTATTGCAGATCACACAGGCAAGTATCAATAACTTTGAAAAATCAATATTCCACAGAGCACATTCGCGATCTTACTGAGCCCTCTTATCCCACCCGTGGATGAGGTTTATACAAATGTGTCCTATCCGCCTGCCCGTGTGCTGACCTGAAGATCGTACGGCGCAAAATTGCCGTCAATTGGCGCCTTAGGTGGCCAGTTAATTAATGGCGGGCGCACATCCGAGATCATCGTGTGCCCACCCAATGAAATATCGCGATGGTGTGACGTGGAGTCGGGACACTCGCCCGATGTCACCGTGCGTCATTTTATGTGTTGGCATGTGGGACCCGCCCCTCACACGCCAACGGGAAAATTCTGCCCCAGCTTTCCTCGTTCTCTACATTGCTTCAGGGAGACGGGAGGCACATTCATTTCCATTCACACCGTGGATCTGGATATCGTCAGCTACGCCAGGCCCTCCTCTGTACGTCTCACCTACTCCCTGCTGGAGCACATCCTGCCTTACTTTAAGGCCAGAAGGTAGACGTGGGAATGTGCACCCACCCAAGTGTGTGTTGAATGGTGTCAAAGCAAAGATTCCTCATTGAGCTTTCTGAAACTGTTCACCCTGTCGGTTCTGGTGTGATCTCCTCAGTGTAGGAATGGAGTGATCCTTCTTCATGGCTTGGTTAAGATCTTCAGGATCCAGGCAAATTCTTGGCTGTTCATTTGTCTTCTCTGTTATCACGATGGAATTTACCCAATCTGTAACTCTGCCAATCACCTTCTCTTCTTCCATCTCCCGAAACTCTCCTTCAATCTTTCCTTTTAGTTTCATTGGTACTTTACATGGGGGATGGGTCATTGGTTCCTGTGTCGAATGGATAGTGATGTGATACTCAAATCCTTCAAAGCATCAAAGCACCTCATCAAAACACTCTGGGTACATGAGAACCAGATTTTCCTTGCTTCGGATTGGATGGTGCTTTTCAACGGGTGTAACACCCACAACCCTCAGTGTCACCTCCTTTCCCTCATGGCTTACTGGGATAATCTGCAGCTCACCACCACCACTCAACCCCAGGATGGCCAGACCATGTGTCTCAGTGATGTAGCACACACAGTTAGCAGCTTTTCCTTTGGGTGTCCCTCTGATTTGGGCTGCTCAGAGCTGTTGGATCTCAGTTCCCCTGTATGCCCTTAGCATGACATCACTTGGTTTCAGAGCACCTTTCCTTAATTAACCATTATCTTTCAAATTTTCAGGAAAAGAATCATCTGGTTTGGCCTGATCAGGTTGATGTTATTCCTTCTCATTCACCCTCTTTCTCCATCTCTGATAACTCATTTACCAGCATCTTTCTTTGCTCTGTACATTTTCCCCCAGCGATTGGACTTTCCACAGTTCTAGTTCGATCCATATGTGGGACATTTCCTTCTGTCTGTGCACTCATTGTCCACAGGTCCTGGACATCTTTCCCTCCGTCTGGTCTGCATTCCTATGTTGCAGTTTCACAGCAACAGCCCGAAGGACAGCCACTCGGGCAGCCGGCATCTTAACCTGTCTACTCGTGGTTTGACCTGCTCTGCCAATGTCTACAGCCTGCAACATTGTGCGCTTGTCCTTTCCAATCAAATCTTTTTATACTTCAGGACATGCAGAGCCCCAAATGAGCTGATCCATCGGCCCTTCCTCTCCTCAATTTTACATTTTCTGGTTGCAATTTTCACTCCCGTTAAGATATTGTCACTGGCTCACCTGATTCCTGCCTGAAGCTCCGACGTGCATATCGGTGCATCTGATGACTTAACTTTAGCTGGAGAGGTGCCCTGAATTCTTCAGAACATTTAGTTGGGTTTTTTACTGTCGTCTTCAGTTCTCAACTGGTAAACAAATTTAACACTTTCTGTCCTGCCCACAAAAGAATGTCGCTGACCTGTTTCCCCTTCACTAGTGTCTTTTAGAAAGCTATTGATTGTCAACCTGCACTCTTGTTACAATCCTCACATGCCTCTACGATGAGATCAGATTCCCAATACGTTGTGAATTGGAGCCGCGTGTTCAGTGCTGAGGCAGTGGACATTCTGTTTTCTCTTTGGCACTAATTTGCATTAATTTTTCCAATCTAATTCAGCATCAAACCCGTTTAAAAAGTTTGAGTTTTTTTATTCGCAGACATCCCGCTGCCACCATGTTATGTTTTCTTGTCCCAAGAAGTTGAAAATAACCAAGGCCTCAGACTCAAAATACTGGGGCTTCATTGAGCCTATTTTGTCCAGTTCTCCATGTGGCTGTTAGACTAACATTGCTGCTCGGTACCTGACAGCGGTAGATATGGCACCTCAGATGTACGTTCTCATAGCAAATAGTTCCTAGTTGTTTGTGAGTGATATAACAATATAACGGGACTAATTCCACCGTCATGATCCCACCTCCATCACCAGGCTGTCAGGAAACCCCACGTTTTTCTGGAGTCGGTTCTAAAGTCTCAATCGAAAGACCCGAGGCAGGTACATGAGCAGGATGTCCCTGGAGTGTAGACCGGCAGGAGGGCCCACCTTGACCACCATTTTTTTTTTCAATAGTTCCGATGATCCCGTAGAAATGTTGGCAACTGTCCTGAGCCTCAGTTGCTGCATTAGAAAATGTTCTGGGGCCCTCCTGGGCCTCAATACCTGCTGAAAGTCTTCCCCTTCTGTGGGGTCATCCCCCTGCCTCCCTTTGTCCCTCACTGACCCCCCTCAGCATTCACTTGCCTCCAATGCCACCTTTAAGTCTGAAGAGATCCTATAATTTATCTTTCAAGAGGTTTCCTGGGGGAGAGTTTTCTCCCCGTCGGGCAGGCTGAGTGGGCATGGGCGGGCGCACAGCTGATCGCTGCCCGCGATTGGCTGCGTGCCACCATTTTACGTGGGGGAGGGGGGCCAATTAAGGACCACCCAGCGTGATGTTAACCCGGAAGAGCTACCTGTCCGGGCTGGGGGAAGAGGCTGAGTTGGGGCCCAGGCTCAGAAATCTCACTGGGGCCTGGGGCTGCCTCAGGGAGGTTACTTTGAGGTTGAAAAATTGAAATAAAGAAGAAAAAAAAATGATTCAGACGTGTCCCCTTATGTGACAGTGTCACATGAGCTGGGACATGTCAATGAAATGTAATAACAATTTTTATTAAACTTTTTATATAAACCTGTGGATGAGGTCCCATGAAAAATGCAAAGGCCGCCTGGGCTCTTTGCCTGCCCCCCCTCCCCCCCCAACCCCACCCCCCCCCCCCACCCACACCCCCACCCCCACCGATAAGCCTAAGGTTGGACGGGCAGCCCTGTTAATTGGGACAATTGGTTTCTAATTGGTCGCAAGAGGCCTTTGACAGTTCAGAAGCCGACTCTGGTGCGCGCCCGCCGAACCGAAGATCGGAATGACGCGCGGCGATTTTATCCGTCGGCGAGCGGGGCCTGGCCCCCCGCATGCGGACCAGAAGATTCAGGGCCTGGGCGCCTGTCCTGAGTCCGTGGCCGTTCCTGCCTCTTCTCACTCCGTGGGGGTTGTGGAGATTTTCCTGAAGCCTTCCCACCCCGGTGAACACGCTGAAAGGTCTGACCTTGGGCCTTTTGATAGGGGTGGATAGGCTTCCTGCCCGTGCTCTGCAAAATGGCTGCCGGTAGAAATGGGGGCGGGACTGGCTCCCGTGAGGCTTGGCGGCCATTTTCTTTACCATCCCACCTCCACTGCAAAACCAAAAGAACCTGCCTCTAAGAATCTCTTGTACGTGGCCAACTACAGAATTAGTAGAAGAAAGGGAGAATGAGAAAAGACTAAAAAGTTAAACGATAAAATATTAAAATGAGCCATTTCACTTTTACGAACGTGACTTTATTGAGGTAAAATCAAAATAAACTTCCAAATTCTAGCCTTGGCCCCCCCACCCCCCCCAGTCACCACAATACCTCTGGAGTTATCATTTTATTTAACCCTTCCCTTGTCTCTATCTTTGACGTCTTGGCCTCAGTAAAACCTTTACTCATTCCCATCCTGTTTCTTCCAGGTCTCGGCCCTCCAGAGGACGCACACCGAGGTCGTCACAGACAGGGCGTCACAGTCAGCAGGCTGCCCCCACCTCTGCTGTGGATGTCCAGGGAGCAACAAGTCTAGCGGCAGGGTTAGGAAGGTTAAGAAGATGCAGTTGCACAGCCTGGGCATGGGTGTGAATCACTTGTACATAACATTCACTATTGTAAATAAACTCCCAAGAATGTCTCCTTGCCTATGGCTCCTTGTTATGATGAGCAGTCTTTGTGTCACTCACATGTGAAACCTGGGTCCTGCACAAGATAAAGGCAGGTGTCTCAGTCCAGGGCCTCTTCTATCTGCAGTGTGTAACCTTCAGACCAAAGTGATGGTCTGGCTTCACACTCTCTGGACACATTACTGATGCCTGCACCTCAATGGTGCTGGTCATTGCTGTCAGAATGTCGTGGGTAAGCATCACAGAGTTCCGTCATTCTCTCTGTGTGCTCTCAGCACCTTTAAGGTGGGGCTGGTCCCCATCTCTTCAGCGTCTGTGACCGGTGATGCTGTGCTCCTGACGGGCTCAGGTGCTGAAGGTTGACAAAGGATCAGGCGCATTTAAAATTTCACGGCTACGTCTCCGTGATATGACCCTGATCACAGAGCGCAAATGAGCTGCCCTCAGCCAGACAGGAGTCAGAGATTCACAGAGGCCATATGAAGATCTATAGTGTCCCCACTGCATGTTATCATCATCCTCTTGGAATCGAGGGACTGTTAGGGCCTCCACTCCGTCTCCATGACAGGTGCCTTATCACAAAGGGTGTGTGCGCTGCCAACAGCCAGACTGGAGTACAAACGTTCACAATTCAATATGAGGATCTACAGTGTCTCCTCACTGCATGTCATCATCATCCTTCACAAATCTAGCAGCTATGAGGGCCTCCTGATTGCGCCTACCTTGTCTGGCCTGTGTGAGGGCCTCATCGTCATCATCATCGTCTTCGAGGACACCCTCACCCTCATCCCTATCGACATCCTCATCTGAGGAGACCTCCAGCTCCTCCATCTCCTCCTCAGCCAGCTCCTCTCCCCATTGCAGCGCCAGGTTGTAAAAGGTGCAGCAGATGATGATGATGTGTGACACCCTCTGTGGACTGTATTGCAGGCTCCATCAGACCGGTCCAGGCACCAGAGCCTCATTTTCAACATCCTGATGGTTTGCTCCACCAGGTGCGAGTTGCAGCATGAGCCTTGTTAAACCTTCACTCTGCTGCAGTCTGAGGCCGCCACATGGGTGTCATCAGCCACGTTCCCTGTGGGGAGGACTTGTACCCGAGGAGCCATCCCTGCAGCCTCTGTGGGCCCTGGATGTCACCCCAGATGAGACCTACTGAGAATGTAAGAGTCGTGGACATTCCCTGAAAACCCTGCACAGGCCTGCAGGGTGTGTTTCTGGTGGTCGCACATCAGCTGCACATTCAGCGAATGGAAGCCCTTGCGGTTGGTGTAGTTCATCATGGGTAGTGACAGAGATCTGAGCGCCACGTGAGTACAGTCAATGGCACCCTGCACCTGTGGGAAACCTGAGATCTGGGCAAATCCGATCGCTCTTGCATTCTGGCTCTCCTGGTCCCAGGCGAAATGCACAAAGTTGTGTGTCCTCACTAAGATGGTATCCGTGACCTCATGGGTGCATTTGTGGGTGGAGGTTTGTGATATCCCAGAACGATCACCTGTGGAGCCCTGAAAGGAGTCACTGGCATAAAAACTGAGCACCACAGTCACTTTCACAGCCACTGGCAGTAGAAGCGCTTCATGTACCTGTGGCGACAAACCCTGCAGCAGCTGATAGATGTGACCAAGCAGTTCCCTGGACATGTGCAGTCACTGGTTCTTGGTCATCTGGCTCTACCTAGGCACTGACCAATGATGGCTCTCTGGCCCTTCAGCAGTGTGTGGGAGCCCTGGCCATCCCTTCTTGCTGCTCCTCCATCGCTCTCTTCTCTGTCCTCTTCACTCTCTGTTCAGCCCAAGGCATACAGCTATTCACCAGGCTCCACGCTCCTCATGTACTCCTCCTGCCGGATGAAAGAGAGAGACACGTGGGTTAGCTTGGGTGTAGGAAGAACCTCTCCTGGTTAAGTCTAAAGGCCTCTTAACGCATCCCAGAGAGCGCTGGTGGCTACTATGTGGACGGCCAGAGTTTAGAGCTTAGTGGCTGCCCGAAAATTGGTTGGCAGCAGCTTTGCCCACTGACTGCCGGCTGTGCTCTCAGCTCAGGCACAGGCATTCTCCTAACCCGCACTGCAAGGCTGCACTGTTAGCTTAAACTGTGGGGGAGGCTGGTCCAAACTGGAACGATGATATTATAAGGGGCTGTGAACATCTCCAGCAGTGACTGCTCCATGGCCAGTGAGAACAAAGAGATTGTACAACGTGCCCAGTTGTTGACCTGTTCTGCAATCCACTAAAAAGCTCATTAGTTTGCAGCCTGTCCCCGAGGGGTGAAAAGCTCTGGAACACTTGGTGGCGTTTCCATGCCTCTGTATTGCTTGAATAGGCAGAGAAGCTAGAGGCCCAACTCCAAGCATTTCAATGTGGCCGCACCTGAACGGTCTCAGCTGCACAGGAATGGTCACTTTATCCGGGTTTCCCGAATGCGTGGCTGTTTGCCCCTTCCCCACCCCTCACGTGCTTGTGAGCTACCTTCATCTGCAGGGCAGCCCTTGCCCCTCCACCCCAAAGTCCAACCTTGAAGTCCAACAGGCGTCCCTCGCTAGTGCTGCACAATGTTACTGCGCGCTCACCTCCAAATCCCCCTCAAAGTGCAGGCTGCCACGTGCACGCCTTATATAAGCTGTTGTGTAGTCACACTGATGTGGGTGGAAGATCCATCTGGAGGGGGTGGGGGTGGGGGGATTGATTCCAGCGGGCTGGCCTTGTAATGATTTGCTGATGTATTACAAAGGGGCTCCCGACACCCGAGGGTGGGGAGCGCGGCCCACCACCGCCGGGCTGAGCGCTCGGTCGCAAACTGCTTCCACGATGTTGTAAAGCTGATTTTTGGCTTTCCGGCCATGTTGTCCACTCCCAGCACCGAACGCGCCCAACGCCAGCGGGCAGGGATGATTCCGCCCAAAGTGTTCTGGTCTCCTCATGCTTCGCTTGTTACAGGCTGTTTGTCTGATGCCTGTTCGTCCCTGGGCGGATGTGGCCTCTCTGGGGACTGTGGTTGCCATGGCGAGTGTTGCTGCCGTGGTAATTGATGCTGCTGATCAGATGCCTTTGTGGGGGAACGGCTGAAGCTCTGGCGCTGATGATCGTTCAGTCCCTTGTGCGGTTGGTGAACTTACATGTTCCTCAGGAGCTGGTCCTGCTGTGAGTGAGAGGCTTCTCCAGCTGCACATGTACCCGTGCGGTTAAGACAATATGTCTGGTCGCTCAGTTTCACCGTTTACAATCAAGGTGACATCTTCTCCTCGCAGGCCCCAAGTTACCAAGCGAGCTGACTTTTGTTGGGTGTTTACTCTCTGACCAGCTATCCAATTCTCATCTCTGGCAATGATTTGGCAGCTTTATCTAAGTGAAGTTTGCCTTTCGGTTGTTCACTTTGATTTTTTCACTCACTTCCTGTTACCACTTCCAGCTTCAGTGGGTGTTGCCAGCCATTGGGAGAGTATTCCGGGTGCAGCGTGATATCAGTCACTGAATTGGACTATTTCCACGCCTTCAGTAGGTGTCTTCCTCCACACGCCTTGTACACGTGTGTGCTGGACCTACTCGCTATTCTGAGGATCCCTTTGGCAATTTTCACCACTGCTCCAGCCTTTCCATTTGACGGGAGGTACAGAGCGGAGATGAGGCGGAGATGCTGACTTTCCCAACTATTGACAAAGAGCCTGAATCCTTCACTTGTCAATGGGGAGCCATTGCTGCTCATCACAATGTCGGGAATGCTGTAACGACTGGAGCATGCTTTCAGGAATTCTACAGTCTCACGTCAGCTTGACTATTTCCCAATAATCTGAATGGTAGTCAACGGTGATGAATAATCAGTCCCGAAGAGAGTGAAGAGATCTGCTCCAAGCTTCATCCACAGTTTGCCTGGGATGTCAGGAGTCATGAGCAGCTCTTTAGCTTGATGTTCATTACAAGTGCCGCATGGCTGATATGGTCCTTGCTGACGTTTGGCCAGTACAGATTTCCCTTGCCTTCCTCAGACTAGACCTGGTTCCTTGAAGTCCTGTGTGGATGTGCTTCAGCACCTCTTTCCTCACCTCCTGAGGATCGATGACTCTAGTTCCTTTGTACAAGATGTCATCTTGGGCAATTCCTTCATTTCTGTATGGCCAATACTCTCTGATGGCAACAGGCGTGTCGGTGACAGTTCCGGCCACCCTGTCATTGCTACTTTGTGTAGCATTTGGGGAGTTGCATCAGAGCAAGATGCTGATCTCTCAGGCTCAGTGACTGTGCTGGGCTGATGATTCCAGCGTGTGTCGTGCTGCTGCCTCTCCTCAAATCGGGAAGATTTCACACTCTTGTGCTTGCATCAGCCTCTTCCTTCAAAGGGAGTGCGGCTCTCGGTGTATATCTATTTCCCTTGCCTGTACTTTGCTTCCAAATGAAACCTCTGCAAACAAAATAAGGTCCTTTGCAGATGCTTTGGAGCAGATAGAAGCACTTTGAGAAAGATAGTTTGAAGTGGCTCCACAATCACTTTCTCTCTCCCAAACAGGGACTGATTAAAATACTCACAAGTAAAGACAATAGCCAGGCTTGCATAGCACCAGTCTGTGTTAACGCTCTGGATGCAAACACAGCTGGATGTCCTTTCTGTATGAGGGTTGCTCCAAGTCCTGTCTCACTGGCTTCTCACTGCAGGGTGACCTCATTATTAATATCATCACACCAGCGAGGTCATCGCTAGCTGTTCAATACGAGCAAATGTTGCTTCTTGATCTGTGCCCCCATACCACTGAGCACCCTTTGTAGTGAGCTTGTCTTGAGGCTCACACTCCGATGACAAAGGGGCAAAGAACTTTGCCAGGTAGTTCACAAAGCCAGCAAATCATTGGACTGCCTTCGCATCTGTCAGTTGTAGCATCCCCTGCTACCGCTCTCACCTTACCAAGATCAGGGCTTTCTCCGACTTCCTCTCTCAGTACGTGACCAATGGACGTGACTTCAGTCCTCTTCAGCTGCAACTTTTTCTTGTCTATTTCAGGTTCCCCTGGCGAGCGAGCTCTCTCTGGCTGTCTCACTCGGTTCTGACTGTGGCTTCTTCCATCGTCTCCACACATCCGTAGACCAGCAGATCATCCATGATTGCTTCCACTCCTGACTATCCCATGCTGTCTACACTGAAACCCTCCTGGTGCAACAGAAATGCCAAACAGCATGCACAACTATGTGAACCTCCCAAATGGCATCCAGAACATAGCGAGGAACCACTGCTTTCATCCAAGTCCACTTGCCAGTATCAATCCTTCACATCCAGGGTAGGAAAGACCTTTGTCTTGGAGAGTTGCAGCAAAATTTCTCGAGTGGTTGGCATGGGGTAATGAGATCTCTTCAAAGCTTTGTTCAGGTCCTTTGCATCTATACATACTCTCAGCTTTCCTGCATTTCTCATGGTTACCATCCTGCTAACTAGGCCTGGAAGCGCTGTCGCTTTCCTTATTCCTCCCATCTTTCCAAGCTCCTCTCTCTTGTCTTTCAGGCTGGATTCGAGGGCAGCTGGAACTCTCCTGGGAAGAGGCTGAGATGGTCTCACACTCTCATCGACCTCAAGATGATATTCACCAGGAAGATGTCCAAGACCTGTGAAAACAACTTTGTAATTTTTTTTAGGATCTGTTTCGCAGTCGATGGTTTGGCGTCATGTGAAAAACTGCAAAATCTTCTGTTTCTTGAAGGGGGGGAGGGTTACCAGTCCAAACATTTGACTTGTTTCAGCCACAATGAGGGGATTTTGCTTTGTGTCCGCTATCTTGAACTGTAGAGCTTTTCTCCTCCTATTGCATTGGGATCTCAGCTTAGTTTATCCACTTGGGGTGAGCATCATTCCATCGTGCGGGTCTCAACGTCCCCTTTGACGGCTTCGTTTTCAGGTAACCACCTTGAGCAACCTCACACGGGTCCTCGAAGCTCATGACACTGCACAGAGTGCCGGTGCCTATCTGACTCTTCGTATTAACTTGATGCTCTCCTTCCGCAGCCAGCATCCCAATCGTCACATTCTTTCCCTTGAGAAGGGAGGTGCCAACCCATTCTAGGATGTGGAGTGACTTGTTAGGGTCATTTCTGTTAGGGTCATTCTAGGGTGTGGAGTGACTTGTTAGGGTCATTTCTCCGGCAACCACCTTTACGGGCTTGTTGTTCTTCTTTCTAACATAACACTGATGTGCAAAGTGATTCAGTTTCGTATAGTTTGTGCAGTGTCCTCCGTAACATTTACATCCAGTTCTCCGGCCTTGGTCTTTCCGTTAGCCCTTCTGCAAATAGTTCTTCCTTTTTCCCCATTGTTTTGGGCTCGAAAGGCCTGAACTTTGTCTCAACAGAACCCAAAGCCTCGCCAGTCCTTCCATCTCTAGCTGATGATAAATCACTTCAGAGCTTCAGTGCATGTCAATGGTTTTCCTGAGAGTAAGTGTCTCTTCTCCCAGCAGACGTGCTCCCAGGGTGGGGTCTCTTGTCCCTAAGACAATCCCATCTGTGGTCAGATCACCCTTCAGCTGCCTGAACTCACAAGGTTCAGCTAGACATCTCAGTGCAGTTACAAGTTGATCAATGTTCTTCACCACTTCCTGAGCTCCGATGTTGAACACTTGGCGTTCATATGTAACGTTAGCAGAGGCCTCAAAGTGGGTCCTTAAGCCCTCCAAAGTTTCACAAGACTGGCTGTTCCTCTCCTCAGAGAAGTCTGGGGTGCAATCTAGCTTGTAGCACTCTTTCCTCAGCACTGATAAGAGTTGTTATTCTTATCTCTATGTGGCAATTTTATAGTTTTGCCATTGAGACCGGAAGAATTTCCAATTTATTTTCAAATCTGCCTTCATCTCCATAGCAACAGGTACTGCAATATTCAAAGCCATACTGACTCACCCAGTGACCAATGTCCTGTACAAAGATGCAGACTGAAATTTTAATTATTCTCTGCTTTTTCTTACAGCTTCAGGCTCTCTCACAGCTATCGAAATCCACACAAATCCTGACACCATGTTCCAAGTGGTGGACGAAATGGCTTCTGCCTTTAAACACCAATGATGATATCAGAGGTCACATAACTATGAAAAACTTATGGCCACAAAGTCACTTCTTCGATCACTGGAAACCTAAAATAAAAAAAAGTGCTGGAAAAACTCAGTCTTTGTTTCCTCAGGAGTTGACTATTTGAAAGTCCTCCCACTTTCCAACCTCCATAAACTTGAGCTCATCCAAACCTCTGCTGCCCACATCCTAACTTGCACCAGGTCCTTTTCACCCCTCACCCCTGCAATCGCTGACCTTACGCCTGGCAAAAGCCTCCATTTTAAAATTCTCTTACTTGTTTCCAAGTCCATCCATGGCCTCACCCCTCCTTATCTCTTCTCCTGTTCTACAACCCTCCGAGATATCTGCTCTCCTCCAATTCTGGCCTTTTCCCGATTTCCATCACCCCACCACTGGCGGCCTTTGCCTAGGTCCTGAGTTCCGGAATTCCCTTCCTATACCTCTCTGCCTCTCTCTTCTCCTTTAACACTTTCCTTAAAACTTGCCCGTTCGATGAAGACTTGATCTCCTGTAGAGGACCTCAGGACATTTTGCCATGTTAAAGGTGCTGTATAAATGCGAGGTGTACTTGGTGCCAGAGGTCAACAATAATAGTTTTTTTTTTAAAAAGTGCTCATTTCTCTCTGGTATCCATAACGTGACTTCCTGGAGAATGGACCTTCAGTTTAATCAGAGAATCTAGCTTCTAGCAACAGTGAAGGCATTCTGTCACTTTTACCTTGACAACAACTCAATACATAATCACAAGCAAAGCTACCTTGGTGAAAGCAGATTGCTTCACTCTACATTGGAACTCAAAGCAGATTATTTATTCTGCATTACAGACACAAAGCTTGAGGGGACATGTAGAAAATTAACCAGTCTTAACCCTGGCTTGCAATGAGGAATATTTCCCCCACCACCACCCCATGTAAAATCGCAAATGTGTGGGAAAGACTAATTATGTTAAATAACATCTTTAAAAATCAAGCTGGAAGACATGTGCAGATCGAGGTGATTGAGGGCTGCCTGGGGAGGGACAGTTCTCGAGTTGTTGGGGAGAAACAAGCTCAAATTTTATAATGTTCATCGGGGGGAAGAGTATTTGAGAGGTTTACGAAGGGGAAGGGGAGAGAAAGCGTTAAGGAAGTAGCAAAGGTTAAGGTGATGATGTAAATCAATAGTCCAAGAGGTTAGTTTTCAAAAGCCTTGTAGAGAAAAGGGATGAGGTCAAGAGAAATACACAGAAGAAAAATCAATGGCGGGACTCCTCACGAATCATGTCTGCTGCAAAGGTTTTCTACTTGCAAAATGCAGTCTGTATAATTGTCCCTGAGATTAATCCCCCCCAACCTCAGCTTAAACACCTGTTCCCTTCACTATCAGCAGACAGTGACTGCAAGTTGCTTTGTCATTAAAAAGGATGTAAGATCCATTCATCCAAAGCTAGTTTCTTTTCTGCAGAATCAATCATTTTTTGTAATAAAAGTAATTTCACTAC
The DNA here is from genome assembly GCA_026770705.1 of Isurus oxyrinchus. Lineage (NCBI taxonomy): Eukaryota > Metazoa > Chordata > Chondrichthyes > Lamniformes > Lamnidae > Isurus > Isurus oxyrinchus. Next base: position 6,110,803 of record JANJGN010000030.1, on the reverse strand, counting down.
AATAGCACTGGTGATTTTCCACACTGTGGGTTTCTGATCTCTGCCAATCCACTAGGAAGGTGACAAGTGGAGGTCAAGCAGACTGTCACAGCAAAGGGGAGAGAACATCAAACAGAGTTGCCTGGTAGTACAGAATGTGAATCTTGCTGAAAAGAGAGACATGTTGCTGAAGCTTTTCATCTTGCACTCATCAGGACAAACACAAAAATGCCAAATTTCAAATGCTCACAACAATTTATACTTCAGGAGAAAAGGGTGCTGATTAGTGGGTGAGTAAATTCTGATTGGCCAAGGTGTTACAAATTTAGAGAGCAACAGGGAACTCAATCGTAATTATAAAACATTTACTGTTAGAAATGATTCTGTGATTGGGCAGCACTTGCTAAACAATCCTGAGTGCGCTAGTAGCTACACTAACAACCAAATTAAGATATTCAGCCAAGCTCATTTATACTTGTAGAAGTGACATACATTCATACACAGGGACACGTTCTCTGAAAGCAAAAGAAATATGTTCAAGTCTTGCACCTTTTTGAATTACCCAGCAGCTTGGAGAACCTATAGTTCCTGATTGCTTTCTCCATGGCAATGCCTCAGCCAATCAGAGTTGACTTGCCAACCAATCAGTGTTCTTTTCTCCTGTAGCAAAAATTATTGCGAGTATTTGAAATTTGGTGATCTTGCATTTCTCCTGATGAGTGCAAGACAAAAAAGTTCAGCAACTTGTATCTCTCTTTTCAGCAATATCAAACAGAGAGAGGCCCATTGAACCCATTGGACCCACTGCTTCCAAAGTCTGGGTTTTAGCACCATTGCCATAAACTCTACACCATTGCTCCCTGCTCTTTCGAACCCAAGTCAACATAAACTCCAACACAGTTAATCTAACATCTCACGTCTCACGACTTTACCAAGAGAGTGGTTCGAATATGGAACAGTCACCACCGTGAATAGTTGAGGTCAATGGCATAGACACATAAGGGTGAGTACAGGAGAGAGAAAGGATTTGCTGATAGGGTGAGATGGGAGAAGGCACATGTGAAGCACAAGTGCCAACATTGATCCGCTATGCCTGATGGCCACTTCTGTGCTGTGAGTTCTATGTAATTCTGCTGTTGAAAACCCCATCCATACCTTTGTTATCTTTCAACTCAATGATTCCAATGCCCTCCTGCTCAGCCTCCTATCTTGCAACCTCTGTAATCTTGAGCTTATCCCAAACTCTGCTGCCTCGTCCTAATTCACACTAAGTCCCATTCACCCATCACCCATAACCTCCAGTGACCTTGAATTTTCAAATTCCTCTACACCCTGGCCTCTCCCTACACCTGTAACACCCCCCCTCCCCCACCCCTCCAGCCTTGCATCTCTCTGCACTCATCTAATTCTAATCTCTTCCGCATCCTGAATCTTAATCACTGGACAATCAGCTGCTGTGCGTGGGCCCTAAAGTCTGGAATACCCTCCCTGTACCTCTCCATCTCCCTCTTCCTTTATGAGGTTCCGAACCTATTGCATTGACCAAGCTTTTGGTTACCTGTCCTAATATCTCCTTATTTGGTGGTGCAGGAAGGTTTGCTTACTAACACTCTTGTGAAGTATCTTGGGATTTTATTGCATTAAAGGTGCAATATAAATGTGAGCTGCTGTTATTGTGCCAGGATAGATGCTTAAACTAACATAGTTATTCCCAAAGGATATGGGGAGAGGAAAATCCAGGCACAGTTCCCACCCCTGAGAGCTATTTTTGTTTACATTGCACATTATTATGGCGTTAACTGCTCACCTCCTATTTACAAGGATAATAGATGCCCTTACATTCCAGGAGAAGGAAACATGGAAACAAAAAGAGGCCATTCAGTTTATCAATCCCACCACGTTTACAACCCGTGGACACTCTGTCCTTAGATAGACTTGATTTCAGCTATTTAATACCCATACCACACTCTCTGATCCCAGAATCCCAGAAGGAAAAAAAAAAAATAAAAACCGGAAAATAAGAACATTGGTCCGAACAGGTCCTGGATACCTTAAAATGGAACACCAGTAAAAACTGGGAAATGGGAGCACTGGTCCGAACTGTTTTTTTTCTTTCTGGGATATTGGACCATTTCTAATCTCTTCAAGTGAACAAGGCCATAAAAAAGCAAATACAGCACTTGGTGTTAGTGTTGGGACTGATTGAGCGCACAAGTACAGAAATTACTTTCAACTTGTATCGAGTTGATGAGTCAGCACTTGGTGTACGGCGCACAGTTCTGGTCTTCATTATTCTTGAAAGGGTTTAGAGGCACTAGACTGGATGCAAAAGAGCATTTATGAGGATGATAGTCAAACTGAGACGTTATAACAGACTGGGGTTCTTTCCTCAACTAAATAAAGGACCATTGGGTGACCGGACAGGGGCCTTTAGGATTATGAAGGGGTTTGATAGGGTTGATCAGGACAGGAGGTTTCCACTTGTGGAGAGTCCAGAACTTGGGGCCACGAATATTAGGTAGTCCCCAATAACGTCTTCTCCCAGAGAGCTGTTAGAATGTGGAACTTACTACCACATGGAGTGGTTTGAGGTAAATAGTGTCTGTCTTCAGGTACCATGCCCTAGGAGAGGAGATCTCATTGAAACCTACAAAATACTTAAAAGGAAAGACAGGGTAGATGCAGGTAAGATTGTGTCTCCTGGTTGGGGAGTCTAGAAACAGGGGACACAATTTCAAAATAAGGGTAAGCCCCTGAGGACCGAGACGCTGAGAATATATTTTACTCATGGGGCTGTGAATCTTTGGAATTCTCTATACCAGAGGGCCGTGGAAGTTCAGTCATTGAGTATGTTTAAAGCAGAGATTGACAGATTTCTAAATACCAATGATATAAAGGGATTTGGGGATAGTGTGGGGGAAAAAGGCATTGAAGTGGATGATCAGCCACGATCGTATTGAATGGCGGAGCAGAATTGATGGGCTGAATGGCCTATTCCTACTCCTATGTTCCTATGTTAACCTTGGTCTGGAGATGTGGATGGTCTTCACTGGTGGTACATTTGTCCAGTTTGCGAGGCTCTTCAGCAAGATTGTTCCTTGTTTACCTCCATCTCTTTTATCATCAATCTTTCCCATTAGCATCAGACTTTCTAAATCATGATTTCTTATTACGTGCCTAAGAAATCCCAACTGTCTCTCCCTGATCTTGGTCAGCAAAGCCCTTTTGGTCTCGGGTTTTACGGCCAGTCCTTCATTGGTGGTGTACGTGTGTTTAAAGGGATATTGGATAATGTGCACGTGGGAGAAAGGGACAGAAGATCAGGGTGGGATGAAATAGGGTGGGATGAGGCTCATGTGGAGAATAAACACTAGTATGTAACAGATGGGCCGAATAGCATTTAAGTCTGACCTGCTGCTTTCCATAGACGACCTTTTCACTCCCTGAACAGTATCACTGGCAGCATACCCGGACTGAATGGGGAGGCAATTGCACACACAGTAACGTGTAAGGTCAAGCTACACTTCTTTACTTTGCGAGCATATACTTTATTCATAAAACTTGTATAAGTTTTACAATTTACCATTTACAAAACATTTCAACTTGAAAATGACACAAAATCCAATAAAATCCAACTTGTCTCCATACAGTGTGTTCCGTTCCTCGGTGTAATTCTGTTGATGTTTGCAGTATACATTCGATGTCAGGCATACAGCCTGAGAGAAAACCAGCTCAAATTGAAAAATCACAAGAAGTGCAATAGGATTCAACTCTCCTTCACACAGTGTGTACCTTTCTGAGGTGCCTTAATATGATTCCAATACTTCTGCAATCAAACAGTCGCTGGGTAAAATACAGCTTGAGTTTTGCTGAAAAAAGAGACATGTCAAATCTTTTCGTCTTGCACTCACCAGGTCACTTTGCAAGAAAACCAATATCAAGGGAAAACAACAATTTATGCGGTATTAGAAGAGGGTGTTGATTGGTTGGTAAGTGGACTCTGATTGATAGAGGTGTTGCCATGGAGAATGCACCAGTGATGGTGACTGACAGTTAGCTGCCAAGTGTTGTTTGAAATTTAAACCAGGCAGCTTGACCCTGATTGGTCAAGGCATTTCCCTGAGGAATGAGTCAGCGAATGGCTGTCACTTATTTTGTTTAGCTGAAACAGGCACATTTTTTTACTGTCTGCAAAGAACAGGGCCCTGTGTAATAATATATGTAGCTTCCAGTGAGTCCAACTGACAATCTTAAATTGGTTGTCAGTGTAATTTTCAGCACACTGAGGATTATTTAGTAAATGTTGTCCAATTGCGGAATCACATCTAATGTTGGACATTGTGTTTTGAGTTTTGCAATAATGGGCTGGTAAGGTACGGTCTAAACCCAGCCGGTTGCAAACAGCAGTTGTGACATGCTGTTTGATACAATTCGCCAGTCTTTAAGACATACGGCTTACATACCTAGCATCACACTGGCACTGAAATTCATATCCAACATTACTCATTTGTGTGATAGGCAGAACGTCTTTTTGGCTTGACGGCAGCATCCTGTTAGTGGTGAATACCACTCATGTTGCTACTGTATAGTGACAGCGTGAAACAGCTAGCTTCACCTGGTACTCACAGTTTTAAGATACCTTGCCCTTCCAAGGTAATCTGAGGTAGACTGGGCACTTTTCAGGGCTAAAAGTGACGGTCTTAGGCCTATTGATGAGTTTGCGTGATATACAGCGCAAAACGATCTGATCAGGGGAGCCATTATCCTGCAGGATGTCTTTGAGGTGCCCTATTTCAGCATCAAGCGTGCATGGTAAGCAAATGGCTCAGGCCCTATTTACAAGATTGCTGATAAGAACAATCTTATAGCGTGTGGAACTGTAAGAATCCCAATATGTATATTGACCAGTGAAGGGAGACTAGGGGGAGAATTTTCTCCCTGTCGGGTGGGGGGGGCGCTGAGCGTGAGTGGGCGTGCAGCTGATCACCTCCTGTAATCGGTGGCGTGCCGCCATTTTGCGTGGACAGGCCAATTAAGGCCTACCCCGCGTGATGTGCACCAGGAAGCACTGAGCGCTCCCTGTGTGGGCTGGCTGCCTCAGGGAGATAAGTTTCATTATCAATTATTTAAATAAAGAGAAATAAAATTTAAGACATGTCATATGAGCTGGGACATGTCAATGAACTTTAATGAAAGCTTTTATTCAATTTATAAACATTTCATGCAACCTCACCCCGCCCGTGGATGAGGTTTCATGATAAATATGAAGGCCGCCTGGACTCTTCGCCTGCCCCCCGCCAACTTTAAGGTTGGACGGGCAGATCCTTTAAGTATTTTAACTGATATTTAAATGGCCTTAATAGGCCTTTGACAGTTTGGCGGGTGTGCACCGGAGTTGGCTACGCGCCCACCGAACTGAAGACCGGAATGACGCGCAGTGACGTCAGGACACATGACTGAAGGCACTGAGCATCATTTTATGCGTCAGCAAGTGGGCCCCACCCCCACACACTGACCCGAAGATTCTGACCTTGTCGTAGGTCATGGTACAGAACCCCCTGGCAAATTTCTCAACTGGTACATCAAGGAAGGGGAGTTCATATGACTGCTCCATTTCAAAGTGAATTTGAGCCCATTAAGACATGTAAGGAAATTATTACATGCACCTGCGGATTTAAATATAGCAAATATATCATATCATCCACATATCAGAAATATGTGAGAGGTAGGAGGTTAGGTGTCATTCCATCGAAGACACGTTTCTCATGGAACCCAACAAAGATGTTTGCGAGAGCTGGGCCTGGAGGGGATCCCATGGCAACACCAACTATTTAAGCATAACATAGTGTCATTAAAACTGAACTCAACTGTGCGAGTTGCCAAGTTCATAAGTTCAATAAATATTGATTCATGCAATGGTGGCAGGTCTAGATTGCTGTGATATAGTGCTGCAGTGCAAATACCTATGGCTTCCTTAAGTGGAACATTGGTGAATAAGCTAGCAATGCCAAATGAGCACATGAACACAGTATGGCTATCGATATGCAAGTCCTGTATGGCTTTTGTAAATGTGAAGGAGTCCTTCACTGTCTATGTGGAAAACTTGCTCAAAACTTGCAAAGTGCCCTGATGAGTGCAAAACAAAAAGCTTTGACATGTCCCTTTTTTCAGCAATACTTCTGGATTCATATTCAATGTTAGGCAGAAAGCCTGAGGGGCTCTACAAATCTATATGGCTGAAAGGCCTTGGACAACAACAATTCTCACCAGGATGCGGGTGGCAATGGTGGGTTCCAGTTCAATCAGGAAATCCGAGTTGCTGTGGCAACATCCACTTTTACAAGCATGTTGCAGCCCGGAGCAATAGATAGTGATGGTGGAGGCTCCAACAGTGGGGAGAGGTAATGTCACTGGACTAATCCAAAGGTGGGTTCAAATCTCCCCATGGCAGCTGGTGGAATTTAAATTCACTGAATTCAAAGAAATCTGGAATGTAAAGCTAGTTTCAGTCATGGTGACTGTGAAACTATCATCGATTGTTGTAAAAACCCATTTGGTTCACTAATCCCTTTTAGGGAAGGAAATCTGCCGTCCTTACCTGGTCTGGCCTACAGGTGACTCCAGACCCACAGCAATGTGGTTGACTCTTAACTGCCCCCTGAAATGGCCCAGCAAGCAGCTCAGTTCAAGGGCAATTAGGGATGGGCAACAAAAGCTGACCTTGCCAGCGACACCCACATCACAGGAAAGAATAAAGGAAAAAAGCATTTGTTCCATCGCATGGCTGCCCAGAAATCTCTCCCACTCTTACTAGCTGCCATTGGTGGGTGTTGGAAGGATTTGCAGGTTGATACTCAACCTGTTTGGCTGTGTTATGATCTCGCCTTCCTTGGCCATCACTTAGGACTTGAGCCCAGAGCTGCCTCAGAGACAGGCACATACCCATTCCATCACAAGACCTCCACTGTGGGTGGCAGCTGCCAATTATACTTTAGCAGCAAGAGTTGCCCAAATAATGGTGCTGACTCAGTGTATTTTGGGTAGCACTGTTAATGGATCAACTTTTAAATAACTCTGTTCATAACAAGTTGGTTTCAATATGTTTTTCAATTTTAGAAGTATAGAACTTTGTCTACACTCCACAGTCTAATGTGATAAGGAGTTAATTTCCTGATCTGTAACCCTTTCGAAAGAGAGCTAGGGTTATATTTGAAATTGTCTCCACTGCATTTCACACTCAGTGCCATGCGCCACCATATGAACACACTCGACTTCTCCCTCCAGCAGCACCGCCGTACCCTTTTTCAAAGCTGCGCGTGCCCCCAGTTTCATTTTATCCTTCGGCTCATCCGACGCCTCAACAAGAAACTTTTTCTCTTTCTCTCAACTGCTAAGGAACGCAAGCTCCAACAACTCATCGACACCAACACCCATCTAGGACCCTCCACCCCTGCCTGTCCCTCCGTCCCCACCCCATCTTCCAATCCCAGTCCCCGCTGTGTATTCACTATACCCCCTGACCGTCCCCTCTCCGATGCTGAACGGTCAGTGCTCAGCAAAGGACTTAGTTTCATACCCTTACGCCCTCACCTCAATGAATTTCGGGCTCGGCATGATACTGAACTCTTCTTTCGCCGTCTTCGTCTCCGGGCTCACTTCTTTGGGCAGGAGTCCTCTCCCAGTTCAACAGATCCTTTTACCCATCTCCAATATTCTCCCTCCACCTGGACCCCTCCCTCTGGATTCTTACCTTCTCTTGATCTTTTCATTGAGAACTGTCGGCGCGACATTAGTCGTCTCAATTTCTCTGCTCCTCTCACCCATTCTAACCTGTCTCTCTCTGAACTTACTGCACTCCATTCTCTCAGGTCCAACCCTGACATTGTCATCAAACCCGTTGACAAGGGTGGTGCTGTTGTTGTCTGGCGCACTGACCTCTACCTCGCGGAGGCTGAGCGTCAACTCGCAGACACTTCCTCCTACCTCTCCCTGGACAATGACCCCACCACTGAACATCAAGCCATTGTTTCCAGGACTGTCACTGACCTCATCTCCTCTGGGGATCTCCCTCCCACAGCTTCCAACCTGATAGTCGCCCAACCTCGGACGGCCCGCTTCTATCTCCTACCCAAAATCCACAAACAGAACTGCCCCGGTAGACCGATCGTCTCAGCTTGCTCCTACCCCACAGAACTCATTTCTCGTTATCTTGACTCCCTTCTCTCTCCCCTTGTCCAGTCCCTTCCCACCTACATCCGTGATTCCTCTGACACCTTACGTCACATCAACAATTTCCAGTTCCCTGGCCCCAACCGCTTCCTCTTCACCATGGACGTCCAATCCCTCTACACCTCAATCCCCCACCAGGATGGTCTGAGGGCCCTTAGCTTCTTCCTCGAACAGAGGCCCGAACAATCCCCATCCACCACTACTCTCCTCCGTCTGGCTGAACTTGTTCTCACGTTGAACAATTTCTCCTTCAACTCCTCTCACTTCCTCCAAATAAAAAGGTGTGGCTATGGGTACCCGCATGGGCCCCAGCTATGCCTGTCTCTTTATGGGTAATGTGGAACATTCCTTGTTGCAGTCCTACTCCGGCCCCCTTCCACAACTTTTTCTCCGGTACATCGATGATTACTTCGGTGCCACTTCATGCTCTCGTCGGGACTTGGAAAAATTTATTAATTTTGCTTCCAATCTCCACCCCTCCATCATTTTCACGTGGTCCATCTCTGACACTTCCCTTCCCTTCCTTGACCTCTCTGTCTCAATCTCTGGTGATAGACTGTCCACCAATATCCATTACAAACCCACCGACTCCCACAGCTACCTCGACTACAGCTCCTCACACCCCGCTTCCTGTAAGGACTCCATCCCATTCTCCCAGTTCCTTCGCCTTCGTCGCATCTGTTCCGATGATGCTACCTTCAAAAACGGTTCCTCTGACATGTCCTCCTTCTTCCTTAACTGAGGTTTTCCACCCACGGTCGTTGACAGGGCCCTCAACCGTGTCCGGCCCATCTCCTGCGCATCCGCCCTCACGCCTTCTCCTCCCTCCCAGAAACATGATAGGGTCCCCCTTGTCCTCACTTATCACCCCACCAGCCTCCGCATTCAAAGGATCATCCTCCGCCATTTCCGCCAACTCCAGCATGATGCCACCACCAAACACATCTTCCCTTCACCACCCCTATCGGCATTCCGTAGGGATCGCTCCCTCCGGGACACCCTGGTCCACTCCTCCATCACCCCCTACTCCTCAACCCCCTCCTATGGCACCACCCCATGCCCACGCAAAAGATGTAACACCTGCCCCTTCACTTCCTCTCTCCTCACCGTCCAAGGGCCCAAACACTCCTTTCAAGTGAAGCAGCATTTCACTTGCATTTCCCCCAACTTAGTCTACTGCATTCGTTGCTCCCAATGTGGTCTCCTCTACATTGGAGAGACCAAACGTAAACTGAGCGACCGCTTTGCAGAACACCTGCGGTCTGTCCGCAAGAATGACCCAAACCTCCCTGTCGCTTGCCATTTTAACACTCCACCCTGCTCTCTTGCCCACATGTCTGTCCTTGGCTTGCTGCATTGTTCCAGTGAAGCCCAACGCAAACTGGAGGAACAACACCTCATTTTCCGACTAGGCACCTTACAGCCTTCCGGACTGAATATTGAATTCAACAACTTTTGGTCGTGAGCTCCCTCCCCCATCCCCACCCCCTTTCTGTTTCCCCCCCTTTTTTTTCCCAATAAATTATATAGAGTTTTCTTTTCCCACCTATTTCCATTATTTTTAAATATTTTAAAATCTTTTATGCTCCCTCCACCCCCACTAGAGCTATACCTTGAGTGCCCTACCATCCATTCTTAATTAGCACATTCGTTTAGATAATATCACCAACTTTAACTTTAACACCTATGTGTTCTTTTGTACCATTGTCGCTGACGTCTTTTGATGATCTGCTTCTATCACTGCTTGTTTGTCTACACAACCACACACCTCCCCACCTCTCTCTCTCTCTATCTCTCCGCCCCCCACACACACACCTTAAACCAGCTTATATTTCAACTCTTTCTTGGACTCGAAATCAAGTTCTGTCGAAGGGTCATGAGGACTCGAAACGTCAACTCTTTTCTTCTCCGCCGATGCTGCCAGACCTGCTGAGTTTTTCCAGGTAATTCTGTTTTTGTTTTGGATTTCCAGCATCCGCAGTTTTTTTTTGTTTTTATCCACTGCATTTCTGTCTGTTTCTTGAATATTTTTGTTTGGATAGTGAGTATTTATGGGGACTAGCTCAGGGGATCATAGGCCTTGTTGCTATTGAATCGATGAAGTCACAAGGCAGATTTGTCCTTGTAAACATTAAAAATGAAAAGGCTTGATTTATGGAATGCCTTTCATGACCTCAGGATATCCGAAAGCCAAATAAACACTTTTGAAGTGTAGCCACTATTGTCATGTAGGAAACAAGGCAGCCAATTTGTGCACAGCAAGCTCCCACAAACAGCAATGTAATAATGACCAAATAATCTGTTTTAATGTTAACTGCAGGATAACTATTAACCAGGGTATTGGGGATAACTCCCACTTTTTGTCCTCGAAGAAGTGGCTGTGGGTTTTTCTATGTTGACCAGAGAGGCCAGTTGGCGCCTCGATTTAACATCTCATCTAAAAAACAGCATCTCCAACATCCCTCTGCTACAGCATTGGAGTCTCAGCCTTGATTTTTGTGCTCAAGTCTCCAGAGTGAGGATTTGAACTCACCACCCTTTAGCTCAGAGGCAAGAATGCTACCAACTGAGCTCCAGCTAGCATACAACAATGAAGAATGCCGCCATAACATACACCACATTCTGCTTACGCATAACCAATCTCTGTTAATTCCCAGTCCCCCAGCACACTGACTCCAAAATCCTTGTCCTTGCCTCCAACTCTCTCCCTGGCCTTGGTCCGGCCTCACTCTACAAACCCCTGCATCCCCTTTTGCACTCTTCACTCTTCCAACTCTGGTCTACTGCATATTCTTTCCACCTTGCACACCGCCATCAATGGGGATCTTTCAACCATCTTAGCCCCACCGCTCCCCCCCCGGACTCTCTTCCCTCGCTCTCCTGCATCAGCTGTGGTCCTGTTAGTAGGCGCGCTCACCTCTGATTTAGAAGGTAAGTGCAGAGAGCCACTCCGTGGACTGGGACACAAAAATCTAAAGCTGACAGGCTGCTGCTGCTCTAGTGGGAGTCCAGGTGGCGTTAAGCTGAGGCCCTTTCAGGTGAACATCAAAGACCAGGGAGCACGAATTCGTGGGAGAGCAGAAGCATTCTCCCTGGACTCCGATCCCTGAGCCAACACCTAAAACATTGCTGTCTGTGGGAGCTTGCTGTGCCCAACACTGGCTGTTCCATTTCCTACATTACAGCAGTAAATAAATAAATGCGAGTTATTTTTTCACCTGCCTACCTTGCTATGTGTACTCTCAGCTTTATAAACCTTCTTGGTACCGAATATTGCTCCTTACTACTCCTGCCTCGTTTGGAGTTATGACCATTGGAACATTTTCATTCTGGTACAGGCCTTCAGTTCAGGTAAATCCTCAAATCAAATATGAAATATAGTCAGAAATAGTATAAAATAAAATAAAAATAAGGATTAAGTAATGTAAAATTGTATTGTGTGTGGTTTTAGCCTCCTTACCTAAGGAGGGATATACTTGCCTGGGAAGGAGTGGAATGTTTCTATGAGGTGAGACTGAGGAGGCTGGGCCTGTATTCTCTAGAGTCTCGAAGGTTAAGATGTCATCTCATTGAAGTGTCCAAAGTTCTGACAGGATAGATGCAGGAAGGATGTTTCCTCGGGCTGGGGGTGGTCTCAAAATAAGCGGAAGCCCATTGAGGGCTGAGGCGAGGAGGAATTTCTTCACTCAGAGGCTGGTGAATCATTGGAATTCTCTACCCCAGGGCTAGCAGAGGCTCAGTCGCTGACTATGTTCAAGAGCGAGGTCGATATTAAAGATATCACGGGGTTTTTAAAAATTCATTCATGGGATGTGGGTGTCGCTGGCTAGGCCAGCATTTATTGCCCATCCCTAATTGCCCTTGTTCAGGGGGCATTTATGAGGGATATGGGGATAGTGAAGGAAAATGGCATTAAAGTAGAAGATCAGCTATGATCCATTTGAATGGCGGAGCAGGCTCGAGGGGCTGAATGGCCTACTGCTTCTACGTTCCTCTGTCCTAAATATTATTATCGTTTAGCAGCAGGCGATGAAACAGGGGCTTTGCCAGAGTCTGGCTTTTACCTCCACTGGCAGCAACAGCGAACAGGCCTCAAAAAATTAAAATGAATCCTTAACACAGAATCGATAGGAAAACTGCGAGCACTGAGAATCAGAAATAAAGACATAAAGCACAGTAAATCCCAGAATCACAGAGTTGCTGGCATTGGCCTCAAGCCTGAGGTTAGGCCCCAGTCAGTGAATTCAAGGAGTGTTAGCAATCACTGGCAGGAGATTGCAAACAGGACACTCCTTCCTGAAATTCATTCCGATCAAAGGTATAGCTTCTCTCCCAGAATGTCTGCAAATATAAGTTTAGAAGGGAGATTCAAGCGCTGGAAACGCAGGCCCACAGAGGGGAAAAAATCAGCTTTTTAAAAACGGATTCTTTCATGGGATGAGGACATCACTGGCAAGGCCCAGCGTTTGTTGCCCGTCCCTAATTGCCCTTGAACTGAGTGGCTTTTAGGCCATTTCAGAGGGCAGTTAAGAGTCAACCACATTGCTGTGGGTCTGGAGTCACTTGTAGGCCAGACCAGGTAAGGACAGCAGATTTCCTCCCTTAAAGGGCATTAGTGAACCTGAGGGGTTTTTATGACAACTGATGACAGATTCACAGTCACTGTTCAGGTTTCAATTATAGAATTTAAATTCCACCAGCAGCCGTGGTAGGATTTGAGCCCTTGTTCCCAGAGCATTAGCCTAGACCTCTGGGTTACTAGCCCAGTGACTTTACCACTACACCACAGGGTGACACCACACTCCTAGGCTGGGGTTTTCCACTTCAAACTAAGCCCCATGGCGGTAGTGGGAGTTGTTGGGGGGTGGGGTGGGGGGGAGATTGCCTGCTGGGTAAACTCGCCAAATCGCACGATGTTGGGCTCATTAATTATGCAGTGGGGAGTTCCCTGCCGAATCATGCGGCAGAGTGAGCAGGACACTGGCCGCCCCACCACCACATCCGGCCACCATGTTTACAGACCGCGCAGACGTTTCGTTCATGAACAGCCCGAGGACTCCGCTGGACAGAATGGCCTCCAGGAAGCAGCAGGCACTAGCCCCACGGCTCAGCGGCGCCTGACTGGAGAGTCTCCTGCAGGCCGTGGGGGACAGGAGGGACCTCCCCTTTCCCAGGGGTGGGAGGAGGAGGGGCCACCCGACTCGCCACGCCTTCCTGGGGGGAGGTCGCCAGGGCAATCAATGCCACATCTGTACAGAGGAGGGTTACCCTGCAGTATGGAAAGCGAGTGAATGACCTAATCCGCACTGCCAGAGTAAGCGAACCCTCTACCTCCCCCCCCATCACCTCACTGAATGGCTCCTGCGACATGGGCGTCAATGCCAAGGCCACTACCTGTGCTGCCTGTGCATAAAAACCCTTCACAAGGTGCCTCACTGCCCCACCGCAGCCCATGTGGTCTCTGGTAGGGAGGCAACAGCGGGTTGCTCACCCAACCACGCTGAAGGCACAGCCATTGTGGGGGAGGCGGTGGGGGTTGGCATTGAGGACATGCCTCCGTCACCCTTTGTCCCTGTAGCTCCCAGAGCTCGCAGGTCTGGAGGCCGCTACCTGTGGCGGGCTGGCATCTCGCACATGGCACACACTGCTGCCAATGGCTGGGGGGGGGGGTGGCGGGGGTTGGAGGGATGCAATGGTGAGGGTGCGAGGTGGGGTGTCAATCGAGCGGCCTACATTGTCCTGCACGGTCCCCAGCTTCCTGAGTGCCGCTGGAGCTCCGCTTACCCAGGCTAGCGGACACTGTCCCTCAAACCACCCCCCCCGCCCCACCACTTGCCCCTTGCACACGGTGTTCAGCCTCAGGGAATTGACGAGGTCGCTCATTAGACAGAACTAGCAGCCTGAGGCCTGCGGCCTGCTCCTGCATCAGAAGTGCTCGCAAACCATCCTCCATCTTTAGGCAGGAGGGGACAGCTCCTCCCTTTGGGGAGGGAGGAGACGGGAAGGGGGGGGTGCGAGCCAGAAACCCAGCCCCTCACACAGCTTGAGCTGCAGGTGGCCAAGCTGGCAAGGGGAGGACCATGACCCTTGCAGGTGCCAACGGCAAGGTCGGCCTCCCCTTGCCGGCCTTCCCCTGCCAATCCAGTGAGGGCGTGAGGTTAACCCCTGCCTGTTGGAACCTGAGGCTGAGGCTCTGTGCAATGCAGCAGGCAGGCCTTGCAGTCCCTCATTCCCTCCTCTCTCCATTCCCAGGTGCCAGCAGGAAGAGGGTGAGGCCAAATGCTGCACCTGAACTCAGGCCCAGCCCACCTGAGACGTCTGAAGAGAATGAAGACGATCAATTCTCACCTGAAGAGCCATCACAAAATTCACCTGCGCCCTCCACCAGCCCAAAGACCCGCACCGGGGTGGCTCATAGCTCTAGTCTGGGATGGGCCTCACGCTCTGGGTGGTCACCTCACAGACACGTGTCCACAGCAGGAGGGGGTCAGCCAGCACGCGGGGGGCTGCTGGGGAAGAGCCTCTGATAAATCCCAGCCTGACGATGAGCCTCTGGGTCTGATCCTGGAGAAGATGCTGGAGATGCAGTGGGGTTTGGGGGGTGGGGGGGCGTTGGGGGTTGGGGGCAGGTGTCAGAGACCCTCGGCAGAGTGGCACGCGTGGTGGAGGAGTCCGTTCACGTGCTCTCTGATGTCGTGGCACCAACATGTGAATGAATGGAGGGTTCCATGGGGAGGACGATGGACGTCATGGAAACCCTGGGTCCAGCAGAACGCCCAGTTTCTGCCAGGGGTGCGCTCAGAACTGCACTCTATCGCTGTAGACATGGGCGAGCTTTTGCAGTGGCTACACGAGAGGGGGTCAGGGCACCTCGACCCCCCTGCAGGTGCCTCTTCTCCTCAAGGAGTCAAGGACGGACTCTTGGGCACCCAAAGGGAGGAGGAGCATCAGACAGACTCCCTCGGGCTTCCACCCAGGACTCTCCAAGGGTCTCCGTGCATTCCGAGTCTCCTCTGCCTATGACACCGTCAGCTCCAGCCTGTGGGACTGCTGAGGCCACACCTGTACCAGAACCGGAGACCCAAAGTAGGCCGGGGCCCTCCAGGTCTCTGGGCTCCAGAGCCCAGATCACCGGAGATTAGAAGGCATAATGGTCAACAGGCTGCCCCCCATCTCTGCTGCGGACATTGGTGGAAGCATCGAAACGTAGTGGTATGGTAAGGAAAATTCAAAGCTCTAAGTTCAGTCTGGGAGCACGGGTGTAGAATCATTGCAATATTCCGGACAGGAAGGGGGTTAAATTAAACCACATTAATTATTCCTCTCACCACCCACCCGTAAACAGAAAGATGTTTTTGATTTGTTTCCTCCTTTATAAGCTATGGTGTATTTCCGAACCCCTGGGTTTTGGTACGACCCATTTTTCTATTAATAGCCCCACAGCAAACTCAAGATTGGATGAACTCAAAGGGTTAGTTTATTTTCAAACACTCAAAACATAAATAGAGGGTTCGCAACATCCCCCTTGCTTTCAGTTGGTAAAGAGAGGGATAGAGGAAAGAAAGATTTACAATACAGAGACCACAGAGAAAAGAGATATAGTTTCACATGGGTTCCAGATTCCAGAATCAAAGTCCAATGAGGTATTCCTTCACAAAGGTCAGTGTGCTGAAAAACCAATGTCATAGAATTCACTTTTCCGGTGGTATTGACCTCACACGATGACATAGGCATGCAGAGATGGATCAATCTTGTCAGTGATGGTACAGAATTTCCAGATGGGGCCAAGTGTTCAAACTGGGCAGAGATCCTTTTTTGTGAGGCTGACAGTTAGATGGTAAACAGCAGACTGAGCTTTGCAGTTCAGCAAGGCACTATTACAGGTTCCACAAGCCACAGGCTCATGTCACATGACTCCCTCCTCTCCATACTGTCTTTGACAAGGAATGTGTATCCCTCATCTGGGTCCCTGAGATTGTTAAATGCCTCAACCATTAAGAATTGAAAGGAAGATTGCGGGGCCCTTTGTCTTAGGAGGTGAGCAGACTCCTGGTGGCTAGCCTAGGTTATGAAATGCAGGTGGCCTTTATATAGCTGTCTTTGGATTTGGCCTGTACAGGAGATCATTAGTGGCTCACCAGAGATAATATGTGAGTTTTCCCGATAATGCCAGGCAGCTCCTTTTGTTCAGGGGTCAATGACAGACGTAGATTCAGCCATTTTAAGGATCTTTGTTCAGTTTCTTTAAATGTTAGAAATAGCCATGAGGATATCGATATATATTTCATAAAAATATACAGAGTGAGGTCTTAGTCCCTCACAGTAAATACTTGCTGCACTTTTGTAAAAATAGGATTCATTGTACATTAATGAGCTCTGCTGGGTTTTTCTTGCTGGTGCTGCTTGTGTTAATACATGTGCACAACCCGCTACATGCCCCCCCCACCTTCATGGGGCCACCCCAGACAGGGTCAGTCTCATGACTGACTCATGCCAACGCATGAAGGCATCGCTCTTTGCCAAGGCCCCTGTGAGTCACGTGTGATGAGCCTCTGAAGTACACGCTTCCCTTTCCCTGTGGCCTTTCTGGGTCTATGGGAAGACATTTCCCTTGTCTGGATGGATTACCAGCCTTCCCCTTCAGTTGTCCAGCTGAACTGACCTTTAGCTCTGTCCACCCGATGACCCTCCCCAGCAGCATTTCTTGAGTTGGACATTGAGGGTTTGGATCACTGCTGTACCCTAGCATCGGGGTGGTGTGTGTCTGCTTTCAGACCGTCTCCAACGCCTTCTACCCTCTTAGAGTAACCCACACCTTGCCCCGATCACCACTGAACCCACCCCCACCCCACCCCACCCGAGTGTTACCTTCACCCTCCCATCGGTGATGCTTCAAGCCCCCCCCCCACCCTCCCCATCACCCTTCAGCCCTTCAAAGTCACCCTTCAACAACCTTCCCTCCCCAATGGGCACATGCCTGTCACGGTCCCCATGCCCACCCTGATCCTGCCCACCCCATGGGTCCATGTACACCTCTGAGCCCTGCAACACCAACCCCCCCACAGTCTGACCCTTCACCCGCTACAGATGCACTCTCACCCTCACCCTCCCACCCTACTGCATCCCCCTGCCCCCTCTAACAGTAACTGTGCCCCCCCCCCCCCGCCAGTACCCTCGTTTGCCCCCTAAGGTTCCCCCATCGATATCACGGACCCCTCCCTCTGAACCCCCTCCTCACTGTTCCTTGCTTCCCGCCACCCCCCCCCCACCCCCACCCCCCCACCCCCCACTGCTCCCTGCTTTCCCACATCCCCTGCACCGCTCACCAATCCCTTCCCCTGCAAGACGGGCTGGTTTAATCTCCCCCACCCCACGTCCACCCCCCAGCCTTCCCACCCCCTCTCACTGCACACCCCCCACCCCCAGGTTCCAGCACGCCGCCCCCTCCCCACCCAAGTGGCCCAGCACCTTGCACTGAGTGTGGTATCCTGCCCCCTCCTGGTAAGCTCTCACCATGTTGTGTTTCGGATTGGCGCAAACTCCCACTGGTGGGGGGGGCGGGGGGGTGATACGCTGTGCGGAGGTGGGAAAGGAGAATTCCGGCCAGGTGCTCATTTAACTCATATTAACTCAATGCTAATGGGGTCCCTGAGGGCCGTTATCCCCCCCCCCCACCTGTCAATGCGGCCGGGGCTGTAGGTACCTGTCGGCATTTCCCGCTGTCGGGAACCTGATCTATTTTTCATCCTGACATATTCTCCACCCCCGCCCCCACCCCCCCCGCCACAAATTCCTCTGTTGATAGGGGGCAGAAAATTTCGGCTTAAGAATCTAAGGGGGTAGTGGAGCAAATAGGGAATGTGGGCGTCTAGACACCACCATTACCAAAATAAGGAATGTGGGCGTCTAGACACCACCATTACCAAAATAAGGAATGTGGGCATCTAGACACCACCATTACCAAAATAAGGAATGTGGGCGTCTAGACACCACCATTAACAAAATAAGGAATGTGGGCGTCTAGACACCACCATTACCAAAATAAGGAATGTGGGCGTCTAGACACCACCATTACCAAAATAAGGAATGTGGGCGTCTAGACACCACCATTACCAAAATAAGGAATGTGGGCGTCTAGACACCACCATTACCAAAATAAGGAATGTGGGAGTCTAGACACCACCATTACCAAAATAAGGAATGTGGGCGTCTAGACACCACCATTACCAAAATAAGGAATGTGGGCGTCTAGACACCACCATTACCAAAATAAGGAATGTGGGCGTCTAGACACCACCATTACCAAAATAAGGAATGTGGGCGTCTAGACACCACCATTACCAAAAGCAGCAACACAGGTCATTAAAAAAAAAAATGAAAAACACGGCCGTCCATTTCTAAACAGATGGAATTAAAGAACAAAGAATTCCGGTTAAACTTGTACTGAACCTTGGCCAGCCCACAGGTGGGGCACTATGAACCCTCCTGATCTCCGCATTATAAAAGAGGAGATGCAAACAAAGATTCACAAGGAAGACACGAGAATTAAAAGGTTCTACCCGTCAGGAAAGGGTGAACGAGCTGGGGCAGTTTTCTCTGGGGAAGAGAAGACCGAAGCCGGAATTTTCCATGCCCATTGGCGTTGGACATCATGGCGGGCGTGAGCGGACATATTGTGGGAAGGCCAAAAAATCGGTTTCACGCCACTGTGAATTTAAATACATCTGCCTCTCATTATAAACCCTGCTCTCCGGAATCATCCCCCCAGCGTCAAATATACCCCCACGTCGGCGGGAATGCAAGCCGGCCCAGAACACGCCTTGACAAGAGTGACGGGCAGAAGCCGGGGCTTTACCACCGGGGCCTTGCTCACATCGCGGACAATCCTGGAGCCCAACGGCAACCGGACCCTGGAGGGACACGTGCATCGCCTGCTGGGTGGGTTCTTACGGGCATGGCCCCACCGTGAAGCAGCTCACAGGATGTGAGGTGTCCGTTGATGTCTGGGGTCCGCTTCAGGACATCGAGGTCTTGGCCATGGGCTGCTACAGATGGTCAGCGAGAGAGAGGGGGGGAGAGAGAGGTTTAGCTGTGAACGGGGGAAGAAGGTGTACGGGGGGGGGAGGAGGTGAGGTTGAGGGTGGGCAACGAAGGTGTTGGGGGGGTGAGGTTGGAGGGGGCAACGAAGTAGTTGGGAGTCAGGTTGGGAGAGGGTGGGAGTAAGGGGTAGGAGGGTGTAAGGGAAGGAGTTTGGAGGGAGGAAGGGGTGCGGAGAGGGGAAGGACTTCAGGGGTAGGAAGGAATTTGGAAAAGTGGAAGGAGTCCGGGGGAGGAAGGAGTCTTGGGGGAGGAGGGAGTAAGGGTGGAGGAGGGAGTGATGTGGGGAATGTCCAGGTGAACAATGGAGGGGTCCGTGGAACCAAGAACTGCCTCCTGAGGGTGGGCGTGGTAGGAGGGAATGATGAGTGTGAGAGGGGGCAGAGGGAGCTGGAAGGGTGGGGGGGTGAGGGTGTGTCAGTAACAGTAGAAGAGCTGGGGAGGGTGGTTGTTGGGAATGCAGAGGCAGACATGTACGCTGGGGGTGTGAGGGAGGTCAGGGAGGTCAATGTGGATGCGGGGTGGGATTCTCAGGAGGGTAGGGAATGTACACGTTCACCTGGACATCCCGGAAGGAAAAGGGTTTGAGTTGGTCAATGATGGTGGGAAGGTGGAAGGTGATGCTAGGGAGATGGACAGTGATGGGGGAAAGGACATGAGTGACTGGGTCAGGGGAAAGGACGGCGAGCTGAGAAAGCTCCGTGTGCCTGGGAGAGAGTGCTTGCACAAGGCTCTGAAAGACCCTGCCACACACACACACACACACACACACACACACACACACACACACACACACACACACACACACACACACACACACACACACACACACACACACACACACACACACTTCTCCCTCCAGAATCACTCATGGGCCGGCTACATGCAGCTGAACTGCTCGTGGGGTAAATGCAGGGGGAGGACTCGCAAAGCCTGTAAATGAAGCTGAAAGACATCATTACACATTATTCAGTGAAAGTGAATATATTTTTAAATTATAAAGTGAAAAATGTGTTCACCCATGCAACCACTTGTGATCAGAACTTTCCTGGGCCTACCACTTCTTCTAGGTGCTGCCCTGACATCCGCAGCTGGGGTGGACACAGCCTGTGCAATGGGTGGCCCTGTTGCCTCTGATGACTTCAGTGTGGGTGCTCTGGAGAGCTGAGGCCTTGGGGGCCCCGGCTGGCTTTGGCTGTTCTCCTGTGGGCCGGCTGCTCCCTCTGCAGTGACAGAGGGTGAGGTTGAGGGGATCACAGGCTGAGGGGACTCGGAGGGAGAGGGCAGCCCCTGACACTCCTGACCCAGGGGTGTCCAGCTGCTGCTCCTCCTCCCTTCGGGCACCCCAGAGTCCCGGCCTGACTCCTTGAGGGTGCCTCGTTTCCCCCTCGCGTTGCCATTGCAGGAACTCACTCATGGCTCCCGTGATGGAGTGCAGGTCTGTGTGCATCTCCGCGTTCTGCTGGACCAGGGTCCCACTGGCATCCGCCATCCTCCCCATGGAGACCCCATACACACACATGTGGGCACCATTTCATCAGAGAGCAGGTACTCTGACTTGTGAGCCACTCTGCTGAGGGTTTCTAACAGCTCTGTGAGATGGTCTCCTGCCTTCTGCTAACTCTCCACAATGAGTTGGGAGGCCGAATCCAGACGTTCATCACTTGACAGTGACTGGGGAGCTGGGCTGAACCTGCCTCCTCCTGCTGCGGACATGTGTCTGTGTGGAGATTGTGAACCCCAGCCTGCTCTAGATCTTGCTCCCACTAAGGTGTGTGTCTCTGCGCTGGTGGAGGGTGTGGGTAAGCGCTGTGACCTGTGCTTATTTCCAGCTCTTCAATGGAGGAGGTGTCCTCTTGGCTGGAGGTGAGGATGTGGATGGAGCTGAGGGACTGGCTGGCTGAGGGTGTCGGTGCAGAGCTCCCTGTGAACCAAAGTAGAGATAAATAGTGCCTGGCAGCAGAGTCAAAAGCAGCAGAGAGAGAGAGAGAGAGAGAGAGCACTCACACTCACACTCACAGTCACGTTGGGAGAGGGATGATGTGGTGCAGGATCCTCACGTGGGTGTTCACCACCGACCTCACTGTCACCACAGGCAGGGTCCACATCCTCACCAATCAGCGGGAGGGCACACTCCTCAAAGTGAGTGAGGAGCCTAATGTGGGTCACTCCACCCCTGGTCGGGGAACTCTCCCTGCTGTAGTGAGCCAGCTTCTCTTGCATGAAAACAGATGGAGAGAGTGTGAGCCGGACACATAGAATGTTTGTGTGGTGATTGGAGTCATGGACAGGATGGGGGGACGTGAGCTCCAGATGATATGAGCCTGATGGAGATGTGAGGGTGTGTGTGAGAGTTAGTGGTGTTGTCCCTTGAGGTGTGAGATCCCTGTGGGTGTGTAATGGGTTTGTGAGTGTGTGAGTTGAGAGTGATGAGAAGAGTGACTTACCCTGGCGGAACAGATGAGACCATTCATCCTCTTGCGGCACAGGGTGACTGTCCTCTCTTGCAGGGCATTGGCACTACCACCACTGCCACTGCCTCCCATGCTGGATGGGTGACCTTGCTTTCTGGTCTTCACCCAGAGCAGGGTAGAGGGCATCGTAGCAGGCACTCGAGGAAGACATCACTAAATCTGAGGGGCAGCATGTTTCTCCCTTTGGCAGCCATCAGTTCTCAGCAGCTTCCTGTCCCTTGGAGAGAGCCAGCTCTGTGCAGGGGCAGCATTTAAAAATGGTGCCCGGTTTACTGAAGGCCTGAGGTGACGGTGGGGCCGGCGAATCCGAGGCTGTCCTGCCAGCGACCTGGCACGTTTCCAGGGAATGAGTTATTAATGAGGCGGCACGCGCTGGCAATGGAACGTTGTGGCATGTGAAAACTGGCAACTGGTGAGTAAAACGTCCTTTCTCCCGCCCGCTGCCCCACTTAGTACAAATCTGGGGCGATTCTGCCTTGAGGGTGAGATCTGTAAAATATTTGACAGGATTGACACGGAAGATGTTCCCATTCTCGGGCAGGATCAAAACTAGAGACCACAAATATAAGGTGGTTACTGATAAATCCAACAGGAGATTCAGGGGAAATCTCCTTGGCCAGTGCTGTGATCTTGGACGTGTGACAATGCAGACAATGACATGTCCCTTTAAGAAGCTGCTTCGTGACATCGCTGTGACATCACCATGTGTAAGGCTGGAGGATAAACAGTACAGCCTCCATGTTAGATGTTCACTATTGCCTGTGATCCCTGCTGCAGATGTTCACTGCTGTCTGTGACCCTGTATCCATCTCTATGTATACCTTATGAGTCAGGAGTATGTGACTGTTAGCACCCAGGCCAGATCCAGGCCTGTGCCAAGCTGTACATAGTTGTTGCTGGTAATAAACTTCATCTAATTCTGTTTGATCAAAATTCTCGTCAACTTCAATATCTTGCTTAGCATAGATAAGCACAGAGGCAGATCCCTCAAGAACTACATCGAGACCCTCAATATATATGGTGGCAGCAGCTGTAAGAGACCACAAGGCCCAGAGAGCGGTGAGAATGTGGAACTCGCTACCACAGGGAGCAGTTGAGGCAAAGAGCTTAGATATAATGGAGGGGAAGCTAACTACAGAGGTGAGAAAGGAATAGAAGGAAATGCATATGAAGTCAGATAAAGGCAAGTGAAAGGGACCTGTGTGAAACATGAACACCAGGGTAGACCATCTCATCTGTCCCAGCACTGGAAGAATTGCTTCACTTACAGGGTTGTAAGGTCAGTGTGAATAATAAGAAAGAGGCATATACACAAGGCAAGGTCTGTCTTCAATCCCCTCAACCCCACACCTTGCAAGAAATAGAAAGTGTCCCAAACACTCATGGAGATATGATTCTCACAGCCTCAGCAGAGTTCCACCACAGGCACTGTGGTGTTATCTCTTGTATAGTTGGCAATTTTCCTGGACAGGCTTTGTTGGGAAGTTCAGATGGACTAGTCAGTCTGGGTCTAGAAGAAGCATCTTCTGATGAAGTGATTGAAGCAGACAACAGCCAGCATTTGTGAATAGCTCGGAGAGGAGCTTCATGGAAAGGACGTTGGAACAAGGTAGGCACATGTGGTCTGGACTAATGTCCCCGTGGAGGATATATGACAGCATGGGCCCAATGACCTGTTTCTGTGTTGCAATTACTCGTTAATTCCTTGTAATTGCTTCTGTACGTGCCAACTTCCCTCATGAGTCATCACTCTCCTCCTTTTGCATTCTCTAAGCCCTCACCTGGTGAAACTGTTGGACATTTCCAAGTCTGACACATCTCCCATTTCATACCCAGTGGGAGAATCTTCTTAAAGCTGGCCTGGTTCACTTCCCACCGCCTGCCCTCCATAAATTTGAACTCATCCAAAATGCTGCTGTCCTAACCTAACTTGTACTGAGTCTCCTCCACCCATTGTCCCTCCAATTGCCGACTTCATTGGTTCCTGGTCTGGCAACAGTTTGATCTGAAATTCTCACCCGCATTTCCACACTACATGCTTAATGCTCCCTATCTCTGTATCCTGCTCCCTAGTCCCACAACCCTCCAAGGTCTCTGTGACCATCTAATTTGGCACATCTCCGATTTCAGCTGTTCCGCCATTGGAGCTGAGCTCTGGAATTCCCTCTCTAAACCTCTCCACCTCTCCACTTGCCTTCCCTCCTTTAAGGCATCCTTAAAACCTAAAAACAGGAAATGCTGGAAAAACTCAGCAGGTCTGGCAGCATCTGTGGAGAGAGAAACAGGGTTAATATTCTGAGTCCAACGTGACTCTTCTTCAGAACTTCCTCTTGGACCAAACCTCCTTATGTGGCTTAGTGTCAAAGTTTAGTTTGATAACCCTCCTGGAGGTTTCATTACGCTTGAAGGCACTATGTAAATGCAATGTTATTGTTGTAATCATTAAAGCCCAGCTTCCAGCACCTTTTCCACAGGCCCATGCAGCATAGCGACCCAGTTTAAACGTCTAAAGAATGTTCCTTTTTTGGTTGAAGCCATGTGAAATAAAAATTCACACACCATCATATCTTGATTCTGCAAAATCGATTCCCTTTACAAGAAGCAGAAAAACACATGGCGCAGGCTAAGCTGCAAACTGGTCCCTTGTGCCCACCCTCGTGAACCATGTTTTTATCCAGCCGAGTCTAATTCTTTGCACGCACACGTTTGGCAGGTGGCTTATGGTGTACCAGGTGATTTATCAAAGTCATTTCATGGAATAAAGTTCCCTTCCATGTCGGAGGTGTGGGTGGCTGGGTCTGTGGGCTGTTAACGCCGGCAGAGACCACTTGTGCCAAAAGGCCTGTTTCAGTGACATGAGACCTCAAAGGCCACAAATGATAAGCAGCTTGTATGAAGACATGACGCACAGGTACTGAGCCCACTCCCAGGCAACCAGCTGGCCCACATCCTCTTCGAAACATTCTTCACTACCCTCTGCTCATTGCCTCTTCTCTATTTGTTTTTTTTTTATGGAATGTGGGCATCGCTGACAAGGCCCAACATTTGTTGCCCATCCCTAATTGCCCTTGAACTGGATGACTTGCGAGTTCACGATCATAGATGCCCTTATCATGTGGATGCACTAAAGATCTGAGCCGAATCCTGTCTTGAACTGAACAGCACAGAAGGTGGCCATTCTGCCCATCTTGCCTGTGCCAGCTCTTTGAAACAACTATCCAATTAGTCCCACTTTCCCCTGCTCTATTCCTATAGCTTTGCACATTTTTTTAACAACACGTTGTGAAAATATTCGGTCACCTCTGGCTCTTTTGCCAAGTCCCCCAAATCTGTGTCCTCTGGGTTACTGACTTTCTGGTTACTGACCCACTGGTTACTCTGGTTACTGACCCTCTGGTTACTGATCCACTGGTTTCTGATGCTTCTGTTTATTCTTGTTACTAACCCACTGGTTACTGACCCTCTGGTTACTGACCCACTGGTTACTCTGGTTACTGACCCTCTGGTTACTGACCCACTGGTTACTCTGGTTACTGACCCTCTAGTTACTGATCCACTGGTTACTCTGGTTACTGACTCTCTGGTTACTGACCCACTGGTTACTCTGGTTACTGACCCTCTGGTTACTGATCCACTGGTTTCTGATGCTTCTGTTTATTCTTGTTACTAACCCACTGGTTACTGACCCTCTGGTTACTGACCCACTGGTTACTCTGGTTACTGACCCTCTGGTTACTGACCCACTGGTTACTCTGGTTACTGACCCTCTGGTTACTGATCCACTGGTTTCTGATGCTTCTGTTTATTCTTGTTACTAACCCACTGGTTACTGACCCTCTGGTTACTGACCCACTGGTTACTCTGGTTACTGACCCTCTGGTTACTGATCCACTGGTTACTGATGGTTCTGTTTATTCTTGTTACTAACCCGCTGGTTACTGACCCTCTGGTTACTGACCCACTGGTTACTCTGGTTACTGATCCTCTGGTTACTGATCCACTGGTTTCTGATGCTTCTGTTTTTTCTTGTTACTAACCCACTGGTTTCTGACCCTCTGGTTACTGACCTTCTGGTACTGACCCATTGGTTACTTTGGTTACTGACCCTCTGGTTACTGATCCCCTGATTGCTGATGCTTCTCATTACTCTTGTTACTGATCTGCTAGTTACTGACCCGCTGGTTACTGACCCACTGGTTACTCTGGTTACTGACCCTTCTGTTTTTTTTATTATTCAAGGGATGTGGATGTCACTGGCTGGGCCAGCATTTATTGCCCATCCCTAATTGCCCTTGAGAAGGTGGTGGTGAGCTGCCTTCTTGAACCGCTGCAGTCCATATGGTGTAGATACACCCACAGTGCTGTTAGGGAGGGAGTTCTAGGATTTTGACCCAGCAACAGTGAAGGAACGGTGATATATTTCCAAGTCAGGGTGGAGAGTGACTTGGAGGGGAACTTCCAAATGGTGGTGTTCCTATCTATCTGCTGCCCTTGTCCTTCTAGGTGGTAGAGGTTGCAGGTTTGGAAGGTGCTGTCGAAGGAGCCTTGGTGAGTTTCTGCACTGCATCTTGTAGATGGTACACACTGCTGCTAGTGTACATCGGTGGTGGAGGGAGTGAATGTTTGTGGATGTGGTCTCAAACAAGCAGGCTGCTTTGTCCTGGATGGTGTGGAGCTTCTTGAGTGTTTTTGGAGCTGCACTCATCCAGGCAATGGGGAGTATTCCATCACACTCCTGACTTGTGCCTTGTAGATGGTGGACAGGCTTTGGGAAGTCAAGAGGTGAGTTACTCATTGCAGGATTCCTAGTCTCTGACATGTCCTTGTAGCCCTAGTATTTATATCACTAGTCCAGTTCAGTTTCTGGTCAATGGTAATCCCCAGGATATTGATAGTGGAGAAGTCAGTGATGGTAATGCCATTGAATATCAAGGGGCGATGATTGGATTCTGTCTTGTTGGAGATGGTCATTGCCTGGCCCTTGTGTGGTGTGAATGTTACTTGCCACTTGTCAGCCCAAGCCTGGATATTGTCCAGGTCTTGCTGCATTTGGACATGAACTGCTTCAGTATCCGAGGAGTCGCAAATGGTGCTGAACATTGTGTAATCATCAGTGAACATCCCCACTTCTGACCTTATGATGGAAGGAAGGTCATTGATGAAGCAGCTGAAGATGGTTGAGCCAAAGACACTACCCTGAGGAACTCCTGCAGTGATGTCCTGGAGCTGAGATGACTGACCTCCAACAACCACAACCACCTTCCTTTGTGCTAGGTATGACTCCAACCAGCGGAGGGTTTTCCCCCAATTCCCATTGAATCCAGTTTTGCCAGGGCTCCTTGATGCCACACTCAGTTGAATGCTGCCTTGATGTCAAGGGCACTCACTCTCACCTCACCTCTGGTTGCTGACCCTCTGGTTACTGACCCTCTGGTTGCTGACCCTCTGGTTGCTGACCCTCTGGTCGCTGACCCTCTGGTCGCTGATTCTCTGGTCACTGACTCTCTGGTCACTGACCCTCTGGTCGCTGACCCTCTGGTAGCTGACTCTCTGGTCACTGACTCTCTGGTAACTGACTCTCTGGTAACTGACCCTCTGGTTACTGATCCTCTGGTTGCTGACTCTCTGGTTACTGACCCTCTGGTTGCTGACCCTCTGGTTGCTGACCCTCTGGTTACTGACTCTCTGGTTGCTGACTCTCTGGTTACTGACCCTCTGGTTACTGACCCTCTGGTTACTGACTCTCTGGTTGCTGACTCTCTGGTTACTGACTCTCTGGTTACTGACCCTCTGGTCACTGACCCTCTGGTCGCTGACCCTCTGGTCGCTGACTCTCTGGTCGCTGACCCTCTGGTCTCTGACTCTCTGGTTACTGACCCTCTAGTTACTGACCCTCTGGTTGCTGACCCTCTGGTTGCTGACCCTCTCTGGTTGCTGACCCTCTCTGGTTGCTGACCCTCTGGTTGCTGACCCTCTGGTTGCTGACTCTCTGGTTACTGACCCTCTGGTTGCTGACCCTCTGGTTGCTGACTCTCTCGTTGCTGACCCTCTGGTTGCTGACTCTCTGGTTACTGACTTTCTGGTTGCTGACCCTCTGGTTGCTGACTCACTGAATACTGACCCTTTGGTTACTGACTCTCTGGTTGCTGACCCTCTGGTCACTGACCCTCTGGTTACTGACCCTCTGGTTGCTGACCCTCTGGTTGCTGACCCTCTGGTTGCTGACTCACTGAATACTGACCCTCTGGTTGCTGACCCTCCGGTTGCTGACCCTCTAGTTACTGACCCTCTGGTTACTGACCCTCTGGTTACTGACCCTCTGGTTACTGACCCTTTGGTTGCTGACTCTCTGGTTACTGACCCTCTGGTTGCTGATCCTCTGGTTACTGACTCTCTGGTTACTGACCCTCTGTTTGCTGACTCTCTGGTTGCTGACCCTGTGGTTACTGACCCTCTGGTTGCTGACTCTCTGGTTACTGACCCTCTGGTTACTGACCCTCTGGTTGCTGACCCTCTGGTTGCTGACCCTGTGGTTACTGACCCTCAGGTTGCTGACCCTGTGGTTACTGACCCTCTGATTGCTGACTCTCTGGTTACTGACTCTCTGGTTGCTGACCCTCTGGTTACTGACCCTCTGGTTGCTGACTCTCTGGTTGCTGACCCTGTGGTTGCTGACCCTCTGGTTGCTGACCCTCTGGTTACTGACCCTCAGGTTGCTGACCCTCTGGTTACTGACCCTCTGGTTACTGACTCTCTGGTTACTGACCCTCTGGTTGCTGACCCTCTGGTTACTGACCCTCTGGTTGCTGACTCTCTGGTTGCTGACCCTGTGGTTGCTGACCCTCTGGTTGCTGACCCTCTGGTTACTGACCCTCTGGTTGCTGACACTCTGGTTACTGATCCTCTGGTCACTGACCCTCTGGTTACTGACTATCTGGTTGCTGACTCTCTGGTTGCTGACCCTCTGGTTACTGACCCTCTGGTTACTGACCCTCTGGTTGCTGACCCTCTGGTTGCTGACCCTCTGGTTACTGACCCTCTTGTTGCTGACTCTCTCGTTGCTGACCCTCTTGTTGCTGACTCTCTCGTTGCTGACCCTCTGGTTATTGACCCTCTGGTTGCTGACTCTCTGGTTACTGACCCTCTGGTTGCTGACCCTCTTGTTGCTGACTCTCTCGTTGCTGACTCTCTCGTTGCTGACCCTCTGGTTACTGACTCTCTGGTTGCTGACCATCTGGTTGCTGACTCTCTTGTTGCTGACTCTCTCGTTGCTGACCCTCTGGTTACTGACTCTCTGGTTACTAACCCTCTGGTTACTGACTCTCTGGTTACTAACCCTCTGGTTACTGACTCTCTGGTTGCTGACCATCTGGTTACTGACCTTTCTGCCACTGGAAACAGTTTCTCCTCATTTCCTGTGTTGAAACACGATTTTGAACACCTCAATTACCTCTCCCCTTAACCCTCTCTGCTCCAAGAAGAACAATCTCAGTTTCTCCAGTCTCTCCACATTATCTGAAGTCCCGTATCCCTCCACGGGATACACAATCTCAAAACTGGCAGCCTCAGCACTGAGGCTGTGCCGGATTTCAGATCTTGCTGGGTTTCAGGTCAAGGGTGGTTCGGGTCAAGCTGAGCCATAAGGGGTCAAAGGTCACTCGGAGCACAGGGTAGGTCAACGTGCAAGTGGTAAACGGGTAACTAGTCCAGCGCCACACCATCCAGCTGAATTATCCAGATAGGTTCTTTAATTTATTTTACCCAATTAAAATTGGGACATTCTGAAACTGTCTGGTTTTTCCGACAACTCCAGTGTTTGGACTGGCAGATTGGAGACACTGTACGGTCCCATTCTAGTGAATCTTTTCTTCACCCTCCCTGAGGCCTTGACATCTTCCCTAAAATGTGGTGGCCAGAATAGGACCCAGTTCTCCAGCTGAGCCGAACCAGTGATTTGTAAAGGCTCAGCATAGCTTCCTCGCTTTTATACTCCACTCCTGTATTAATGAAGACAAACTGCTTTTTTTTTTAACAGCATTCTCTGTCCCTCTGAATTCCCTTAAAGCCATTTAAAAACTGCTGTAAAAGATTAATTACAGTGCAAATACCCGGTTTTTTATTCTTCCGGGGATGTGGGAGTCACTGGCAAGGCTTTTGCTGCCCATCCCTAATTGCCCTTGAAATGAGTGGCTTTTAGGCCATTTCGAGGGGCAGCCACATTTGCTGTGGGTCTGAAGTCATGTGTAGACCAGACCAGCTAAGGACAGCAGATTTCCTTCCCTGAAGGGCATTGGTGAACCAGATGGGTTTTTATGACAATCAACTCACGGTCACCATTACTGAGACTAGCTTTCCAATTCCAGACTTATTTATTGAATTTAAATTCCACCAGCCGCTGTGGCAGGATTTGAACCTGTGTCCCCCAGGGCACTAGCCTAGGCCTTTGGGTCATTAGTTCCAGGGGTATTACCACTACACCGCTGTTGCCCTACCCTCCACTGACCTGTCACAGGTAGAGTCATGAAGCGTGTTAGGTTCAGAAAAGCACTAAGAACACTGGGGATAAGGACATGCAGAGTTTCTTCAGTGAGGGTGGAGCAGACACCAGACAGGAATCCTCTGGTACCGTTCTTGTAAAAAATCTTCTCTGCGCCCTCTCCACAGTCTTAACACCCTTCCTAAAGCGCGGTGCCCAGAATTGGACCCCAAGTGAGGCCTAACCTGTGGATTATAAAGTTTCAGCGTATTATCCCCGCTTTTGTATGCCAGCCTCTATTTATAAAGCCCAGGATCCCACCCGCATTTGAACAGCCTTCTCAATGTGTCCTGTCTTCACAGGCTTGTGGACGGAGTTCACCAAAGGGGATAAAACTAGGCCTGCTCCTTTCAAAGCTTCAGCAAGCACACCACATCATTACTCAGCGGCACCCTCGAGAGTTCATGTTTCAACAATTCCTGTGTATCACCAACATTGATAACTTACCCTGCGCCTGAGCACATGCCACACACACACCCCAATGGCCAAGGACCGGACGGGACTCTTGTTTTCAATTCTCTTGCAATGTCACTATTGGACCATCCACTTGGCGACCTTGCGCATATCAGATCATATCTGCTTCCAGCCGCCACGTGGGGAACCACCCCATCCCCACCAACAACTGCGTTGCATTTATATAGCACCTTGAACATAGGAAACCATCGCAAGGTCCACCTCCGGAGCAATTATCAAATTAAGTCTGACACCGAGCCACATAAGGAGATAGTGGGACAAGTGACCAAAAGCTTGGTCAAAGAGATAGGGTTTGAGGAGTGTCAAGCAATTAAAGAGGCAAATGATATGTTGGCCGTTATTACAAGAGGATTTGAGTAAAGATGTCTTGCTGCAATTATATAGAGTCTTGGTGAGACCGCACCTGGAGTATTGTGTACAGTTGTGGTCTCCTTTCCTAAGGAAGGATATACTTGCCATAGAGGGAGTGCAGCGAAGGTTCACCAGACTGATTCCTGGGACGGAGGGATTGTCCTAGGAGGAAGAATTAAATAGACTGAGCCTTTATTCCCTGCAGTTTAGAAGAATGAGAGGTGATCTCATTCAAACATACAAAATTCTTACAGAGCTGAACAGAGTAGATGCAGGAAGGATACTTCCCCTGGCTGGGGGCTCTAGAACCAGGGCACACAGTCTCAGAATAAGGGGCAGGCCATTCAGGACTGAGATGAGGAGGAATTTCTTCATTCAGAGGGTGGTGAATCTTTGGAATTCTCTGCCGCAGAGCATTGTGGAAATTCAGTCATTGAGTATGTTCCAGACAGAGATCGATAGATTTCCACACATTAAAAACCATCAAAGGATATGGGGTCAGTGCAGGAATACAGTGTTGAAGGACAAGATCAGCCATGATCTCATTGAATGGTGGAGTGGGCTCGAAGGGCTGAATATCCTACTCCTGCTCCTATTTCTTACATTCTTATGTTCTTAAAGGAGGGGAGGGGGGGGATTGAGAGGGGGAGAGGTTTGGCGAGGAAATTCCAGATTGTGGGGGTGGGCAGCTGAAGGTACAGTTGACGGTATTGGAGCGATGAAACTTGGGGATGTGCTGGACAGCAGAATTGGAAGAGCACAAGAATCTTGGACGGTTGTAGGGCTGGAGGAGGTTATAAAGGAGGGGGGAGGCCAGGGAGTTTATGTAGGTTACCCTCTTAGTTGTGTGCCTCTCTAACAGGCTGCTGATCCGTGACTCAGAAACTGGCAGGAGAGGAAAGCCCAGGGTGTAAACCTGTGCCCTGGTGGGAAATGGGGGTGGGTTCACCGTTTTAAACCTCAGATCTGACCTGCTAATTCTGACTGAAGATCGGACATTAATGAACGTGACTGGAGAGCAGTTTCAAATTGCCCACCAAATCAGCAATGCCAGCACATTGTTTACAAAAACATTCAAAATCTTCAAATCAATTTTGGTGGGTGTTTGAAGACCCCATCTTATTAGAGAGTTTGTTAAGTGAGTAACCTTCCAGAAACATCTCTCTCTCTCTCTCTCTCTCTCTCTCGAACGGTCGTCTGCAATGCACATCAGTAAATTCACGTGGCAGGCATGACTGTCGCTGATGCACAGCTGTGTATGAGGGAGGTGGGATTGTTGGTCTTGTTGATATTTGTGCTGCTTAACTGAAGAATGGTGACGCGGGGAAGTGGAGCGCTTTTCCAGTTCGGTGGTGGGGGGGGGGGTGGGGTTGTGGAGTTTAATACCCGCCCCTGAGGCATGACTGTTGGCGGAGGTGGGCATTTAATCGGCAGGAGGATGCCAGGCTGCCTGTCCCCTTCCTCTGCCCCGATTAAGTCTGGGGCAGGAAGGCTGGTGGATGATTTGATCCCCCCCACCACTGGTTGAGGGCCTCAAGGCCCACTTATGGGCCTCTTCCACCACCGCTGGTATCCAAGCGACAGCGGGTGGGGTGTGGTGGGGTCAGACACCACGCAGTTAAACCGAAAAAGCAAAACTGTCACATTGGCTTACGCGCCCTCGGGGTGAATCGCTCTTGATCAGTAACTGGTCAAGGGACCAGCCAATAGGAAGGGTGGGGATCCACCGAGAGCCAGCTCTCTGCCCTTGCGGCTGACTCCCTTTGCCCCACCCTCCCCCACTCACCGTGACCCCCCCCCACTGCTCTGCAAGCCCATCCCACCCTGGGGCCTGGGGCCTGGGTCCCGGGGCAATTCTCAGCCTCTCCCTGGGTGCATTGCCAGCCACTGGCCTAGGGGAGGCGCTGGTATAGTGGCACTGTCACTGGGCTGGCAATCGAGAAACCCAGGATATTTTTTTTATTCGTTTGTGGGGTGTGGGCTTCACTGGCTAGACCAGCATTTATTACCCATCCCTAATTGCCCTTGAGAAGGTGGGGGTGAGCTGCCTTCTTGAACCGCTGCAGTCCATGTGGTGTAGGTACACCCACAGTGCTGTTAGGGAGGGAGTTCCAGGATTTTGACCCAGAGACAGTGAAGGAACGGCGATATATTTCCAAGTCAGGGTGGTGAGTGACTTGGAGGGGAACTTCCAGGTGGTGGTGTTCCCATGTGTCTGCTGCCCTTGTCCTTCTAGATGGTAGTGGTCGTGGGTTTGGAAGGTGCTGTTGAAGGAGCCTTAGTCTCGGGGAAGATCGGACACTAGCCACTTATTACCAGCTGTTCAGCATATGGGTGAGACTCCTGTCATCCTCATTCAATACTGGCCCCAGTTTCAGCATCAAGCATTCCTGGTTAGAGTGCAGCTAAATGCAGAATGAAGTTCCCTCTGCTCTGCCCCTGACAACGTACCTCAGCCCCAATTTCAAAAATGGTTTTCCTACTTTAACGTCAAGGCAGCATTTGACTGAGTGTGGCATCAACGAGCCCTGGCAAAACTGGAGTCAATGGGAATCAGGGAAAACTCTCTGCAGGTTAGTCATACCTAGCGCAAAGGAGTATGGTTGTGGTTGTTGGAGGTCAATCATCTCAGCTCCAGGACATCACTGCAGGAGTTCCTCAGGGTAGTGTCCTCGGCCCAACCATCTTCAGCTGCTTCATCAATGATCTTCCCTCCATCCCTAAGGTCAAAAGTGGGGATGTTCGCTGATGATTGCACAATGTTCAGCACCTTTCACAACTCCTCAGATACTAAAGCAGTCCATGTCCAAATGCAGCAAGACCTGGACAATATCCAGGCTTGGGCTGACTAGAGGAAAGTAACATTCACAAGGCACAAGCGTCAGGCAATGACCATCTCCAACAAGAGAGAATCTAACCATTGCCTCTTGACATTCAATGGCATTCCCATCACTGAATCCCCCACTATCAACATCCTGGGAGTTACCATTGACCAGAAACCGAACTGGACTAGCCATATAAATACTGTGGCTACAAGAACAGGTCAGAGGCTAGGAATCCTTAAGTGTAACTCACTTCCTGTCCCCAAAGCCAGTCCACTATCTACAAGGCACAAGTCAGGAGTGTGATGGAACAGTCTCCATTTGTCTGGATGAGTGCAGTTCCCACAACACTCAAGCAGTTTGACACCATCCAGAACAAAAACAGCCACTTGTTTGGCACCACATCCACAAACATTCACTCCCTCCACCACTGACGCACAGTAACAGCAGTGTGTACCATCTACAAGATGCACTGCAGAAACTCACCAAGGCTCCTTCGACAACACCTTCCAAACCCACGACCGCTACCGTCCAGAAGGACAAGGGCAGCAGACGCATGGAAAAACCACCACCTGGAATTTCCCCTCCAAGCCACTCACCATCCTGACTTAGAAATATATCGGCCGTTTCTTCACTGTCGCTGGGTCAAAATCCTGGAACTCCCTCCCTAAGAGCACAGTGGATGTACCTACACCACATGGACTGCAGCGGTTCAAGAAGGCAACTCAGCACCCACCTTCTCTAGGGCAATTAGGGGTGGGCAATAAATTCTGGCCCAGCCAGCAAAGACCACATCCCATGAATGAATAAAAAAAAAATGATCGAATACACTTCCAACTTCTTAATCAGACATCGTTTGACTTCTCTCTTTGAGACCAACAACGTGCGGAGACTTCAGTTGCAAAGGACCAGGAGGAGGCCATTCAGCCCCTTGAGCCTGTTCTTCCATTCAGTCAGATCATGGTTGGTCTGTACCTTAACCCATCTTGGTTCTGTACCCCTTAATACTGTTACCAAACAAAAAAAAAATCGATCAACTTCAGGTTTCCAGTAATCTCAGTTTCAGGAATGGTCTCAGAATAAGGGTCAGCTATTTCAGACTGAGATAGGGAGAAATTCAACCTTTTCTGAATCTTTGGAATTCTCTAACCCAGGGAGCTGTGGGTGCTCAGTCATGGGGTAGATTCAAGAGGTGGGGGGGGGTGGTGACAGGTTTTTGGCTACGGAGGGAATTATGTGAGATGGCTCAAAGAATCAAAGGGCCACTTCTCGCTCCTATTTATTTTGTTAATTTTTTGGGTGAGAACTCCAGATTTGACTGCGCTTTGTGTGGAGGAGCGATTCCTCACATCAGTACCCAACAGCCTAACTCTAATTTTATGGTCACGCCTTTTTGTTCTGAACTTCCCCACACCAACCCCCCTGCACCCCCCACAACCAGAGGAAACCGTTTCTCTCTATCCATCCCTTCGACTCCTTTGATCATCTTAAACACCTCAATTAGATAACCTTCTACACTTCATGCAGTGTAGCAGAGAGGGTAGCCATTATCCACCCGGAACTGAGACAAGATTAGACCAGTGATCCGACATGGGACCCTCCACAGCCCGGACACAAGGGAGATTTTCATCCCATTGGTTGGGCCGGCTTTGAATCCTAGTTACAACGTTCCAGTTGACTGCTGCGTTCAGTCCTTGTCAATGGACTTTCCAAGTCACACGAGGGGCCAGTAGAGGATGTGATGACACTGCTGACCGCTTTCTTTATGTAGGACGTAGAAGTATTTTGCCAGGACCCCTCGACTTCTCCATATAAGTACTTGACCAATGTGTCTGCGGAAAAGATTGTGGTGGATTTGCCATCTACCACCACTATGTTTTTCTTTATCCTTTCATGGGATGTGGGCATCACTGGCAAGTCCAGCATTTGTTGCCCATCCCTAATTGCCCTCCAAATCAAGGGGCTTGCTGGGCCATTTCAGGGGGCAGTTAAGAGTCAACCACATGGCTGTGGGTCTGGAGTCACATGTAGGCCAGACCGGGTAAGGATGGCAGATTCCCTTCCCTAAAGGGCATTAGTGAACCAGATGGGTTTTTACAACAATCAGTGATAGTTGTCATGGTCACCATTACTAAAACTGATTTATTAATTGAATTTAAATTCCACTGTGGTGGATTTGAACCCATTTCCAAAAGCATGGAACCTCCGGATTTGTAGTCCAGTGACATTATCACTGTCTTCTATTAATCTATTGGTTAGCCCATAGGTTAAGATCATAGGAGCAAGAAGAGGCCATTCAGCCCTTTGAACTCTGCCATTGATTCAGATTGTGGCTGACCTCTATCTCACCTCCATTTACCTGCCTTTACTCCATATTCCTTCATACCATTGTAATATTACAATGCCGTCGCAGTCTTGAAGGCTTCGATTGACCATCCAGAGCTTTTGGGGCAGGAAGCTCCAGATTAGGTCATTCTAACCCAATTTTTCTCAGTCATACTTTGAAGGCCCAATATTCCACTCTCCAGAATGGAGCGATCGGAGTCTCGATGACAGGAGAGTCTCCACAGGTAAGAGAAACGAGGAATGCCGGACCAATTATTCCATTGAGGAGGTCAGGATACATGGAAGCCAAGATGCGCCCATCTCGAGGCTACATCTCATCCTCTTCCATTGCTGGACGGCGAGAATGGGAGAGGAAACAGCACTGAGATCCAACTCCCATCAACCATCCCACTGCTAGTCAGTCACCCACGGGTGGAAGCCTGGATACAAAGGAAGCCACAAATCTACAAAGGAAGGTTATAATCGCTGGAAAAAAACAGTCAAGAGGCAATATTATCAAGTTGATTTTTTTTATTTGAAACTTAAGGACGGTAATTGAATTCATAAGAAAATCTTTTTTCCTTTGCATGGCTAAACTCAATTGACAAGTTTTGTACATAAAAACATGAAACCAGCTTGAAAATTACTACAAAGTACAGCAAATTTCAACCACCTTAGAATTACTGCATTCATGATGAAAAAAAGCGCTATGTTTTCCTCACTAACTCCCAGCAATAAGATCAACCAAAGTTTGATAGAAAAAAAAAACATTAAAACAACTATTTACAGAAATGGCTAAAAGTCTGTGTGACTCTACGGACTGGACCAATTCCATCACTTCTTTTTGGAGGCCGATTTCTTTGTGCTGCTTTTCGCTTTTGGTTTGCTGGTTTTTGTCTGCTTGGCCTTCCTCTTCACTGGCTTGGCTTTGACTGGCTTGGCTTTGGCTGGCTTGGCCTTCTTTGTGCTTTTGGGGGGGGCTGCTTTCTTCACCGCCTTCTTCACCTTGCTCTTCTTGGCTTTGGCCGGGGGCTTGGCCACCTTCTTGGGCTTGGCCACCTTCTTGGGCGAGGCGCTCTTCTTCACCGGCTTCTTGGCTTTCTTGACCGCCGCCTTCCTCGGCTCCTCGCCCTTCGACAGCTTGAAGGAGCCTGAGGCCCCGATGCCTTTGGTCTTCTCCAGCACCCCCTTGGTCACCAGCTTGACCAGCGACAGCTTGATCTGGCTGTCGGCGTTCTCCGCCAGCTTGTACTGGGACTTGACCAGCTTCTGGATGGCCTGCCTGGACAGGCCCGTCCGGCTGCTTGCCCCCGTGACCACGGCGACGATCATCTCGGAGTACTTGGGGTGGTTGGCGGGTTTCCGGGCTGCCTTGCCGCGTTTGGGCTTGCCAGCTGTGGCAGCTGTGCTCTCAGTCATGTCTGACAAGTGGTCTCTGTGCCCTGCGGCTCTCCAGTTGAGAAGGGTTTGCCAACAGATTGTCAGAGCCTCCCTCTCCACACTGGATGCTCTCAAACTCCCTCTCCTGTAGCCCTGCTAACGCTAGGAATTTGTAGCCTCAACGCGGACCTGAATGAGAACATCAACTATTGGCAGCAATGGAGAGACAGAAATGGCGAACTCCACTTGCATCTGTGTTTCTTCACCTGCTAGAGGGGCCGATCCCGGCCCCTTGCCGGCGGCCCCCGGCCCCGGCGCCCCCCCCGCCGGCAAGGCAACTCCCTGGCCTCGGATCGGCGCCGGGCAGCGGGGGCGGGCGCCGGCCCGGGGGGTCGCCGTCGGGGCGAAAGTGCGCCGGGGCTCGGCCGGCCGCGGCAAAATTTGGGATTTCTGCTGAAAAATCTGGGCACCGCGGCCGGCGAGCGCTCGGACCCCGGGCGCAGGAGGAGTACCCAGCCTCGGGGGACGGGGAGAGCGGCGGCTGGCGGGGTTTGCACTTTGCCTGTCTTTGTAACCGAGCCGGAATGTGGAGCAACTAACACACAACACAACTCTGCGCCATGGACTAGAGTGACGTCTCTCTATTACATGGGCTTTAGTTTCATGTGAATTTCACAAATGCTGTGCCCCACCGAGCACCTTAGAGGGGGGGATAAGGTGGGCTTTTATGCACTGGGGGCTAAAGACTTGTTTTTGCGGGATTCTCTTTAACCCCTGGTCTCTAAATGCACAAGGGACGAAATATAATGGCTTCAAGTTGAGACTATATATAGCTTAGGGACAACTTGTTTCCCTCGCTTTAACTGAAGCCCCTGTTTGGCTGCCAGTCCCCATTTAGTCACTAATATTGTTTAGTCATAAATAATATTTTACGAGCAATTTGCACCTTGAGAGAGATACAAATGCCTTTTTTATAAAAGAGGGTTTTTTTTTAATAATTTTTAAAAAAATCTAACGGCGCTCCTGTTGTTGAATCCAGCTAAGTGCAATCGATTGGAGGATTTAATTCACAGGTCGACAGCTTCCCCCCTCCCCTCAGTGCGAGACTTGGGGGGGAGTTGAGGGGGCAAAGAATTACTTAAGAGCTTAATATACCCCCTCCCCCCCCCCCCCCCTTCCCACAAAGTCTACTGAGATAACCTGTCAATGTTATCACAAGAGCCGGAGGTATTGGGGAAAAGTTTCTTACACTTGCCTTTGTTATCTTAAGAAATGAAAGTGTTTTTTTAAGTGCAGGAGCTTTATTTGTGGCGATTGCCCACATGTGTGTGTGTGTGTGTCTGGTGGTGGTGTTGTTGGGGGGGGGGGAAACATAATGCGTTCGCCATCTTGGATGATCTCAAGCTAAATGAACTCCCTCGTGTTTAAAAGCAACTGAGTTTGACGGGGGGTGGAGTGAGAGAGGGAGAAGGCGAGCGGGGGTAATCTGCCGTGTTTGGGATTGCGGGTTGCTCCTTGCCCAGTGTCCCAGGGGTGGGGAGAACACCTTCAACCGAGACAGACCGACAATCACCCCCCTCTTCAGACAACACTTCCAGGGCGGAGAATAAAACATAAACCCTTTCCCCTCAAGATCTAGCGCTGGTTCATACTTTTAACCGAACTTTTGTGTTTGTGCCTCCTGTATTATTTTGCAGGCTCCCTTCAATGTCTTTGCCTCAGGGAGAATGAGCAACATTTTAAAAAAATCTCACTGCTCTTGGCTGTGGAGATTGCAGATTATTCAAATGGATCGAGGTTGAGGGGTGGAGGTTGCTCTTGTGTTAGAAATCTCTCTCTCTCTCTCTCATGTGCTGTTTTGTCTGGGGAGATTGTGTTACCTGTTAAAATGGACGGGTGGGTTGGGGGGTGGATGTTTCTGCAGCAGGAAAGGTTCAGAAAGAAGCCCGAGTCGAGACAATGGACTGCATTGCTTCCGAGGAGTTGTTAAGTCTGGAGAACTGCAAAGCCCCAAGTGCCTCAACTCAACTGGGCACAGAAAGGCAAACCCAGCAACACCGAGCTCCCCCTGTCGACGATAAGGCGGCGAGCCTCAGCTCACAGAATGACCTCCACTCTGCAACAACAACTTACATCGACAGAGCGCCTCCTTCACCCTAAACGCCCCAAGGCGCCTACCTCACAGAGAGAGGGGCATGACAAAACAAAGCCGGAAGACTGGGCAGCACTAAGAAATGCTTGGGCCAGCTGACCCAAAAGCTTGGTCAAGGAGGTAGGTTTGAAGGAGGGAGGGGGGGGGGGGTTGGAGAGGTGAGGCCGAGGGGTGTAGGGAGGGAATTCCAGAACTTGGGGCCCCAGGCAAACTGAAGGCGTTGGCCGCCAATGGTGGAGAGATTACAATCAGGGATGCTCAAGAGGCCAGAATTAGAGGAGAGCAGATATCTCGGAGGGTTGCGGGATTTGAGGGGGTTACGGAGGGAGGGAGGGAGGAGGGCGAGGCCGCAGAGGGATTTGAAAAACAAGGAATTTTAAAATCAAGTTGCTGCTTGACCGGGAGCCGGTGTAAGGCAGCGGGCACAGGGCTGGTAGGGGAAGAGGAC
This sequence comes from Isurus oxyrinchus, assembly GCA_026770705.1. NCBI lineage: Eukaryota > Metazoa > Chordata > Chondrichthyes > Lamniformes > Lamnidae > Isurus > Isurus oxyrinchus. The sequence goes on along the minus strand of JANJGN010000030.1, from coordinate 6,070,536 downwards.
TTGCTGGGAATTAAGACAGACAGCAGAGTTTTGGAATGACCTCAAGTTTACAGAGGGTAGGATGTGGGAGAGCAACCAGGAAGAGGACCGGAATAGTCGAGTCTAGAAGTAATGAAGCGCAGAGACAGGCCATTTGACCCATCTGGTCCCTGTTGTCACAGGTGCTGCACATCACCCTCCTCCCCCACCCCCCGCCCCTCATCTCCTCTGGATCAGGAGAGGCTTCTGTTCCTTGCCTCCCTCATGTGCCTGTCCAGCCTCCCCTCTGTGTATCAAAAAGCATAGGACTTCCTGTAAACCTTAACATTCAATGGGAGTTACATTTGTTTTGTGAGGGATGGATCAGGGACCTGGTGTTCACAATGTAACCAGTTTAATGAACTTTATTTTTTTGTACAATGTGTCTTGAGGGGTCCAGGAGCTCACAGTGTTGTAAACCGGAACAGGGCTTGGTAGAAGGTTCACGAAGGACTTGCCAACTGAGGGTCCTGCCCTTGAAGAGTCACCGCCCAATCTTTTTGAGAGGGGAGTGGGGGGGGGGGGGGGGAAAGTTTCCTTTCAGAAGGTCCCCAAGAGGAGTCAAATTGGACTGGAATCTCCCTCCACAGATGCTGCCGGACCCCTCAGTGTCTCCCCCCCCCCCCCCCCCCCCAGCACTTTGTTTTTCTTCCAGGTCTCCAAGCATCCCGCTGTATTTTGCTTCCATTCTTTCAGTCTGACTCTGCATTGTCAGCCTTTTTCTGATTTAAGATGCCGCTCGTGTCTCATCGGGGGTTATAAAACGCTCCTTGTGACAGGATGTGTTCACCGTGAGGTTTATAAGAATGATTGGTTTCAAGTGCAGTCCCGGGGTCAGGAGCTTGTGGCTCCTGATATTTCCAGTCCTATCGCCGGGCTAACCCCCCCCAACCACCACCCCCACCCCCACCCCCACCCCAGGAGCCAATGTAACTATAACATTGGAGTCAGAGCAAAGACATTTTGAACTTTTTGAACTAAATTGTCGCGGTGTCTCGCTGGGTTTCCCGGGGGGTGGGTAATGGCAGCAGGAATGTGTCTACCCCCTGAGCTGAGTGTAGCCCCTGCTGAGAATTTGCCCTCCCATTCCACCCCCCGCCCCGCCCCGCCCCGCCCCACTTTACCCGGGTGTATTGAACATTCTGCACCATCTCCATTCAGCTCCAAGTTAGGCCGCCCCCTGTCTGTCTGTCCAGGCGGGGCCACACTCTCCTGTCCAAAGAGAGGGGTGGGGGTAGGTGGGACCGCTGCTGTTGTGACCATGGACTGACTGACTTTCTGTTCGTCAAGTGACGGTTTTCATGCGGGAGGAATTTGCGCGGTTACGACGGAAATTTGCAAATGCATTAAATTCACCCCCCCCCCCCCTATTAAGGAATGTGTCTCCAATGCCGGGTGGGGGTAGCCCCAACACTTCTTGGGGCTGCCCTGCTCCCTGTGCATGGACACAACCCCTCCCAACCCCCAGCCTCCCCGACCTTTGCACTGAGAATGTGGAAGCAGCAACATTTACTTACGCTGCCGTTGCGCCGGTCTGTTCACCTCTGCGGTAAACAGGTCATTCGGGGACCGATCCGAAAACCCCTATAACGGCCTCTGGGATGACGGTTCCTCTGAATCATTTCGCTCGCAGTGTGCTGCTGCTGTTTACATAGCTTCACATCGAATTGACCGACACGGAAACCGGCCATTCGGCCCAGCTGGCCCATGCTGGGGTTTGCGTGCCCCTCGGGAACCTCCTCCCATCTCATCTTTTTGCACGCCCTTCTAATTCCTTTCTCCCTCCTGTGTTTATCCAGTTTCCCTCTCAATGCATCGAGGTTTCACGCCTCCCCCCACCCCATGGGATGGACACTTCCCCATTCTCCTCACTTGTGTGGGAAAAGAGGTTTCTCCCGAATTTCCTGTTGAATTTATTCTTATGCTTACGGCCCCTAATTTCGGTCTCTCCCACAAAAAGTGAATAATATTACAGACTCATATCATTCGCACTCCAGTGCTCTGTTTTGGAATAGTTCTGTGTCTAACTAGTTTATCCAGTTAAACTAACTCTTAAATTAGTTAATCTAATAAATTGCATTTAAGTACATTGGGTGTACGTTGCGTTGAAAAAAAAGTTCTGCAAGATTTTTAAAAGGTCTGTATAAAAATGCTACATTTTCTGTCATGACCAGTGATGCCTGTAGGTGTTGCTATTCTGTCACATCTAACTCATCCTGTGATACAGTCAGGTGCCCCCTGTACTGAACTGCTTTAGAATGGTTTTGTTGAAGTTGCAGGCCTCCCACCACTGGTGGTGCTATGATGTATGTCACTCAGTGCTATCGGACTCCCATAGGATCATAGAGTGGGATAGCAATCTCTGCTGGAAGCCATCCATTCGTTCTGTCATGTCCCATGCTGGCTCCTTGCAAGAGCAGTTTAACATGTCCCACTCTCCTTCCTGTTCCACATGACCCTGCTTTTTTTTTCTCTCTCTATTGCTAAAAGCCCTGACTGTATCTGCCCCCACCATCCAGGCCGTGCATTCCCGATCCGAACCACTCACTGCATTAAACTATTCTTCCTCATTCAGCCCATCGAGCCTGCTCTACCATTCAGTCAGATCATGGCTGATCATCTGCCACTTCCCCACACTATCTCCATATCTCTTGATGTTGTTAGTCTCCAGAAATCTATCAGTTTCTGTCTTGAACATGCTCAATGATTGACCTTCCACAGCCCTCTGGGGTAGAGAATTCCAAAGGTTCACCACCCTCGGAGTGAAGAAATTCCACCTCATTGTTGTCTTAAATGGCCAGCCCCTTATCCTGAGATTATGTCCCCTGGTTTTAGAATCACCAGCCAAGGGAAACATCTTATCTACATCCAGCCTGTTGTGCTCTGTAAGAATTTTTTTAAGATTCAATGAGGTCACCCTTCATTTTTTGAAACTCTAGGGAATACAGACCCAGACTCCCCAATCTCTCCTCATAAAACAATCCCACTTTCCCATGGATTAACCTGGTGAACCTCTGTTGAATTCCCTCTATGGCAAGTATATCCCTCTTTGGATAGAGAGACCAAAGCTGTACACAATACTCCAGGTAAGGTCTCACCAAGGCTCTATATAACTGCAACAATACTCCTGTATTCAAAATCCCCTTGCAATGAATGTGCCTTCCTTATTGCTTGCTGCACCTGCATGCTAGCTTTTAGTGACTCATGAACAAGGACACCCAGGTCCCTTTGGACACCCACACTTCCTAACCTCTCTCCATTTAAGAAGCATTCTGCATTTCTGATTTTTCTACCAAAGTGAATAACTTTACACTTATTCACATTATATTCCTTCTGCCATGTTGTAGCCTATTCACTTAGCCTGTCCACGTCCTCTTGAAGCCTCCTTGCATCCTCCTCACAATACGTTCCCACCCAGTTTGGTATCATCAGCAAATTTGGAAATATTACAATTGGTCCCCACATCCAAACCATTGATACAGATTGTATATGTACATGTCACTGTTGGTTCTCTTGCCGGTCACCGTAAATCAGTGTCCTCTGGTTCCTGACCTTACCACCAATGGGAACGGTTTCTCTATCTGTCTTAACTTCTCATGAGTTTGAACATCTCTCTCAAATCTCATCTCAATCTTCTCTTCTCTTTTCTAAGGAGAACAATCCCAGCTTCTCCAATCTATCCATGTAGTCCCCCATCCCTAGAATCATTCTTGTAAATCTTTTCTGCACCCTCTCTAAAGCCTTCACATCCTTCCTAAAGTGCGGTGTCTAGAATTGGACCAATGAGGGTGATCCGTTGTTTTGTAAAAGTTCATCTTCACTTCCTTGCTTTTGAACTCTATGTCTCTATTTGTAAAACCCAGGATCCCATGATCCACTTTCTCTATCTGCCCTTACACCCTCAATGATTTGTGCACATACTCCCCCAGGGACCCTCTGCCCTGCACTGTCTTTAGAACCATATCCTTTATTTTATATTGTTTCTCCTCATCCTTACCAAAATGTATCACTTCACACTTCTCTGTATTAGCTTTAATTGGCCATTCCCCCCATTCCTCTAGCCTCTCCACGCCCTCCTTGAAGCCTATCACTCTCCTCCTCGCACTTCACAATACTTATACGTTTTGTGTCATCTGCAAATTTTGGAATTGTGCCCTGTACACCCAAATCTAGATCATTAATTGATGGGAATGTTGATGGGCACTGGACAGTATGCACTGTGCAGGCAAAAGCTGAAGTGCCAGCTGTGGCTCAGTTGGTAGCACTCTCACCTCTCAGTCAGAGGTTGTGGGTTCTGCTCCCAGTCCAGGACTTGAGCACAAACTGCACTAGGCTGATGCTCCAGTGCAGTACAGAGGGAGTGCTGCACTGTTGAAGGTGCTTTCTTTCAGATTCAAAAGGGTGGACAGGCGGCAGATGAAGTTCAATGCTGAGAAATGTGAAATTATTCATTTTGGTACAAAGAGCATGGAGAGACAATAAAAAATAAAGGGTACAGCTCTATTAGGGAGGGAAAGGAGTAGAGGGACTTGGGTGATCTGTGCATAAGCCATTGAAGGTGGTGGGACAAGTTCCGAGAGCATTTAGTAAAAAATATAGTATCCTGAGCTTTATTAATAGGGGCAGAGAGTACAAGAGCAAGGAGGTTATATTGAACTCGTATAAAATGCTGGTTTGGCCTCAGCTGGAGTATTGTGTCCAGGAAATATATCACCATTTCTTCACTGTCTCTGGATCAAAATCCTGGAACTCCCTCCCTAACAGCAGTATGGTGTACCTACACCACAGCGACTGCAGCGGTTCAAGAAGGCAGCTCACCACCACCTTCTCAAGGGTAATTAGGGATGGGCAATAAATGCTGGCTTAGTCAGCGATACATCCTGTGAATGAATTAAATAAAAAGGCTCTGGGTGCCGCACTTAGGAAGGATGGGAAGCCGTTGGAGAGAGTGCAAGAAAGATTCACCAGAATGGTTCCAGGGATGAGGAACTTAATCCATGAAGATTGGAGAAGTTAGATCTGTTTTCCTTGGAGAAAAGAAGATTGAGAGGAGATTTGATAGAGGTGTTCAAAATCATGAGATGTCTGTCCAGGGTAGATAGAGAGAAACTGTTGCCACTCTTGAAAGGATTGAGAACCAGAGGGCACAGATTTGAAGTACTTGCAAAAGAAGCAAAAGCGACACGAGGAGAAACTTTCTCACGCTGCAAGTGGTTCAGGTCTGGAATGCGCTGCCTGACAATGTGGTGGAGGCAGGTTCAAACGAAGCTTTCAAAAGGGAATGAGACTGTTATCTGAAAAGGAAGAATGTGCAGGGTTACGGGGAGAAGGTAGGAGAATGGCAAAAGGTGAGTTGCTCATTTGGAGAGCTGGTGCAGACACGATGGGCTGAATGGCCTCCTTCTGCACTGTAACAATTCTGTCATTCTGTGATAGATTAAATCAAGGACCTGTCAGGTGGGCTGCGTTATATTGAAGAAGAGCAGGGGAGTTCTTCCCAATGTCCTGATCAATATTTATCCCTCAATCAACATCACCAACAGCCTATCTGCTAATGATCACATTGCTTTTTGTGGGAGCTTGCTGTGCACAAATTGGCTGCTGCTTATTCTACATTAAAACAGTACAACAGTGACCACACTTCAAATGGTACTTTATTGACAAAATCATTTTAGAGTATGCTGAGGTTATGAAAGGTGCTAAAGTAAGTCAGTCTTTCTTTTATGAAGGAGTTTCACGTAGGAATAATTAAGGGCACAATATAATATTCACAGTGGAGAGGTGGTGTTATGAGTGGCAAAGATAGTGAGTGTGGAAAGAAACAGGAGCTTGGGTGTGGTGACACTCCAACAGGGTGATGCAGGAGAGAGCTGCGACAGGTAGGCTGACCAGGTGCAGCACAGGCAGCAGCAGCAAAACTTTGGGACGCTCTATCCTGCAACAATGGGAGCAATGCCACAGTGGGTTGACTAGTATTTAATCAGTTTGGATTGCAAATGTCTCATGCCTGTCAGGCATCGCTTATGCAAACTTCTGTCACAGTTTAGATACATATAAAAAGAGCTAGTCATTCAGAATGTAAATTAGGGTTGCCAACTCTTGCAGATTGCCCTGGAGGCTTCAGGAATTAAAGATTAATCTCCCTACTGCGAGGAACCCAGTTTCTTATTTTAAAAACGGTGCTTTTAAAACACTTTCGTTGAATCCTTTCGTTTATTATTTAGATTGGACTCAGAAAAGGCTGTTTGACTGAGATTCAAGAATCATCCAATCAGGTAATGAAGAGTTGATTCACTTTCCGATTGACTGCAGGAAAGAGTGGGGCGTTGAGTTGATTGGTGTATCGGGCGGCCAATGAGGGGTGTGTGGAGGCGGGATACGTGGTGGCAGGAGGTCATGTGATAAAACCTCCAGGAATACATGCAACCAGGGTTGGCAACCATTAATGGAGTCAGAACAACTGAAGCACTGACCTGTCATATAATCACGCCTGAAAAGCCACTGTTAAAGGAAGAAGACACCTGTATTTAAATAGGACCCTATAATATCCCAAAGCAAACCAATAACTGATGAGTTTGTTTTGAAGTGCAGCCATTGTTATTATGAAGGCAAACAACAGTTAAATGTTATTGCCTGAAAGCGCTCAGTTTCATGTTGGTAATATAACATGGTATAATTTTCCTCTGTACAGGGCCTTGGTGAGACCACATCTGGAACACTGTGTACAATTTGGTCTCCTTATTTGAAAAAGGATATAATTGTGTTAGAAGCAGTTCAGAGAAGGCTCACTCAACTCATTCCTGGGATGAAGACAGATTGCACAGGCTGGGACTATACAGAGTAGAACTTGGGTCATTGAGTTCATTCAAGGCTCGGTTAGATTTTTGATAGACACGGGAGTGAAGAGTTATGGGAGAGCACACAGGATGTGGAGTTGATACCACAACCGGATCAGGCATGATCTTATTGAATGGTGGAGCAGGCTCGAAGGGCTGAATGGCCTACTCCTGCTCCCAAGTTCTATATGTTCCAGAAGTATATTGCACACTACAACAACAACTTTAATGTAATAAAACATTCCAAGGCACATTATAAAACAAAGTATGACACCAAGAGATATAAGGAGGTATTAAGCCAGATGACTAAAAGCTTGAGGTTCTATTCAATATACCATCAGCAATGCCATGGGAGGGTCTCTAATAGTGAAAGTAGTACATCTAGTGTGTGCCTGGATCAGCTACATGTTTGGTGTCCCATTGCCACACATGCGTCACTCTTAAAACCCAACTTAAGAGTGAAAGTCAGTCATTTGGAATGTCCAGAGCAACTCCCCCACAACCAGAAAATACCCAATGACTCAGGAGTCAGAATATCCATGACACCTGACTAATCTCAGCAACTGGATTTCAGTAAAAGAGAGGAATCAGGTGTTTGGTCACATTATGCTCTTGATTGGTCCCACCCAGTGTTTACAATGAGAGCTTCATGGCTTTTGAGGGCACTGCTTCACTTTAGCAGCAGAATAATACATTGTCCATTCCCCGGTGTAATGTGGCTCTCTGTATAAAACAACATATCGTCCAACTCAGAATGAGCAATGCCACAAAAGGTCTGCTAGAATGTATAAAAGTTGAGGTACTTGTGTCATAAATGCGAATTTTTGCACCACACATCTAAATAAACAGATTAAAAAGAACAAATCTCTCCAGTCGGTCTAAGAGAAACGCTTTGCAGCATTAACATCCTCTCATTAATTATTCACGCCAAGTAAGCCCATGTGACCTGAAAGGAGCAGGACAGGGTATACGGAACCCCTCCACAAAAGCATGAATACCATGATGTAATGTATGTGCCCTTACTTAAACGCAATGGGGAGAGTTCCCACAGGGGTTCTCCCGATGTCCTGTCATAATTTCCGGTGGAAAAGCTGGAGAATCTCAGGGAGATCACTTGAGGAAGCACAATCACAAGATCTACCAATGCCAATATCACTGGAATGGTGCATTATGGGTCACTCACAAGAGTCCATTTGCTGTGGCAAACTGCTCTTTTCCATAATGTTGTGGTCTGGAGCTATGGATAGTGATGGTAGAGACTCTGACATTCTTTTCACATGGCTGGCCAGGAATCTCTCCCACTCTTACCACTTGCTATCGGCTTGTGTTGGAAGGATTTGCAGGTTGATACTCAGCCTGTTTGGCCGCGTTATGAATTCACCTTCCTTGGCCACCAAGTCTTGGGTTGGGACTCAAACCTGAATCTTCTGGCTCAGAGGCAGGGACACTATCCACTGCACCACGGGACCCCCCACTTGCTATTGATGACTTACAGGTAAACCAAAGGAGGAGCTGCATGTTTCATTCATTCTCTTTTTATTTATTAATTCATGGAGTATGGCGGCAGCAAGCAAGGCTAGCAATTATTGCCTAACCCGAACTGCCCTTGAGAAGGTGGTGGTGAGCCATCAAACCCAACCCAGCTAATTACTGTCCCATCAGTAAAGTGATGGAAGGGGTTGTCGACTGCTACAAAGTGGCATTGACTCAGCAATAACCTGCTCACTGACACTCAGTTTGGGTTCCGCCAGGGTCACTCAGCCCCTCACCTCATTACAGCCTTGGTTCAAATATGGACAAAAGAGCTGATATCAAGAGGTGAGGTGAGAGTGACATCAAGGCAGCATTTAACCAAGAGTAGCATCAAGGAGCCCTAGCAAAACTGGAGTTAGTGGAAATCAGGGGAAAACTCTCCATTGGTTGAAGTTATGCCTAGCACAAAGGAAGATGCTTGTGGTTGTTGGGGGTCAGTCATCTCAGCTCCAGGACATCACTGCAGGAGTTCCTCAGGGTAGTGTCCTCGGCCCAACCATCTTCAGCTGCTTCATCAATGACCTTCCTTCCATCATGAGATCAATCATCGTTGTGATTGCACAATGTTCAGCAACATTTGCGACTCCTCTGATACTGAAACAGTCTCTGTACCCAGATGCAGCAAGACCTGGACAACATTCAGGCTTGGGATGAAGCGGCAAGTAACATTCATGCCAAACAAGTGTCAGGCAATGACCATCTCCAACAAAAGAGAATCCAACCATCACCCCTTGATGTTCAATGGCATTACCATCAACATCCTAGGGGCTACCATGGACCAGAAACTGAACTGGACTAGCCATATAAAGCCTGTGGCTACAAGAACAGATCAGAGACTGGGAATCCAGCAGTGAGTAACTCATCTCCCAACTCCCCAAAGCCTGCCCATCTCCCCAAAGCCTGTCCACCATCTACAAGGCACAAATCAGGAGTATGATGGAATACTCTCCACTTGCCTGGATGAGTGCAGCTTCAGCAACACTCAAGAAGGTTGATACCATCCAGGACAAAGCAGCCCACTTGATTGACACCCCACACACCACCTCCAACACCCACTCCCTTCACCACATGTGCACTGTGGCAGCAGTGTGTACCATCTACAAGATGCACTGAAGAAACTCACCAAGGCTCCTTAGACAGCAACTTCCAAACCCACAACCACTACCATCTAGAAGGACAAGGGCAGCAGATAGATGGGAACACCACCACCTGGAAGTTCCCCTCCAAGTCACTCATCATCCTGACTTGGAAATATATCGCTGTTCCTTCACTGTCACTGGGTTAAAATCCTGGAACTCCCTCCCTAACAGCACTGTGGGTGTACCTACACCACATGGACTGCAGCGGTTCAAGAAGGCAGCTCACTACCACCTTCTCAAGGGCAATTAGGGATGGGTAATAAATGCTGGCCCAGCCAGAGATGCCCACATCCTGTGAATAAAAACAGAATTCAGTATGTGGGCGATGATCTGACTTGGATGATGACAGTTTGAGCTGTTCCTTGTGTTTCCCATGTGAAGCAAGAGGCCACAGCTTCCCTGGCCCATCCTCAAGAGGTCGGGGGCTTTTCAGACTTTCCGTGAAAGGTTGGAACTAGATAAAAGCAAACTACTGCAGATGCTGGAAATCTGAAATAAAGACAGAAAATGCTGGAAAAACTCAGCAGGTCTGGCAGCATCTGTGGAGAGAGAAACAGAGTTAACGTTTCGAGTCTGTATGACTTCTTCAGAGCTAAAGAGAGGTAGAAACGTGATGGATTTTATACTGTTTAAGAGGGGGTGGAGCAAGATAGAAGGTCAGGGATTGGTGGGAGCTCAGGAGAGATGGACAAAGATGTCATGGACACAAGACAAAGGGAGTGTTAATGGTAGTGGTAAAGACTAAAGAAGGTACCGTAGGTAACATAAATGTAAGACAGCATAAGACCATAAGACATAGGAGCAGAAATTAGGCCATTTGACCCATCGAGTCTGCTCTGCCATTCAATCATGGCTGATAAGTTTCTCAACCCCATTCTCCTGCCTTCTCCCCATAACCTTTGATCCTCTTACCAATCAAGAACCTATCTATCTCAGTCTTAAATACACTCAATGACCCAGCCTCTACAGCCTTCTGTGGCAATGAATTCCATAGATTCACCACTCTCTGGCTAAAGAAGTTTCTCCTCATCTCTGTTCTAAAAGGTCTTCCCTTTACTCTGAGGCTGTGCCCTCAGGTTCTAGTCTCTCCTACTAATGGAAACATCTTCCCCGTATCCACTCTATCCAGGCCTTTCAGTATTCTGTAAGTTTCAATCAGATCCCCCCTCATCCTTCTAAACTCCATCAAGTATAGACCCAGAGTCCTCAAACATTCCTCATATGTTAAGCCTATCATTCCTGGGATTGTTCTCGTGAACCTCCTCTGGACCCTCTCCAGGGCCAGCACATCCTTCCTGAGATATGGGGCCCAAAATTGCTCACAATATTCTAAATGTGGTCTGACCAGAGCCTTATAAAGCCTCAGCAGCACATCCTGCTTTTATATTCTAGTCCTCTCAAAATAAATGCCAACATTGCATTTGCCTTCCTAACTACCGACTCAACCTGGGATGAAAGAGATGTGCCCAAAGTGTAGGCAGTCCAAAGGTTTCAACTGAACAACCTAATGGAACCCCTGCATTATTAAGGCCTCTTGTATCATGACCATCCATGAACCTCTGTGCAGGCCCTTGCACTTCTCCACCTGGTGGTTCCCTCACATCCTCATCAATCTTATCAGAGAACTGACTGGTCCCTTGTCCCTCCTCTTCATCCAGGGCATCCCCTCTCTGAAGTGCAGTGCACAATGACCAGTGACTCTGGATGCAGCATACTACAGTATTCCTCCTGATCTATCCAGGCATCAGAACCTCATCTTTAGGAGTGCAACTGTCTGCTCTATGATGGCTCTTTTGTTGTGCCACGGCTATCGTCAAACAACCTCTCTGCATCTGTCCCAGGATCCCTCACTGGCGTCAGGAGCCATTAGTTCAAAGTGTAGCCCTTAGCATCAAGCAGCCATCCATCCAAGGCATCGAGTCCAGTAAACATGTCTGGGAGTTCCTGAGAATGTAGGACTCATGACTACTGCCAAAATACCTACCCAGACCTGCATAATTCTCCGATGGTGGTCCATTTAGAGCGATAGCCCTTCCTGTTTATAAGTGTGCAGGGCTGGCCCGCTGGAGCCTTTACAGTAACATGTGTGTAGTCTATCACACCCTTAATCCTAGGGAAACTGCCTTCACCACAAACCCTCCAGCTAATTCACATTGGTTGTGTGATCCATGGAGAATGCAATATATTGACCTACCCTTCGGAACATTGCATCTGTAAAGACCTTAATGCAGTGGTGCAGAATGTGTTGGACTTAGATATATATATTGTGGGGACCGTACATCATAGCAATGGGGATGGATCATTCAGTTTCTAATGCCTGTTCCACTGTTCAGTTTATATATCTGGTCAGGTGCATCAGAATATTTTCAGGGCTAAGAGGGTCAGGTTGCGAGGACAGGTTACATTGACTGGGCTTGTATTCCCTTGAGTAGAGTAGGTTCAGGGGTAAGCTAATTGAGGTATTTAAAATGATTAGAGGGTGGATAGAGAGAAACAAATTCCTTTCTCAGGGGAGACAAGAACATGGGGGCAGAGCCTTCAAATGAGAGGCAGGCCATTCATGGGTGATGTCAGGAAGCACTTGTTCACACTAAGTATAATGGAAATCTGGAAATCGCTCCCTCAAAAAGCTGTAGAAGCTGCAAGGGACAATTAAACATTCAGAACTGAGATTGCTAGATTAATAGGGCATTAGGCAAGAGTATTAAAGGTTACAGACCAAGGAGGGTAGATATTAGGTCAACCATGATGTAACTAAGGTGCAGTGTCCGGAACTGAATGCAGTACTATAACTGGGGTCTAATGAGAACCTGATATAACGCTAATAGAACTTTGTGTTCCAACCACTGTGAGATAAAGTCCAACATTCCATTAGTCGTTGGAATTATTTTTTGTACTATTTCTTTATTTTACAATGATTTATGCAAATGGACTCCTGAATTCCTCCACTCCTGGCTTCTCACCATTCAGAAAATAATCTGACCTTGGGTCAAAAGTGGATGATGTCTCATTTGGCATATTGAACTCCATCTGCCACTGTTTCGTCCATGGTTCAAAAATGGTTCAAACATGGACAAAAGAGCTGCGCTTCCCAAGGCGAGGTGAGAGTGACTGCCCTTGACCGAGTGTGGCATCAAGGAGCCCTGGCAAAACTGGAGTTAATGGGAATCAGGGGGAAAACTCTCCACTGGTTGGAGTCATACCCAGCACAAAGGAAGATGGTTGTGTTTGTTAGAGGTCGAAATTCTCAGTCCCAGGACATCACTGCAGGAGTTCCTCAGGGTAGTGTCCTCGGCCCAACCATCTTCAGCTGCTTCATCAATTACCTTCCTTCCATTATAAGGTCAGAAGTGGGGATGTTCGCTGATGATTGCACAATGTTCAGCACCATTAACAACTCCTAGATACTAAAGCAGTCCATGTCCAAATGCAGCAAGACCTGGACAATATCCAGACTTGGGCTGACCAGAGGAAAGTAACATTCATGCCACACAAGTGTCAGGCAATGACCATCTCCAGCAAGAGAGAATCTAACCATCATCTTTTGACGTGCAATGGCATTATCATTGCTGAATCCCCTACTATCAACAGCCTGGGGGTTACCATTGACCAGAAACTGAACTGGACTAGCCATACAAATACTGTGACTACAAGAGCAGGTCAGAGGCTAGGAATCCTGCGGCGAGTAACTCACCTCCTGACTCCCCAAAACCTGTCCACCATCTAAAAGGCACAAGTCAGGAGTGTGATGGAAAACTCTCCACTTGCCTGGATGAGTTGCAGCTCCCACAACACTCAAGAAGCTTGGCACCATCCAGGACAAAGCAGCCCCACTTGATTGGCACCCCATCCACAAACATTCACTCCCTCCACAGTAGCAGCAGTGAGTACCATCTACAAGATGCACTGCAGGAACTCACCATGGCTCCTTAGACAGCACCTCCCAAACCCAAGACCACTGCCATCTAGAAGGACAAGGGCAGCAGATACATGGGAACACCACCACCTGCAAGTTCCCCTCTAAGTCACCCACCATCCTGACTTGGAAATATATCGCCGTTCCTTCACTGTCGCTGGGTCAAAATCCTGGAACTCCCTCCCTAACAGCACTGTGGATGTACCTACACCACATGGACTGCAGTGGTTCAAGAAGGCAGCTCACCATCACCTTCTCAAGGGCAATTAGGGATGGGCAACAAATGCTGGCCCAGCCAGTGAGGTCTTCATCCTGTGAATGAATCGAAAATAAATAAAATACTTATTTGATCCACCACCATCCCTTTGTAACTTCCTGCTTTCACCTGTACTTCAAGCAATAAGCAGAGCTGAGTTTGTGCCTCTCTGTTGTACTGAAAAGCTGAGGCCCCAGTACAAATACTTGGGGACATCGCTAATCAAATCCTGTCAATTTATCCAAACTCTATCCCCAACCTAGGGAGTTCTTGTGGTGCAGTGGGTGGTGTTCCCTTGCCCTAAGCCAGAAGTTCTGTGTTTGAGTCCAAGTTCAGGATTTGATGAATACCTTCAATGTCCAATCAGGCAAATTATCAGCCAGCAATTCCTTTGCATGCACCTTTGGTGAGCAGGAGGCTCTTGGTATATGGCCCCACAAACTTCAGGCTAGTGACCTGCTCCAGGCAATGTGAGATATAAGTGTGTGCTTACTCTGTGTGGGAACCCGTCTAATTCTGTTTCATAGGAACATAGGAGTAGGCCATTTGGCCTTTCAAGCCTGCTGCACCATTCAATGAGATCATGGCTGATCTGGTTGTGGTCTCAACTCCATTTTTCTGTGTGCCCCCCCTCCATAACCCTTGTCTCACTGGGCTATCAAAAAGCTAAAACAAAAATAAAAATAGCTGGAAAAACTCAGCAGGTCTGACAGCATCTGCAGAGAGGAGCACAGTTAATGTTTCGAGTCCGTATGACCCTGCAACAGAACTAAGTAAAAATAGAAAAGAGGTGAAATATAAGCTGGTTTAAGGGTGGGTGGGACAGGTAGAGCTGGATAGAGGGCCAGTGATAGGTGGAGATTGCCAAAAGATGTCATAGACAAAAGGACAAAGGGGTGTAGACGGTGGTGATATTATCTAAAAAATGTGCTATTAGGTGACATTAAAGGTAGAAAGCAGGATGAGCAAGTAACAGATAGCCCTAGTGGGTTTCTGGTGATAGACTGTCCACCAATATCCATTACAAGCCTACTGACTCCCACAGCCACCTCGACTACAGCTCCTCACACCCCGCTTCCTGTAAGGACTCCATCCCATTCTCCCAGTTCCTTTGCCTCCGTCGCATCTGTTCTGATGATGCCACTTTCAAAAACAGTTCCTCTGACATGTCCTCCTTCTTCCTTAACTGAGGTTTTCCACCCATAGTGGTTGACAGGGCCCTTAACCGTGTCCGGCCCATCTGCCGCACAACCGCCCTCACACCTTCTCCTCCCTCCCAGAACCATGATAGGGTCCCCCTTGTCCTCACTTATAACACCACCAGCCTCCGCATTCAAAGGATCATCCTCCGCCATTTCCGCCAACTCCAGCATGATGCCACCACCAAACACATCTTCCTTTCACCCCCCCCGGCAGCATTCCACAGGGATTGTTCCCTCCGGGACACCCTGGTCCACTCCTCCATCACCCCCTACTCCTCAACCCCCTCCCACAGCACCTTCCCATGCAACCGCAGAAGGTGCAACACCTGCCCCTTCACTTCCTCTCTCCTCACTGTCCAAGGGCCCAAACACTCCTTTCAAGTGAAGCAGCATTTCACTTGCATTTCCCCCAACTTAGTCTACTGCATTCGTTGCTCCCAATGCGGTTTCCTCTACATTGGAGAGACCAAATGCAGACTGGGTGACCGCTTTGCAGAACACCTTCGGTCTGTCTGCAAGCATTACCCAGACCTCCCTGTCGCTTGCCATTTTAACACTCCACCCTGCTCTCTTGCCCATATGTCCGTCCTTGGCCTGCTGCATTGTTCCAGTGAAGCTCAACGCAAACTGGAGGAACAGCACCTCATCTTCCGACTAGGCACCTTACAGCCTTCCGGACTGAATATTGAGATCAACAACTTCTGATCATGAACTCTCTCCTCCATCCCCACCCCCTTTCCAATCCCTTCCCTTCCCCCCACCCCACCCCCACTAGGGCTATCTGTTACTTGCTCATCTTGCTTTCTACCCTTAATGTCACCTATTAGCACATTCCTTAGGTAATATCACCACCGTCAACACCTCTTTGTCCTTTTGTCAATGACATCTTTTGGTTATCTCCACCCATCACTGGCCCTCTATCCAGCTCTACCTGTCCTACTCCCCTCTACCAGCTTATATTTCACCTCATTTCTCTATTCCCTCAGTTCTGTTGCAGGGTCATACGGACTCGAAACGTTAACTGTGTTCCTCTCCGCAGATGCTGTCAGACCCGCTGAGTTTTTCCAGGTATTTTTGTTTTTGTTTTGGATTTCCAGCATCCGCAGTATTTTGCTTTTATCAAAAAGCTAACTCAGCTTTGAACAAATTCAATGACCCAGCCTCTACTGCTCACTGAGGAAGAGAATTCCAAAGGCTAAAGATCCTCTGAGAGAAAATTTTTTTTTCTCATCTCCGTCTTATTCTTAAACTGTATCCTTGAATTCTAGTCTTCTCCCATCAGTGGAGACGTCCTCCCAGTATCTACCCTATCGAGTCTCCTCAGGATCTTCTATAAGATCACCTCTCAGTCTTCTAAACTCCTGTGGGTATAGGCCCAACCTGTCCAACCTTTCCTCATAAGATAAGCCCCTCAGCCCAGGAATGGATTGAGTCACTTCTCTAAACTGCTTCTAAAGCAATTAAATCCTTTATCAAATAAGGAGACCAAAACTGTCCACAGTACCAGATGTGATCTCACCAAAACCCTGTATAGCAAACTTCCCTACTTTTATATTCTCTTCCCTGTGCAATAAATGCCAACATTTTATTTGCCTTCCTAATCACTTGCTGTACCTGCATACGAACTCTCTTAATTAGTTCCTTCTACAGATCAGTAGGTTGCCTCCTATTCTATGAGCTTTCAGTTTCAGTTATGGAGAATAGATTAGGGTTTCAATTTTCTTTTGTGTAATGGAAATAGTCGATTATTCACTTAAGCTCAGTGAATAGTCGTCTGGTAATACAGAACTTGAGTGTTGCTGAAAAAAGGGTCATGTCGAAGCTTTTCATCTTGCACTCATCAGGACACTTCACATGAATACCAATACAAGGGGAAAACAACAATTTATACTGTATGAGAAGACTGTATGGTAAGTGGACTCTGATTGATAGAGGTGTTGCCATGGAGAATGCACCAGTGATGGCCACTGACAGTTAACTGCCAAGCATTGTTTGAAATTTAAACCAGGTAGCTTGACCTTGATTGGTCAAGGCATTGCCCTGAGGAATAATTCAGCAAATGGCTGTCACTTATTTTGTTTAGCTGAAACAGGCACAATATGTGTATATGTTCTGTCTGAAAAGAACAGGGCCCCGTGTATTAATATATGTAGCTTCCAGCATCCGCAAATGCACCACATTGCGAACCCAACTGACAATCTTAAATTTGTTGTAAGCTTAATTCTGAGCACATTGAGGATTATTTAGCAAATGTTGTCCAATCACAGAATCACATCTAATGTTGGACACTGTGTTTGAGTTTTGCAAGCACAGGCTATTGGTCTATATCCTGCCGGTTGTGAACAGCAGCTGAGACATGTCTCTATTCTCAACAATACTTAAGTTTAGTGAATGAAAGTACAATTGAACCTTTATCACAAGGGAAATGTCAACGTGCATTTACACTGCTGGTTATAATATCATTTGAAGAACAACAACAACATCCTTCATTTGTATAGTGCCTTTAATGTGCAAAGGCACTTCCAGCAGCATTTATGAAACAAAATTTGACACCAAGCCACACAAGGAACCTATTAGGACAGGTAACCAAAAACTTGGCCAAAGAGGTAAGTTTTGAAGAACGTCTTAAAGGACGAAAGAGAGGCAGAGAGGCAGAGAGATTTCGAGAGGGAATTCCAGAGCTTGGGGCCCAGGCAGCTGAAGGCATGGCTGCCAATGGCAAAGCGCTGAAAGATGGTAATGCCCAAGAGGCCTAAATTGGAGGAACGCAGAGATCTCGGAGGGTTGTGGTGCTGAGGGAAGGCACAGAGATAGAGGATGAAAGACAAGAAAAAAGAGGAATGCATCACATTTAAATGCTCCTGTAATTGATGGTCTTCAGAAGTAACCATATAATTCACAGCAAGCTGTTAAATAACAGCAAAGTCTAGGATTGCTAAAATAACTAATGTAGTCGAGGGTACACACCAGCTCTGGCAATATACTAAAACTCTCTGGGTCATGAATTCAGAAACACAGAAAGAGTAGGAGAAGGGTGAAGGGGAGATAAGGCTGCAAGTGGTCTCTGAGCTACAGCTGTAACAGCTGCTCTCAGGGATTTTTTTCAATATTCTCTCATGGCATGTAGATTGTTGGCAAGGCTGGCCAGTTAGCATTGGTTGCCCATCTCTAATTGCCCTTGAGAATGTAGTGGTGAAACAACTTCTTAAACCATTGCAGTCTTTCTGTGACTTTGGTACTATAAAGGGCATCAATATTACTATTACTATATTATCAATATTTTAACACTTACATGTGCTAAAAGCTACATATATTCACACACAGGGCCCTGTGCTTTGCAGACAGAGTGTATATACACATTGCACCTTTATCAACTACACAAAATGGGTGACAGCCGTTCCCTGGTTCATTCCCCACGGAAATGCCTTGACCAATCAGAGTACCTGCCTGGTTTGAATTTAAATAAGGTTTGGCAGTTAACTGTCAATTATCAGTTAACTGGTGCATTTTCCAAGGCAATGCCTTGACCAGAGTCCACTTGCCAACCAATCTGCACTCTCTTCTCATGCAGTATAAATTGTTGCACCCTTTACATTTTGCATTCTTGCGAATTGTCCTGATGAGTGCAAGTTGAAAAGCTTCAACAACATGTATCTTTTCTCAGCAATACTCAATTTCTGCACAACTAAAGGACATTAGTGTACCAGATGAGTTTTTACAATAATCAACAATGGTTTCATGGCCACCATTACTAAGACTAGCTTTCAACTCCAGATTTTTATTAAACAGTTGAATAAAACTCCACCAGCTGATGCGGTGGGATTTGAACCCATGTCCCCAGGACATTAGCCTGGGCCATTGGATTACTAACCCAGTGACGTTACCACTACACTTCTTATTCTTGAATTTGTTGGCCATCAACAGAGTGGTTTAGTAGGCTATTTCAGTGAGTGTGGATCCATATGTAGGCAAGACCCAGTAAGGATGGCAGATTTCCTCTCCTAAGAGACACAAGTGAATCAGATGGGTTTTTACAACAATTGATGTTAATTGTCATGGTCGCCATTACTGAGACTAGTTTTCAATTCCAGATTTATTAATTGAATTTGATTCCCACCAGCTACTTCAGTGGGATTTGAACCCATATCTCCTAGGGCATTTAGCCTAGGCCTCTGGATTATTAGCCCAATGACATTACCCCTACGCCAACTATCACCCTACGTCTGCCAATCCCAATGTCCCAGTGTATTTCATGACATCAGAGGTACTTTTTAAATGCCAGTTTGTTTTTCTTGCGCAATGCTGGGATTTCAAACAGGATGAAAAAGGTAGACCTAGATATTTCAGTCTGCTTTGACTGCAGCTTCAACTGCTCGTTGTCTCTCATGTTTTGCCTTTTGTGGTAAATTATGTCTCAGTTCGGTTGACAAGCCATCTAAACACTCACCAAATATCATAAAACTCAAATCCTTTCCTTCATGCAAACATTCTTGCCTGATTTTTTCAGGAATGCCAGTACAATATAAAAGAAAGACTCAGCAGGTCTGACAGCATCTGCGGAGAGGAACACAGTTAACGATTCGAGTCTGTATAACCCTTCATCAGAACCGAGGAAATAGAGAAATGAGGTGAAATATAAGCTGGTAGAGGGGAGTAGGACAGGTAGAGCTGGATAGAGGGCCAGTGATAGGTGGAGACAAAGAAGACATTGCCAAAGATGTCACAGACAAAAGGACAAAGGGGTGTTGACGGTGGTGATATTATCTAAGGAATATGCTAATGGTGGCATTAAGGGTAGAAAGCAGGACAAGCTAGTGGCAGATAGCCCTAGTGGGGGTGGGGTGGGGGGGAGGGATCAGAATAGGCTAAAAAGTGGAGATGAAACATTTAAAAATAATGGAAATTGGTGGGAAAAGAAAAATATATTAAAAATATATAAATTATTGGAAAAGGGGGGATCGGAAAGGGGGTAGGAATGGGGGAGACAGTTCATGATCTAAAATTGTTGAACTCAGTATTCAGACCGGAAGGCTGTAAAGTGCCTAGTCGGAAGATGAGGTGCTGTTCCTCCAGTTTGTGTTGAGCTTCACTGGAACAATGCAGCAGGCCAAGGACAGACATGTGGGCAAGAGAGCAGGGTGGAGTGTTAAAATGGCAAGCGACAGGGAGTTTTGGGTAATGCTTGCGGATAGACCGAATATGTTCCACAAAGCGGTCACCCAGTCTGCGTTTGGTCTCTCCAATGTAGAGGAAACCGCATTGGGAGTAATGAATGCTGTAGACTAAATTGAGGGAAATGCAAGTGAAATTCTGCTTCACTTGAAAGGAGTGTTTGGGCCCTTGGACGGTGAGGAGAGGGGAAGTGAAGGGGCAGATGTTGCACCTTCTGTGGTTGCATGGGAAGGTGCCGTGGGAGGGGGTTGCATTTGCACTTCCCTCAATTTAGTCTACTGCATTCGTAGCTCCCAATGCGGTCTCCTCTACATTGGAGAGACCAAACGCAGACTGGGTGACCACTTTGCGGAACACCTTGAGTCTGTCCGCAAGCATGATCCAGACCTCCCTGTCACCATTTCAACACTCCACCCTGCTCTCTTGCCCACATGTCTGTCCTTGGCTTGCTGCATTGTTCCAGTGAAGCTCAACGCAAACTGGAGGAACAACACCTCATCTTCCGACTAGGCACTTTACAGCCTTCCGGTCTGAATATTGAGTTCAACAATTTCAGATTGTGAACTCTCTCCTCCATCCCCACCCTCTTTCTGATCCCCCTTTTTCCAATAACTTATATTTTTTTCAGTATATTTTTCTTTTCCCACCTATTTCCATTATTTTTAAATGTATTTCCATCCATTGTTTCATCTTCACCATTTAGTCTATTCTGATCCCTCCCCCCTACTCCACCCCCACTAGGGCTATCTGCCACTAACTTGTCCTGCTTTCTACCCTTAATGTCACCATTAGCACATTCCTTAGCTAATATCACCACCGTCAACACCCCTTTGTCCTTTTGTCCATGACATCTTTGGCAATCTCCACCTATCACTGGCCCTCTATCCAGCTCTACCTGTCCCACCACCAACCACCCCCAAACCAGTTTATTTTCACCTCATTTCTCTATTCCCTTAGTTCTGTTGAAGAGTCATACGGACTCGAAATGTTAACTGTATTCCTCTCCGCAGATGCTGCCAGACCTGCTGAGTTTTTCCAGCTATTTTTATTTTTGTTTCAGATTTCCAGCATCCGCAGTATTTTACTTTTGTTATAAAGGAAAGACTTGCATTTTAATAGCACCTTTCATGACCGAGGGACATCCCAAAGCATTCTGCAGCCAATGATCCACTTTTGAAGTGCAATCCCTTTTGTCATTTGACAGCCATTTCGTGCACAGCAAGCTCCCACAGCCAGCAACGTGATAGTGGCCAGATAATATTGGCCAGACACCGGGGAGAACCCCCATGCACTTCTTTGAAATAAATGCCATGGGATCTTTTTTGCAAACTTGAGAGGGCAGGCGGGATTTCAATTTAATGTCTGATCCACAAGTTGGCACCTCTGACAATGCGCCACTCCTGGGAAGTCCCAGTTATGTGCTCAAGTCCCTGGAGTGAGATTTGAACCCTTGACTTCTGTCTTAGAGTCAAGAGAGTGCCCACAACTGCACCACAGTCAACACATCAGAAGCTGAGGGGGCGAAGAAAATGTTTTGCCAAGATTTGAAAGAGGATGTGAGGAAATGGTGTGAGGAAGAATAAGCATCCAGTTATGTCTTTCTTTGTGAGATTTGTTAATGTAAAAATTTTTATTTTCTTAAAAGCGTCTTCGCAGGAGAGTGAGAAACGATGTGGTCGACAGGATCATCCTTTCCCACTGATTTGAATAGTTAAGTTTTTTACTTGTTTAAATTGGTCGACTTTCCTCATTGTCCATAGTTACAGGGCTCTTTTTAAACTGAGCCAATCAGAAAGGGCCAAAGTGTGACATGGAATGTGGAGAAAAGCTCGAAGCCAAACTTCAGAACTGTTTTGTTTGTTTTTTTTTAACAAATGAGAAAGAATGATCTTTTATTCACTTTTTCATGGGATGTGGGTGTCGCTGGCCAAGCCCAGCATTTGTTGCCCATCCCTAATTGCCCTGGAACTGAGCGGCTTGCTAGGCCGTTTCCGAGGGCAGTTAAGAGTCAACCACAGTGCTGTGGGTCTGGAGTCACCTGTAGGTCAGACCAGGTAAGGATGGGAGATTTCCTTCCCTAAAGGACATTAGTGGACCAGATTTTTACAATAACCAGTCTCCAGTCTCCATGGTTACCATGACTTACTCCTGCTCCTATGTTCATATTACTGAGACTAGCTTTTCAATTGATTGAATTCAAATTCCACCAGCTGCTGTGGTAGGATTTGAACCCATGAGCCCAGAGCATTAGCCCATGGCACCTCTCAACTGTCTCAATTAGCAATTTTGAGTTCTATAAACTATGGAAACAGCGACCTGGATTCTCCTCTGACTTACCACCCATTTTGAAGGAATTAGAGGAAAACTTGCCCTTAAAAGCTCCCATCTCAAATTGCCACAAAAAACCGGCATCGCAATTCTCCTCCTAATAATCCTGCCCGTACCCTTTGCGATCCGGAAGCAGTTCATTCTGCCATATTTAAGTGGGGTGAGGTGGGTGTGGCTAACCCATCTGGCCCCTCCCCCTCCATTTTGACCCACAAAACAAAATCACTCGGCTCTGAAGTCGGTCGCGTCAGGAGACTCCCAGGCAGACAGCGGAAACACTTTAGGGATACGTTCAAAGCATTCCTGAAGAGGCCCAACATCCCACTGACTCATGGGAGTCCCTGGCTTGTGACTGACTGAAATGGAGAAGGTTCATTTGGAAAGACACCGCACATATCGGGAGACTTCGTCAGGAATGTGCAGAGGGGAGGTTGAGGCATCAGAGGGAGCATAAAAACCTCCACACAACTCACCTACCCAACTGTTCAAGCACCACTTGCCCTACACGTGACAAAATCTGCAGATCGTGCATTGGATTTATCAGCCATGTCACAACCCATCGAGCTGAGTGGAAGCAAATCACCCCCAATTCCAAAGGACTGTCTCAGAAACAAAGAAGGAAGATTTTGACCCACACCCCCTCCAAGTAATTCATGCTTGAGATGGATATCACGGAGAGGAACATCTGAAGGTTGCCACATCTTTGCTTGGATTGTGATCTTTGCAATTCAAGTTCGAGAGGCTGAATGATCTAGTCCTGTTCCTATGTTCCTTCTTAATGTTGGTTGAGTCAGGACTTTTGGTGCTCCTTTTATTCAACTCTCTTCAAAGTATCACCGTGAACCCTCAGCATGGATTTCTCAATGGGTGTACGTTAATTGGACGTTATGAGGAAGAGGAGGATGGTACATGGAACAGATTAGGTTGGAGGTATCTCTTCCTTTCAGGTAGATACTCATCCACTCAGGTCTAGGCATAGTCCACCTTCAGGCAGAGGATACATGAGAAAGAGTGAACCTGGAACTACTGCCAGACTAAGGAGGGCACAAATGGGTGTTCAGAATCACCAAGTCTGTGCCAATTCTTCTAAATTGGTTAGTTAGTCCAGTTAGTTCCAATTCCTCACTCTATCCCCATATTCATTCGCCTTTTTTCCTTTAAGTATTTATCAGATGCCCTTTTGAAAGCTACTTATTGAACCTGTTTCCACCACCCTATCAGGATTCCAATTCCTAACCACTCATTAATAAAGGAGTTTCCTCTAGTTACGATGCACATTTTTCTGATATTACGAATTTTGAGAAAATAATCCTAAAAGTCACACTTTTTGAGACCTTGGGCTGAGTTTAAAGACTATTTTTCAAAGCATGACTTCCGTTGTGGATTTGAGCTGGAACCCCATCAGCCAAAGAGGAGAGAACCTCAGATATTTACATTTGAAAATTCGATGAGTGTTCCAAAGGTGTAAACAGAAACTCATTGACTTGATGGCTTTTTCTCCAAACACAAAAGCATTAACTGATTGACAAACTTGACCCTTTTGATCACTACAGGGAGAAAGGAGACTTCGGATAACTGTGATGGGATCACCACTTGTGTTTTGAGTGACTCAGCATTGTTGTACAGGTCACATGATAATGGCAGTCATACCTGCACAAAGCATTGAAAAGAGCAGGAAAAAGACAGACCCACAGAGAACCATCTTGAAAAGGCTTCAACCCAGAGAGAGAGACAAGAAAGGCATCTAATGAACAGCCACTAGTCTGCTGTAAAGTAACTAGGCAGCTAAAAGTGCCATGCTGGCAGAACAGAAGCAAGGAGCCTTCTCTCCTCCCTGTAAACCCTGAATCCGCCAACCAAGATCACCTGTTAAAGCAGCCTCCAGCAATTTGACAGTGGAAGTCATCACAGCTGCAGAAATAACCTGAAGACCTTAACTTCAGACAATGCAACCCCTCAACTTCAAAACGTATCAGCCCTGCACCAGATATGGACTACTCTTGATTTACATTTATGAGTATCATTTTGCCTTCCTATGAAACTATTCTTTGTGTGTGTATCAGTGAACTTATCAATTCTTATGTCACTGTTAGAGCAATAGGATGAAATAAACTAACCTTTCCTTTTTTAAGTAAACACGCTTTGTTGCTGGGCTATTTTAAATGGAATAATTCTCGCTCCATGGGTAAGAAAGTATACACACACACCCCCTCACCCCACCCCATACAATACATTGTTCACCAGCAAGTTTGGGGACACACCTTTTAAAGTGCCTGTGACACTCTCAACATTGCCTTCAAACTCTCAATCACCGAGGGTTAGCTCACGAAATGAAGTCACCCTATCTGTCTGTTCTCCCCTAAAACTCACCCACAAAGGCCTTCGTTTTCCAAGGCTTCTGCAAAGTTCCTCAGCAGACAAAAGCCATTGTGCAACTGCCAAAGATTGACAGCAGAGCCAGAAAACAAAATCACGGGGGTTGGGGGGGGGAGCTTCACCGGGACAAATTTGGTGCCGGTGGGGAGGAGGGAGTATTTAATTGGGTGGGTGGGTAGGGACTCTGCCATTGCCCCAATTAAGTCAGTGTGGAAAGTCGGCAGGATTCATGTCCAGCACCCTCCCACCTGATTCAACGCCCCGATTAAATGCAGAAATTTCCTCCAAATAAATATTGGGAAGGCCAATGCCCTTGCCTTCACACCCCACCACAAACTCCGTCCCCCGCCCATCAACTCCATCCCTCTCCTTGGGTATGAGGCTGAACCAGACTGATCACCGTGACCTGGGGTGAGTTTTGGACATGTTTGTGCCATCTCTAAAACCGCCGATTTACACATCAGTAATATGCATGATTTTGTCTCAGCTCATCCGCTGCTGAAATCTCCATTCACGCCTCCATTACCTCAAGACTCGACTATTCCAACTCACTCCTGGCTGGCCTCCCACATTCTATCTCCCATAAACTTGGAGCTCATCCAAAACTCTGCTGCCCCCACCCCACCCCCCCGTCTTAGCCGATAGCAAGTCCTGTTTCCCCTTTCACCCCTGTGCTCGCTGACCCAAACAGGCAAAGCCTCGATTTTAAAATTCCCATCCTCATTTTGAAGTCCTCGATAGCCAATTCCCCTCTCTCTGTAACCTCCCCCAAACCCATCGAGGTATCAGCCCTCCTCTAATTCTGGCTTCTCAATTTCCATCACTCAGCCATTGGCGCCTTCAGTCGCCTGGGCCCCAAGCTCTGGAATGCCCTCCCTATGCCACTCCACCTCCCTCTCTTTCCTCCTTTAAGATGGTCCTTAAAGCTTACCTCTTTGACCAAGGTTTGGACGTAGGCCCTAATATTTCCTTATCGAAACATAGGAAGGTAGGAAATAGGAGCACAAATACGCCATTCGGCCCCTCGAGCCTGCTCCGCCATTCAACTAGATCATGGCTGATCTTCCACCTGAACACTATTTTCCTGCACTATCCCCCTACCCCTTGAATATTGCTGAAACAAGAGACATGCTGTCAAAGCTTTTCATCTTGCACTCATCAGGACAGAATCACAAGAATACCCAATCTTGAAGGGAACAATAATTTATGAGGCTCAGTGTCGAATTTTGCTTTAAACCACTCTTGTGAGGCACTTTGGGATGTTTTCTGTTTCAGGCGCTATATGAATATAGGCTCTTGTTGGATAACAGCAGATTGCTTGTTAATTTTAACATCTGCAACAGATTGACAAGCTAAAGTGTGACTTCTGCTACAAGAAGCGCAAGATTTTTGCATCTGATAAACCAGCCTCCCACAGTGCTGCACACAGGGAGTCACAAACAGACATGGCTTTCAGGTAAAGTGGGTTAGGGGAGAGGGGATTAACAGAGCAGGGGCTTTAATCACTGTTATTAAGTCATACATTCTCTCTTTACTTGTATATTATTGTTATAAGTTCCTATCTCCACATCCATAACAGTAATTTCAAAACTGAGGTTGATAGGTATTTGTTAAGGTAATTTGGTATTAAGGGTTATGGAACTTAGGAAGGTAAATGGAGTGAATGGCCTTCCCCTGTGTTGAGATTAACATGCCCTGCTGTAATTACACCATCCCACCAGTGATGGTGCTACAGGACTACTGGAGGGGAAGAGGCCAACGACAGTTTCACAAGTTTACACAGGTGATTCCTATTATAAATATATAAAAACAGAAATAAAAGAAAATTAAAAATACCTGGAAAAACTCAGCGGGTCTGACAGCATCTGCGGAGAGGAACACAGTTAATGTTTCGAGTCCGTATGACCCTGCAACAGAACTGAGGAAACAGAGAAATGAGGTGAAATATAAGCTGGTAGAGGGGAGTAGGACAGGTAGAGCTGGATAGAGGGCCAGTGATGGGTGGAGATAACCAAAAGATGTCATTGACAAAAGGACAAAGAGGTGTTGAAGGTGGTGATATTATCTGAGGAATGTGCTAATTAAGGGTAGAAAGCAGGACGAGCAAGGTACAGATAGCTCTAGTGGGGGTGGGGTGAGGGGAAGGGATCGAAATAGGCTAAAAGGTAGAGATAAAACAATGGATGGAAATACATTTAAAAATAATGGAAATAGGTGGGAAAAGAAAAATCTATATAAATTATTGGAAAAAAAAGGGGGGGATCGGAAAGGGGGTGGGGATGGAGGAATGAGTTCATGATCTAAAGTTGTTGAATTCAATAATCAGTCCGGAAGGCTGTAAGGTGCCTAGTCGGAAGATGAGGTGTTGTTCCTCCAGTTTGCGTTGAGCTTCACTGGAACAATGCAACAGGCCAAGGACAGACATGTGGGCAAGAGAGCAGGGTGGAGTGTTAAAATGGCAAGCGACAGGGAGGTTTGGGTTATGATTACGGACAGACCGAAGGTGTTCCGCAAAGCGGTCACCCAGTCTGCGTTTGGTCTCTCCAATGTAGAGGAAACTGCATTGGGAGCAACGAATGCTGTAGACTAAATTGAGGGAAGTGCAAGTGAAATGCTGCTTCACATTGCCGACAGCAATGTGGTTGACTCTTAAATGCCTTCTGAACAAGGACAATTAGGGATGGGCAATAAATGCTGGCCTATCCAGGACCACGTATATATAAAACATAGACAAACATCTGGACAGACTGTCAATTTTTCATAGTTAACACAAAATCAACATTGTTTATTTGGGTTCCATCCAAGTATGACAGGTGACCTAATCCCTAATTACATCACAGTATAGGCCTAAAGACAGAAAAGGAAATATATCATTGGTCTCCATACGACGACACATGGGGGGCTGCGTCCAACACTTGCTAAATAATGTAGAGCTTGAAATCACAAAATGGTAAAGATTACCATCCACTTAATTTATTCATGTGTAAATTCTCGGTCTAGCATTTTAATGGGGACATTAAGCTGTCTCATCTAAATGGAATAATGTCTCTGCTATGTTCAGATGGCAGATCACAGAATTTCACTCGTTAGTTTTTGTGTGTGGTAATCTTTATCGAGTTTCGAGGCCATGGACACATTGCAGAGATCCAAAGAAGGGCGAGAGACAGTGTTCCAAATGTACAGCATTTGGACGCTGATCTTCAGATGCTTTTCATCTGCACCAATTCCTGATGCTCTTAAACTTCTGGGATGGATTTCGCACATCATAGCCAGGATTTTACAGCCCTGCCGACGCCCGTCTCCCCCAGTGGGTGCGATGAGCTGTTTAAACCACTATTCAGTTCAACAGGACTGTAATATTCCGCTGGGTGGGAGGGGCTGTAAAATCCTGGCCTATGTGTATTCTGGATGCTAAGCATTACAACAGGCATCCCCAAGAATACACCAGGTTGTTGGGGTTAATCTGAAGACTTGCTGTTCTGAGTGGTCTAAGTCAGCTGGTGTGAGATTTTGGGAAGATCAGGCCAGAGAAGGATATGAGACATATTAAAGAATGCTTGGAGAAAATAAAGAGTTAGGCCTCATTAATGAACACACTAATGACCGATAGTTTTAAAAAAGAAATTTAAACTTCCAGTTGATAGCTGAAAGAATGATATGTCAAGATTCCATACTTTAAGACATTTGCTGTAATAAATGACTAACTGTTAACAAAACACTAGTTTTGTAGACAATTTGGACTTTAAACCATAGATCAGAATACACTCCTTCATATACTTAGACCAACAGAAACACACTTCACAGGTATACGTAACACTGTCCCTGTGCTGAATATTGGAGAATTCATGGGATAACCCTCTGTGCCTCCTGCCAATATCACACCGCTGGCCCTTTACATACAGGCTAAATTACTATCCAAATTTATTTACAAATAAAATGATTCGGAGCAAGAAAAACTCATGGGCATCATTTTTTATGGCACCACCAGCAATTTACATGACACACAAACTGGGTTGAACTATTTGAAAAAGTCTGTAGCTCTTCCGTTTATTTCTCAGCAAACTCTTGGAGTGACACAGTTTTTTGTGGTGTGTAAGTACTCCTTGTTTACAGAGCCTGGCCTACAGACAGTGTATAGAATCTAACAGAAGTTATAAGGATTTGTTTTTTTCTGAAGGTCAGGTGCTT
Source organism: Isurus oxyrinchus (assembly GCA_026770705.1). Taxonomy (NCBI): domain Eukaryota; kingdom Metazoa; phylum Chordata; class Chondrichthyes; order Lamniformes; family Lamnidae; genus Isurus; species Isurus oxyrinchus. The sequence goes on along the minus strand of JANJGN010000030.1, from coordinate 6,041,572 downwards.
TCCTTGACAACATTATTAAGTATCATTACTGTGAGATTCAAAGTCGCAGTGAATATTGACACTGATAATAATGCTTCTTTACCCACTGAATAGTTTGGACATTGAATTTACTTTCAAGAGAAGTGGCTGAGATGAATTGTGAATTAGCAGTTTATTAAATTAACTGAAGCCATCCGTGTCCATATGCAGCAAGATCTGGACAACATTCAGGCTTGGGCTGACAAGTAACAAGTGCCAGGCAATGACTATCTCCAACAAAACAAAATCTAACCATCGCCCCTTGACATTCAATGGCATTCCCATCACTGAATCCCCCACTATCAACATCCTGGGGGTTACCATTGACCAGAAACTGAACTGGACAAGCCATATAAATACTGAGGCTATAAGAGCAGGTGGCTGGGGATTCTGCAGAGAGTAACTCATCTCCTAACTCCCCAAAGCCTGTCCACCATCTACAAGGCACAAGTCAGGAGTGTGATGTAATACTCTCCACTTGCCTGGATGAGTGCAGCTCCAACAACACTCAAGAAGCTCGACACCATCCAGGACATAGCAGCCCACTTAATTGGCAACACATCCACACACATTCACTCCCTTCACCACCTGCACAGTGGCAGCATCTGCAAGATGCACTGCAGGAGTTCACCAAGGCTCCTTCGAAAGCACCTTCCAAACCCACGACCACTACCATCTAGAAGGACAAGGGCAGCAGATAGATGTGAACACCACCACCTGGAAGTTCCCTTGCAAGTCACTCACCATCCTGACTTGGAAATATATCGCCGTTTCTTCATTGTCGCTGGGTGAAAATCCTGGAACTCCCTCCCTAACAGCACTGTGGGTGTACCTACACCACAGGGACTGCAGCGGTTCAAGAAGGCAGCTCACCACCACCTTCTCCAGGGCAATTAGGGATGCTGCCCTAGCCATGTCCCATGCAAGAATACATTTTTCAAAATGCATTTAAGGGGAAGCCACATACATACATGAGGGAGAAAGGAATAAAAGGATATATTGAGAGGTGAGGTGAAGTATGATGGGAGGAGGCTGGCATGGAGCAGAAACGCACCATGGACCAGCTTGTTTTTGTGCTGTAAATTCTATGTAGTTTCATTTAACGCAACCTAAGTCAGGATTTACAATGGACGTATTTGCTTTGCAAGCATAACAAATAAGAGCTGTAATTACTTCACAGGCGCTGTGGTGCCTGCTCCGATTGACACACCAACGACAAACAAAATATCCTCGTCTGATATGGTGACATTGACATTAGCATGTTTAACAAACCCTTTCTCCTGTAAAGACAATCAATAGCCCACGCAAACCTGATCAAAGATGCCTGGAGAATATTTCAGTTTTCAACACAGCTTGTGCAAATCATCCCTAAACCGCCCCCCCTTAAGAGCCATGAGGAAGATGCACGTGGGCAACAGGTAAATCATCCGAAAATAAGAACTAAAATTCTGCAGATGCTGGAGATCTGAAATCAAAACAGGAAATGCTGGAAAAGCTCAGCCAGTCTGGCAGCATCTGTGGAGAGAGAAACAGAGTTAACGTTGCTAGTCCAATATGTCTCTTCCTCGGAACTGTTGGAATCCACATTGGTTAAGTCGGAGCCAGAGACAGTTACAACGTTCCGAGCCATTTCACAGATGAATTTGAGCGCAGGATGGAGCCCATTGAGACATGTAAGGAAATTGGTATGTGCAGCTGTGGATTTAAATATAGCAAATATATCATATCATCCACATATCAGAAATATGTGAGAAGTAGGAGGTTAGTGTCATTCCATCAAAGACACGTTTCTCTTGGAACCCAAGAAAGATGTTTGCGAGAGCTGGGCCTAGAGGGGATCCCATGACAACACCATCTATATAGTAGCAACACGAGTGGTATTCGCCACTAACAGGATGCTGCCGCCAAGACAAAAAGACGTTCTGCCTATCACACAAATGAGTAATGTTGGATATGAATTTCAGTGCCAGTGTGATGCTGGGTATGTAGGCCGTATGTCTTAAAGACTGGCGAATTGTGTCAAATAGCATGTCACAACTGCTGTTTGCAACCGGCTGGGTTTAGATCGTACCCTACCAGCCCGTATTTACTAAATAATCCTCAATGTGCTGAGAATTACACTGACAACCAATTTAAGATTGTCAGTCGGACTCACAATGTGACACATTTGCCTGTACTGGAAGCTACATATATTAATACAGAGGCTCTGTTCTTTTCAGACAGAAAGAACATGTACACACACTGCACCTGTTTCAGCTAAACAAAATAAGTGACAGCCATTCACTGACTCATTCCTCAGGGCAATGCCTTGACCAGTGTTAGATACCTGGTTTAAATTTCAAACAATGCTTGGCAGTTAACTGTCAGTCACCATACATATATACGAACATATGAACTAGGCGCAGGAGTAGGCCATTCGGCCCCTCAAGCCTGGTCCACCATTCAATTAGATCATGGCTGATCTGATTGTAACCTCAACGCCACATTCCTATCTACCCCCGATAACCTTTCACCCCCTTGTTAATCAATAATCTATCTAGCTCTGCCTTAAAAATATTCAAAGATTCTCTGCTTCTACTGCCTTTTCAGGAAGAGAGTTCCAAAGAATCACTACATCCTGAGAGGAAAAATTCTCCTCATCTCTGTCTTAAATAAGCAGCCCCTTATTTTTAAACAGTGACCCCTAGTTCTAGATTCTCCCATCCTTTCCACATTGACCCTACCAGGACCCTTCAGGATCTGAAAGGTTTCAATTAAGTTGCCTCTTACTCTTCTAAACTCCAGTGGATACAAGCCTAACCTGGCCAGCCTTTCCTTCATAAGACAACCCACCCATTCCTGGTATTAGTCTAGTAAACTTTCTCAGAACTGCTTCTAACACATTTACATCTTTCCTTAAATAAGGAGACTAATACTGTACACAATACTCCAGATATGGTCTCACCAGTGCCCTGTACAACTGAAACATCACCTCCCTACTTTTGTAATCAATTCCCCCCACAATAACTGATAACATTTTATCAACTTAATTACTTTCTGTACCTACATACTAGCCCTTTGTTATTCATGCACTAGGACACCCAGATCCCTCTGAATCTCAGAGTTCTGCAATCTCTCACCATTTACATAATAAGCTTCTTTTTTATTCTTCCTGACAAAATGAACAATTTCACATTTTCCCACATTATACTCCATTTGCCTGACCTTGCCTACGCACTATATCCCTTGGTAGCCTCTTTATGCCCTCTTCACAATTTACTTTCCTACTTTGTGTCATCAGAAAATTTAGCCACCACAGCTTCAGTCCCTTCATCCAAGTCCTTTATATAAATTGTTAAAAGTTGAGGTCCCAGCACTGATCCCTGTGGTGCACCACTCGTCACATTCTACCAACCAGAAAAAGACCCATTTATGCCAACACTCTGCTTCCTGTTAGCCAGTTAATCTTCTATCCATGCCAATATGTTACCCCCTACACCTTGAGCTTTTATTTTCTGCCATAACTTTTGATGTGGCACTTTATCAAATGCCTTCTGGAAATTGACAGTACATCCACTGATTCTCCTTTATCCACAACACATGTGACTCCTTCAAAGAACTCCAATAAATTGGTTAAACAGGATTTCCCTTTTACAAAACCATGTTGACTCTGCCTGATGGCTTTGAATTTTTCTAAGTGCCCTGCTATAACATCTTTAATAATAGCTTCTAACATTTTTCCTTTGACAGACGTTAGACTAACTGGCCTATAGTTTCCTGCTTTCTGGCTCCTTCCCTTCTTGAATAAAGAGTTACATTTGCTATTTTCCAATCTAATAGAACCTTCCCTAAATCTAGGGAATTTTGGAAAATTAAACCCAATGTATCAACTATCTCACTAGCCACTTCTTTCAAGACCCTAGGGTGAAGTCCAGCAGGACTTCATAACAAAGGGCTAGCAGGACACTTGTCAGCCCGCAGCCCTAACTATTTGCTCAATACCACTTACCTGCCTCACTCAAGTCGCACCCACTGACCAAATCAGAAGACCCTATCCTAAGCGATGTGACTACCTCCTGGTATAAAGCATCCAGGTAACTTTCCCCCTCCCTGATGTGTCGCAGTGTCTGCAGCTCAGCCTCCAGCTCAATCACTCTGAGCCGAAGTTCCTCATGCCACAAACACTTACTGCAGACGTGTTTGTCCTGGATCACAGTGTTGTCCAGGAGCTCCCACATGCTGCAGCCTTGACACATCACCTGTCCTGCCATCCTTAATGTGTTTTAAATAATCACTTAATTATATCAATCACTTATTTATGTTGCTTTCCTATATATTTTATTAACTTTACCATCAATTTGTGTACAATTTTAAACCTTAGGGATAGAATAGAACTTACCCGCTTACCAGATACTTACCAAACAGTGAACTCCTTTCCCTGCAGTAGAGCAAGAACCAATTCCAATGGGGTGAGAAAAGTAGAAATGATAAGCAAACACCTTCTTCTTCTTCACCCCCCTCGCCCCCGACTGTCTCAGGAGAGGCCTCGCTGCATCTCGTCATCCTCCTCCTGGAATCTTGTGGCACTGAGGGCCTCACCAGCCTGCCTGCCTCGTCTGGCCAGTGCAATGGCCTCACTGCCTGCACCCTCCCCTTCCAGAACCTCTTCACCCTCCTCCCCTGTGACTTCCTCCTCATCGGAGGAGATGTGCAGCTTTTCCATCTCCTTATCATCCAGGTCCTCCCCACTTTGCATCATCAGCGTGTGTAGTGTGCAGCAAGCCATGATGATGTGTGACACCCTCTGGGGAGTGTACTGGAGTGCTCCGCCTAATCTGTCGAGGCACCAGAACCTCATTTTCTGGATCCCTTTGGTGTGCTCCACCAAACTCTGTGTTCTGACATGAGCCTCATTTTATCTCTCTCAGCAGCAGTCTGAGGCTGCCGCACAGGCATCATCAGCCACATCCTTTATGTGCAGCCCTTGTTCCCTGAGGAGCCAGCCTTGCAGCCTATGTGGTCCCTGGAAGGTATCGGGGATCTGAGACCTGCTGAGGATGTAGGAGTAGTGGATGGTCCATGGGTATCTTGCACAAACCTGCACCGTCCGTTTGTTATGGTCACAGACCAACTGAACATAGAGAGATGGAAGCCTTTGCGGTTCTCTTACTGGACTGCTTGTTTCCAGGGAGATTTAAGAGCCACATGAATGCAGTCGATATAACACCCTGCACCTGTGGGAATCCCGAAATCTCAGCAAATCCCAGTGTTCCTACTTCCCGGCTCACCTGATCCCTGTTGAAATTGACAAAGTTGTGTGTCTTGGTGAAGATGGCGCCCGTGACCTGCTGGTTACATTTGTGGGTGCAGCTTGTGAGATCCCACAAAGGACCCCAGTGGAGCACTGGAAGGAGCCACTACCATAGAAATTGAGCACTGGCAGTGGCAGTAGATGTCGTCTGAGTCCCCGAGGCTTCAAATCCTGCAGGAGGTGGCTTACGTAAGTAACCATTTCCCTTGACATGTGCAGTCTTTGGCGACACTGCTTCATGCTCATCTGCAGGTAGGACAAGAGCCGTCTATATACCCTGGGACTAGCAAGGCACCTATGGTCAATGGCTCTCTGTGGATTTTCCTCTATGTGTGGAGGAGGTCCTGATGCCCCTTAATCTTCAGGGTTCTGCTCCTCCTTGTGCTGAGTCAGGTGCCTCTGTCACATTCTCCTCCCTCTTCTCTCCTACCTATAAACCAAGAGGCAGACAGTGAGACCACCAGGCTCCATGTTCCTGATGATCTCCTCATTGCAGTATCAAAGAGAGTCGATATATGTCTTCTAAGGACCGCTCTTGGTTAAGTCTCTGGCTCCGGCTGCATCCCAAGGCTCCTTCACAAGTACCGGAGAGTCCTGGTCACCGCTTGGATGGCAAGTGCTTAGTTGGCTTGATGCCTGATCAAAACCACCCCCCATCTACCCCCACCCACACCACATGACCAAGCGGCCAAAGCTTCAGCTACTCGACTACACCCTGTGTTCTCAGCTCCGCAGGTATTATCCTAACCCGCACTCCAAGGCTGTGCAGTGAGCATGGGCCACAAGGGTTAATGCTCAAAGCCTGAATAACTACAATGCAAGGGGTTCTGAGCACCTCCCTCAGTGGTGCCCCATGGCCCCCCCCACTCTCGCAAGGGGATCCTCTATCTTGCCCAATTGTTCTGCAGCCCTGTAAAGCTCAGATTATTTTGCAGTCTGCGCCCAAGGGGTTAAATGTTCAGGAGCAAGCGGTGGCACCATCAGGGGTTGGTGTTGTTTGAGTGGGCGTAGTAGATTCAGAATCCAGACTCCAAGCGTGTCAGTGGAGTTGATGCTGCAGAAGAATGCTCAATCTTGAAATGCTTCTCCAAGTGCCTGCCCGATTTCTTCACCGCCCCCTCCCCCCGCCCTACACCCTTCCATGTAGCACTGGCTCCAAGCTCCACTGTAGAACCTCCGGGTGACACTTGCTCTGAACTTCACTGCAGAATACCCAGGTGACAATGTCTCCGGGTTCTACTGAAGAGCACCTGGGAGACACTGGCTCCAAGCTTCACTGTAGAACTTCCAGGTGACACTGGCTCTGAGCTCCACTGTAGAATTTCTGGGTGACATTGGCTCCAAGCTCCACTGTAGAACTTCCAGGTGACACTGGCTCCGAGCTACACAGTAGAATGCCTAGGTGACACTGGCTCCAAACCCCACTGTCGAATGCCTGGGTGACAGGAGCTCCCAGCTCTATTGTAGGACTTTCAGGTGACACTGGCTCTGAGCTCCAATCTAGAACTTCAAGGTAACACTGGCTCTGAGCTGCACTGTAGAATGCCTGGGTGACACTGGCTCCAGGTTTTGCTGTAGAATGCATGGATGACACTGGCTCTGAACTCCACTGAAGAATGCCTAGGTGTCACTGGTTCAGAGCTTCACTGTGGAACTTCCAGGTGACCCTGGCTCCAAGCTCCACTGCAGAGCCTTCGGGTGACACTTGCTCTGAACTTCACTGTAGAATGCCTGGGAGAAACTGGCCTTGAGTTCCACTGCAAAGCGCCTGGGTGGCAATGGCTCCAAACTGCACTGTAGAATTCCTGAGTGAAATCACTAGGAATGCCTGGGTGACACTGACTCCGAGCTCCACTGTGGAATGCCTGGGTGATACTGGCTCCAGGTTCCACTGTAGAATGCATGGATGACACTCACTCCGAGCTCCACTGTAGAATTTCTGGATGACACCGGCTCCGACCTTCACTGTAGAATGACTCGGTGACACTGGCTTTGAGCTCCAATGTAAATGCCTGGAGACACTGGCTCCATCTCCACTGGAGAATGCCTGGGTGACACTGGCTCCAAGTTCCACTGTACAATTCCTGGGTGACTCTGACTCTGAGCTCCACTGTAGATGCCTGGGTGACACGGGCTCCGAGCTCCGCTGGAGATTCTTGGGTGACACTAGTTTCGAGCTCCACTGTGGAACTTCCAAGTAACCCTGGCACCAAGCTCCACTCTATAATCTCTGGGTGACACAGGCTCTGAGCTTCACTCTAGAGTGCATCAGTGACACTGACTCCAAGTGTTATTGTAGATTGCATGGTTGACACTGACCTTCACTGTAGATTTCCTGGGTGACACTGGCTCTGAGCTCCACTGTAGAATTTCTGGGTGACATTGGCTCCAAGCTCCACTGTAGAACTTCCAGGTGACACTGGCTCCGAGCTACACAGTAGAATGCCTAGGTGACACTGGCTCCAAGCCCCACTGTCGAATGCCTGGGTGACAGGAGCTCCCAGCTCTATTGTAGGACTTTCAGGTGACACTGGCTCTGAGCTCCAATCTAGAACTTCAAGGTAACACTGGCTCTGAGCTGCACTGTAGAATGCCTGGGTGACACTGGCTCCAGGTTTTGCTGTAGAATGCATGGATGACACTGGCTCTGAACTCCACTGAAGAATGCCTGGGTGTCACTGGTTCAGAGCTTCACTGTGGAACTTCCAGGTGACCCTGGCTCCAAGCTCCACTGCAGAGCCTTCGGGTGACACTTGCTCTGAACTTCACTGTAGAATGCCTGGGAGAAACTGGCCTTGAGTTCCACTGCAAAGCGCCTGGGTGGCAATGGCTCCAAACTGCACTGTAGAATTCCTGAGTGAAATCACTAGGAATGCCTGGGTGACACTGACTCCGAGCTCCACTGTGGAATGCCTGGGTGATACTGGCTCCAAGTTCCACTGTAGAATGCATGGATGACACTCACTCCGAGCTCCACTGTAGAATTTCTGGATGACACCGGCTCCGACCTTCACTGTAGAATGACTCGGTGACACTGGCTTTGAGCTCCAATGTAAATGCCTGGAGACACTGGCTCCATCTCCACTGGAGAATGCCTGGGTGACACTGGCTCCAAGTTCCACTGTACAATTCCTGGGTGACCCTGACTCTGAGCTCCACTGTAGATGCCTGGGTGACACGGGCTCCGAGCTCCGCTGGAGATTCTTGGGTGACACTAGTTTCGAGCTCCACTGTGGAACTTCCAAGTAACCCTGGCACCAAGCTCCACTCTATAATCTCTGGGTGACACAGGCTCTGAGCTTCACTCTAGAGTGCATCAGTGACACTGACTCCAAGTGTTATTGTAGATTGCATGGTTGACACTGACCTTCACTGTAGATTTCCTGGGTGACATTGGCTCTGAGCTCCACTGTAGAATTTCCAGATGTCACCGGCTCTGAGCTCCACAGTCGACTGCCTGGGTGACACTGGCTACAAACTCAACTGTGGAATGCTCGAATGACACTGGCTCCGAGCTCCACTGTAGAATTTCCCGGTGACACAGGCTCTGAGCTCCACTGTAGAATTTCCCGGTGACACTGACTCTGTGCTCCACTGTGGAATGCTCGGTGGCACTGGCTCCGAGTTCCACTGTGGAGTGCCTGGGTGCCACTGGCTTCCAGCGTCACTGGAGAATGGTTGGTTGACACTAGCTCTCAGCTCCACTGTTGAATGCTTGAGTGACACTGGCTCCAGTCTTCAGGGTGGAATGCTTTGGTGACACTAGCTTCGAGGTCCACTGTATAATGATTGGGTGACACTGACTCCAAGTTGTACTGTGGAAATCTTGGATTGCACTGGCTCCGAGCAACACCGTGGAATGCCTGGATGTACTGGTTCCGAGCTTCTCCGTCAGACTTCCAGGTTACCCTGGCTCTGAACTCCACTGTAGAATGTTTAGGGACACAGACTCCAAGCCTCACTGTAGAATGCATGGGTGATGCTCCACTGCAGATTGCCTGGGTGACACTGGCTCCAGGTTCCACTGTAGAGTGCCTGGGTGACACTGGCTCTGAGTTTCACTGTACAATGCCTAGCTGACATTGGCTCCAAACTCCACTGTAGAATGCCTGGATGAAATTGGCTGCGAGTTTCAATGTAGAATACCTGACTGACACTGGCTCCAGTCTTCACTGTGGAATGCCTGGGTTGACACTGGCTCCGAGCTCCACTGTAGAATGTATGTGTGACCCTGCCTCTGAGCTCCACTGGAGAATGCCTCGATGACACAGGCTCTGAGCTTCACTGTAAACACCTGGATGACACTGGCTCCGATCCTCACTGTAGAATGCCTGAGTGACACTGGCTCATAGCTCCATTGTAGAACTTCCAGATGACACTGGCTCCAAGCTCCACTTTAGAATTTTAAGGTGATGTTGGCTCCGTGCTCCACTATAGAATGCCTGGGTGACACTGTCTCCATATTCCACTGTAGAATTCCTGGGTGCCACTGGCTCCGATCTTCACTGTAGAATGCCTGGCTGACACTGGCACTGACTTCCACTTTTGAGTTTCCGAGTGACACTGGTTCTGAGCTCCACTGTAACAAGCCTGAGGGACACAGGCTCCTAGCTACACTGTAAATACCTGGGTGACCGTGAGTCTGATCTTCAATGTAGAATGCTTGACTAACACTGGCTCCAGTCTTCACTGTGGAATGCCTGGGTTGACACTGGCTCCGAGCTCCACTGTAGAATGTATGTGTGACACTGGCTCTGAGCTCCACTATAGAATTTCCCAGTGACACTGGCTCTGAGCTCCACGGTAGAATGCCTGGGGGACATGGCTCAGCACTCCACTATAGAATTCCTGGGTGACATTGGCTCCAAGCTCCACTGTGGAGTGCCTGGGGGACACTGGCTCCGAGCTGCACTGCAGAATAGCTGGGTGACACCGGCTCTGATCTCCACTGTGGAATGCCTGGATGAAGCTGGCTCCGAGCTCCAATGTAGAATCCCTGAGTCACACTGGCTCTGGTCTTCACTGTGGAATGCCTTGCTGACACTGGCATTGACCTCCACTGTAGAAGTTCCAGGTGGCACTGGTTCGGAGCTCCACTGTGAAATGCCTGAGTGACACTGGCTCTGAGCTCCACTGTAGAATGTATGGGTGACACTGCCTCTGAGCTCCACTGGAGAATGCCTTGAATACACAGGCTCTGAGCTTCACTGTAAATACCTGGATGACACTGGCTCCGATCCTCACTGTAGAATGCCTGAGTGACACTGGCTCATACCTCCATTGTAGAACTTCCAGATGACACCGGCTCTGAGCTCCACTGTAGAATTTTGAGGTGATGCTGGCTCCGTGCTCCACTGTAGAATGCCTGGGTGACACTGGCTCAGTGCTCCACTGTAGAATGCCTGGGTGACACTGGCTCAGCACTCCACTTTAGAATGCCTGGGGGACACTTGTTCTGAGCTCCACTATAGGATGCCTGGGAGACACTGGTTCCGAGCTCCACTGGAGAATGCCTTGATGACATAGGCTCCGAGCTTCACTGTAAATACCTGGATGACACTGGCTCCGATCCTCACTGTACAATGCCTGGATGACACTAGCACACAGCTCCATTATAGAACTTCCAGATGACACTGGCTCCAAGCTCCACTTTAGAATTTTAAGGTGATGTTGGCTCCGTGCTCAACTATAGAATGCCTGGGTGACACTGTCTCCATATTCCACTGTAGAATTCCTGGGTGCCACTGGCTCCGATCTTCACTGTAGAATGCCTGGCTGACACTGGCACTGACTTCCACTTTTGAGTTTCCGAGTGACACTGGTTCCGAGCTCCACTGTAGCAAGCCTGAGGGACACAGGCTCCTAGCTACACTGTAAATACCTGGGTGACAGTGAGTCTGATCTTCAATGAAGAATGCCTGGGTGAAACTGGCTGCGAGTTCCAATGTAGAATGCCTGACTGACACAGGCTCCAGTCTTCACTGCGGAATGCCTGGGTTGACACTGGCTCTGTGCTGCACTGTAGAACATATGCGTGACACTGGCTCTGAGCTCCACTGTAGAAATCCTGGGTGACATTGGCTCCAAGCTCCACTGTTGAGTGCCTGGGGGACACCGGCTCCGAGCTGCACTGCAAAATAGCTGGGTGACACTGGCTCCGATCTCCACTGTAGAATGCCTGGATGAAGCTGGCTCTGAGCTCCAACGTAGAATCCCTGGGTGACACTGGCTATGGTCTTCACAGTGGAATGCTTTGCTGACACTGGCACTTACCTCCACTGTAGAATTTCCAGGTGACACTGGTTCGGAGCTCCACTGTGGAATGCCTGGGTGACACTGGTTCTGAGCTTCTCCGTCGGATTTCCAGGTTAACCTGGCTCCGAGCTCCACTGTAGAATATTTGGGGGCCACAGGCTCCGAGCTTCACTGTAGAATGTGTGGGTGATGCTCCACTGCAGAATGCCTGGGTGGTACTGGCTCCAGGTTCCACTGCAGAGAGCCTGGGTGACACTGGCTCAGAGTTTCACTAGAGAATCCCTGGGTGATACTTGCTCCAAGCTCCACTGTACAATGCCTGGCTGACACTGGCTCTGAACTCCACTGTGGAATGTCTAGGTGAAATTGGCTGCGAGTTCCAATGTAGAATGCCTGAGTGACACTGGCTCCAGTCTTCACTGTGGAATGCCTGGGTTGACACTGGCTCTGAGCTCCACTGTAGAACGTATGGGTGACACTGCCTCTGAGCTCCACTGGAGAATGCCTCGATGACACAGGCTCTGAGCTTCACTGTAAACACCTGGATGACACTGGCTCCGATCCTCACTGTAGAATGCCTGAGTGACACTGGCTCATAGCTCCGTTGTAGAACTTCCAGATGACACCGGCTCTGAGCTCCACTTTAGAATTTTGAGGTGATGTTGGCTCCGTGCTCCACTGTAGAATGCCTGGGTGACACTGTCTCCATATTCCACTGTAGAATTCCTGGGTGACACTGGCTCCAAGCTCCACTTTAGAATGCCTGGGTGACAGTGAGTCCAATCTTCAATGAAGAATGCCTGGGTGAAACTGGCTCTGAGCTCCACTGTGGAATGCTTGGTGGCACTGGCTCCGAATTCCAATGTGGAGTGCCTGGGTGCCACTGGCACCGAGCATCACTGTAGAATGCCTGGGTGATGCTCCACTGCAGAATGCTTGGGTGACACTGGCTCCGAGCTCCATTGTCGAATGCTTGAGTGACACTGGCTCCAGTCTTCGGGGTGGAATGCTTGGGTGACACTGGCTCCGAGGTCCACTTGTAATGATTGGGTGACACTGACTCCAAGTTGCGCTGTGGAAATCTTGGATTGCACTGGCTCCGAGCAACACTGCGGAATGCCTGGGTGACACTGGTTCCGAGCTTCTCTGTCAGACTTCCAGGTTACCCTGGCTTCGAGCTCCCCTGTAGAATGTTTGCGGACACGTGCTCCAAGATTCACTGTAGAATGCCTGGTTGGCACTGCCTCCAGGTTCCACTGTAGACTGCCTGGGTGACACTGGCTCTGAGTTTCACTGTACAATGCCTGGCTGACATTGGCTCCAAGCTCCATTGTAGAATGCCTGGATGAAATTGGCTGCGAGTTTCAATGTAGAATGCCTGACTGACACTGGCTCCAGTCTTCACTGTGAAATGCCTGGGTTGACACTGGCTCCAAGCTCCACTGTAGAATGTATGTGTGACCCTGCCTCTGAGCTCCACTGGAGAATGCCTCGATGACACAGGCTCTGAGCTTCACTGTAAACACCTGGATGACACTGGCTCCGATCCTCACTGTACAATGCCTGAGTGACACTGGCTCATAGCTCCATTGTAGAACTTCCAGATGACACTGGCTCCAAGCTCCACTTTAGAATTTTAAGGTGATGTTGGCTCCGTGCTCCACTATAGAATGCCTGGGTGACACTGTCTCCATATTCCACTGTAGAATTCCTGGGTGCCACTGGCTCCGATCTTCACTGTAGAATGCCTGGCTGACACTGGCACTGACTTCCACTTTTGAGTTTCTGAGTGACACTGGTTCTGAGCTCCACTGTAGCAAGCCTGAGGGACACAGGCTCCTAGCTACACTGTAAATACCTGGTTGACAGTGAGTCTGATCTTCAATGTAGAATGCCTGACTGACACTGGCTCCAGTCTTCACTGTGGAATGCCTGGGTTGACACTGGCTCCGAGCTCCACTGTAGAATGTGTGACACTGGCTCTGAGCTCCACTGTAGAATTTCCCAGTGACACTGGCTTTGAGCTCCACGGTAGAATGCCTGGGGGACATGGCTCAACACTCCACTGTAGAATTCCTGGGTGACATTGGCTCCAAGCTCCACTGTGGAGTGCCTGGGGGACACTGGCTCCGAGCTGCACTGCAGAATAGCTGGGTGACACCGGCTCCGATCTCCACTGTAGAATGCCTGGATGAAGCTGGCTCCGAGCTCCAATGTAGAATCCCTGAGTCACACTGGCTCTGGTCTTCACTGTGGAATGTCTTGCTGACACTGGCATTGACCTCCACTGTAGAATTTCCAGGTGGCACTGGTTCGGAGCTCCACTGTGGAATGCCTGAGTGACACTGGCTCTGAGCTCCACTGTAGAATGTATGGGTGACACTGCCTCTGAGCTCCTCTGGAGAATGCCTTGAATACACAGGCTCTGAGCTTCACTGTAAATACCTGGATGACACTGGCTCCGATCCTCACTGTAGAATGCCTGAGTGACAGTGGCTCATACCTCCATTGTAGAACTTCCAGATGACACTGGCTCTGAGCTCCACTGTAGAATTTTGAGGTGATGCTGGCTCCGTGTTCCACTGTAGAATGCCTGGGTGACACTGGCTCAGCGCTCCACTGTAGAATGCCTGGGTGACACTGGCTCAGCACTCCACTTTAGAATGCCTGGGGGACACTTGTTCTGAGCTCCACTATAGGATGCCTGGGAGACACTGGTTCCGAGCTCCACTGGAGAATGCCTTGATGATATAGGCTCCGAGCTTCACTGTAAATACCTGGATGACACTGGCTCCGATCCTCACTGTACAATGCCTGGGTGACACTGGCACACAGCTCCATTATAGAACTTCCAGATGACACTGGCTCCAAGCTCCACTTTAGAATTTTAAGGTGATGTTGGCTCCGTTCTCCACTATAGAATGCCTGGGTGACACTGTCTCCATATTCCACTGTAGAATTCCTGGGTGCCACTGGCTCCGATCTTCACTGTAGAATGCCTGGCTGACACTGGCACTGACTTCCACTTTTGAGTTTCCGAGTGACACTGGTTCCGAGCTCCACTGTAGCAAGCCTGAGGGACACAGGCTCCTAGCTACACTGTAAATACCTGGGTGACAGTGAGTCTGATCTTCAATGAAGAATGCCTGGGTGAAACTGGCTGCGAGTTCCAATGTAGAATGCCTGACTGACACAGGCTCCAGTCTTCACTGCGGAATGCCTGGGTTGACACTGGCTCTGTGCTGCACTGTAGAACATATGCGTGACACTGGCTCTGAGCTCCACTGTAGAAATCCTGGGTGACATTGGCTCCAAGCTCCACTGTTGAGTGCCTGGGGGACACCGGCTCCGAGCTGCACTGCAAAATAGCTGGGTGACACTGGCTCCGATCTCCACTGTAGAGTGCCTGGATGAAGCTGGCTCCGAGCTCCAACGTAGAATCCCTGGGTGACACTGGCTATGGTCTTCACAGTGGAATGCTTTGCTGACACTGGCACTTACCTCCACTGTAGAATTTCCAGGTGACACTGGTTCGGAGCTCCACTGTGGAATGCCTGGGTGACACTGGTTCTGAGCTTCTCCGTCGGACTTCCAGGTTAACCTGGCTCCGAGCTCCACTGTAGAATATTTGGGGGCCACAGGCTCCGAGCTTCACTGTAGAATGTGTGGGTGATGCTCCACTGCAGAATGCCTGGGTGGTACTGGCTCCAGGTTCCACTGCAGAGAGCCTGGGTGACACTGGCTCAGAGTTTCACTAGAGAATCCCTGGGTGATACTTGCTCCGAGCTCCACTGTACAATGCCTGGCTGACACTGGCTCTGAACTCCACTGTGGAATGTCTAGGTGAAATTGGCTGCGAGTTCCAATGTAGAATGCCTGAGTGACACTGGCTCCAGTCTTCACTGTGGAATGCCTGGGTTGACACTGGCTCTGAGCTCCACTGTAGAACGTATGGGTGACACTGCCTCTGAGCTCCACTGGAGAATGCCTCGATGACACAGGCTCTGAGCTTCACTGTAAACACCTGGATGACACTGGCTCCGATCCTCACTGTAGAATGCCTGAGTGACACTGGCTCATAGCTCCGTTGTAGAACTTCCAGATGACACCGGCTCTGAGCTCCACTTTAGAATTTTGAGGTGATGTTGGCTCTGTGCTCCACTGTAGAATGCCTGGGTGACACTGTCTCCATATTCCACTGTAGAATTCCTGGGTGACACTGGCTCCAAGCTCCACTTTAGAATGCCTGGGTGACAGTGAGTCCAATCTTCAATGAAGAATGCCTGGGTGAAACTGGCTCTGAGCTCCACTGTGGAATGCTTGGTGGCACTGGCTCCGAATTCCAATGTGGAGTGCCTGGGTGCCACTGGCTCCGAGCATCACTGTAGAATGCCTGGGTGACGCTCCACTGCAGAATGCTTGGGTGACACTGGCTCCGAGCTCCATTGTCGAATGCTTGAGTGACACTGGCTCCAGTCTTCGGGGTGGAATGCTTGGGTGACACTGGCTCCGAGGTCCACTTGTAATGATTGGGTGACACTGACTCCAAGTTGCACTGTGGAAATCTTGGATTGCACTGGCTCCGAGCAACACTGCGGAATGCCTGGGTGACACTGGTTCCGAGCTTCTCTGTCAGACTTCCAGGTTACCCTGGCTCCGAGCTCCCCTGTAGAATGTTTGCGGACACGTGCTCCAAGATTCACTGTAGAATGCCTGGTTGGCACTGCCTCCAGGTTCCACTGTAGACTGCCTGGGTGACACTGGCTCTGAGTTTCACTGTACAATGCCTGGCTGACATTGGCTCCAAGCTCCATTGTAGAATGCCTGGATGAAATTGGCTGCGAGTTTCAATGTAGAATGCCTGACTGACACTGGTTCCAGTCTTCATTGTGGAATGCCTGGGTTGACACTGGCTCCAAGCTGCACTATAGAACATATGCTTAACACTGCCTCTGAGTTCCACTGTGGAATTTCCCAGTGACATTGGCTCTGAGCTCCACTGTAGAATACCTGGGGGACACTGGCTCAGCGCTCCACTGTAGAATGCCTGGCTGACATTGGCTCCGAGCTCCACTGTGGAGTGCCTTGGTGCCACTGGCTCTGAGCGTCACTGGAGAATGGCTTCGTGACACTTGCTCTGAGCTCCACTGTTGAGTGCCTGGGTGACAGTGGCTCTGAGCTGCACTGCAGAATAGCTGGGTGACACTGGCTCCAATCTCCACTGTAGAATGCCTGGATGAAGCTGGCTCTGAGCTCCAATGTAGAATCCCTGAGTGACACTAACTCTGGTCTTCACTGTGGAATGCTTTGCTGACAATGGCACTGACCTTCACTGTAGAATTTCCAGGTGACACTGGTTCGGAGCTCCACTGTAGAATGCCTGGGTGACACTGGTTCTGAGATTCTCCGTCGGACTTCCAGATTACCCTGGCTCTGATCTCCACTGTAGAATGTTTGGGGGCCACAGGCTCCAAGCTTCACTGTAAGTACCTGGGTGACACTGGCTCCGATCTTCACTGTGTGGGTGACGCTCCACTGCAGAATGCCTGGGTGGCACGGGCTCCAGGTTCCACTGCAGAGTGCCTGGGTGACACTGGCTCTGAGTTTCACCATAGAATAGCTGGGTGACACTTGCTCCGAGCTCCACTGTTGAATGCCGGGATGAAATTGGCTGCGAGTCTCAATGTAGAATGCCAGACTGACACTGGCTCCACCCTTCACTTTGGAATGCCTGGGTTGACACTGGCTCTGAGCTCCACTGTAGAATGCCTGGCTGACATTGCCTCTGAACTCCACTGTTGAATGCCTGGATAAAATTGGCTGCGAGTTCCAGTGTAGAATGCCTGACTGACATTGGCTCTGGTCTTCACTCTGGAATGTATAGGTGACAGTGCCTCTGACCTCCACTGTAGAATTTCCATGTGACACTGGTTCGGAACTCCACTGTAGAATGCCTGGGAGACACTGGTTCGGAGCTCCACTGGAGAATACCTCGATGACACAGGCTCCGAGCTTCACTGTAGAATGCCTGAGTGACACTGGCTCCAGGTTCCACTGTAGAGTGCCTGGGTGACACTGGCTCTGAGCTCCACTGTGGAATGCTCGGTGGCACTGGCTCCAAATTCCATTGTGGAGTGCCTGGGTGCCACTGGCTCCGTGCGTCACTGGAGAATGGCTGGGTGACACTAGCTCTTTGCTCCACTGTTGAATGCTTGAGTGACACTGGCTCCAGTCTTCATGGTGGAATGCCTGGGTGACACTTACTCCAAGTTCCACTGTAGAATGTTTGCGGACACAGACTCCAAGCTTCACTGTAGAATGCATAGGTGATGCTCCACTGCAGAATCCCTGGGTGGCACTGGCTCTGAGCTCCACTGTACAATGCCTTGCTGACATTGGCTCCGATTTCCACTGTAGAATGCCTGGATGTAATTGGCTGTGAGTTTCAATGTAGAATGCCTGACTGACACTGGCTCCAGTCTTCACTGTGGAATGCCTGGGTTGACACTGGCTCCGAGCTGCACTATAGAACGTATGCGTGACACTGCCTCTGAGCTCCACTGTAGAATGCCTGGGTGCCACTGGCTCCGAGCATCACTGGAGAATAGCTGGGTGACACTAGCTGTGATCTCCACTGTTGAGTGCCTGGGGGACACTGGCTCCAAGTTCCATTGTGGAGTGCCTGGGTGTCACCGGCTCCGAGCTGCACTGCAGAATAGCTGGGTGACACTGGCTCCGATCTCCACTGTAGAGTGCCTGGGTGACACCGGCTCCGAGCTGCACTGCAGAATAGCTGGGTGACACTGGCTCCGATCTCCACTGTAGAATGCCTGGACGAAGCTGGCTCCGAGCTCCAATGTAGAATTCCTGAGTGACACTGGCTCTGGTCTTCACTGTGGAATGCCTTGCTGACAATGGCACTGCTCTCCACTGTAGCATTTCCAGGTGACACTGGTTCGGAGCTCCACTGTGGAATGCCTGGGTGACACTGGTTCCGAGCTTCTCCGTCGGACTTCCAGATTATCCTGACTCCGAGCTCCAGTGTAGAATGTTTGGGGGCCACAGGCTCCAAGCTTCACTGTAGAATGCGTGGGTGACGCTCCACTGCAGAATGCCTGTGTGGCACTGGCTCCAGGTTCCACTGCAGAGTGCCTGGGTGACAGTGGCTCCGAGCTCCACTGTAGAATGCCTGGGTAAAATAGGCTCTGAGCTCCACTGTCGAATGCTTGAGTGAGACTGGCTTCGGTCTGCACGGTGGAATGCCTGGGTGACACTGGCTCTGAGGTCCACTGTGTAATGACTGGGTGACACTGGCTCCAAATTGTACTGTGGAAATCTTGGATGGCACTGGCTCCGAGCAAAACCGTGGAATGTCTGGGTGTACTGGTTCTGAGCTTCTCTGTCAGACCTCCAGGTTACCCTGGCTCCGAGCTCCACTGTAGAATGTTTGCGGACACAGACCCCAAGCTTCACTGTAGAATGCATGGGTGACACTCCACTGCAGAATCTCTGGGTGGCACTGGCTTTGAGATCTACTGTACAATGTCTGGCTGACATTGGCTCCGATCTCCACTGTAGAATGCCTGGATGAAATTGGCTGCGAGTTTCAATGTAGAATGCCTGACTGACACTGGCTCCAGTCTTCACTGTGGAATGCCTGGGTTGACACTGGCACTGAGCTGCACAGTAGAACGTATGCATGACACTGCCTCTGAGCTCCACTGTAGAATGCCTGGGTGCCACCGGCCCCGAGCGTCACTGGAGAATAGTTGGGTGACACTAGCTCTGATCTCCACTGTTGAGTACCTGGATGAAGCTGGTTCTGAGCTCCAATGTAGAATCCCTCAGTGACACTGGCTCTGGTCTTCACTGTGGAATGCCTTGCTGACAATGGCACTGATCTCCACTGTAGCATTTCCAGGTGACACTGTTTCGGAGCTCCACTGTAGAATGCCTGGGTGACACTGGTTCCGAGCTTCTCCGTCGGACTTCCAGATTACCCTGACTCCGAGCTCCACTGTAGAATGTTTGGGGGCCACAGGCTCTGAGCTTCACTGTAAATACCTGGGTGACACTGGCTCCGATCTTCACTGTAGAATGCGTGGGTGACACTCCACTGCAGAATGCCTGGGTGGCACAGGCTCCAGGTTCCACTGCAGAGTGCCTGGGTGACACTGGCTCAGAGTTCCACTGTAAATGCCTGGGTAACACAGGCTCTGAGCTCCGCTCTAGAATGTCCTGTCGACACAGGTTCCGAGCGTTACTGCAGAATGCCTGGGTGACACAGGTTCCAAGCTTCTCTCTAGAACTTCCACTGGCTCCGAGCTCCATTGTAGGATGCCTGGGTGGCATTGTCTCTGAGTTCCACTTGGAGTGCCTGGGTGACACTGGCTCCGAGCTTCACTAGAGAATGGCTGGGTGACACTGGCTGTGACCTTCACTGTAGAATGCCTGGCGGACACTGGCTCCGAGCTCCACTGTAGAATGCCTGGGTGAATCTGGTTCTGAGCTCCACTGAGAATGCCTGGGTGACACTGGCTCCGAACTGCACTGTAGAATGCCTGGGAGGGACTGGCTCCGATCTTGACTATAGAATGCGTGGGTGACACTGGCTCAGAGCTTCACAATAGAATGGTTGGTGACACTGGTTCCGACATCCACTGTAAATGTTTGGGTGACACTAGCTCCGAGCTCCACTCTCAAATGTCCGGATGACACTGGTTCCGAGCTCCAGTGTAGAATGCTGAAGTGACACTGGTTCAGAGTTTTACTGCAGAAGGTCCAGATGACCCTGGTTTCGAGCTCCACTTTATAACCTCCAGTTGACACTGGCTCCGATCTTCACTGCAAAATGCCTGGTTTACACTGGCTCTGATCTTCACTGTAGAAAGCCTGGCAGGGAATGGCTCTGATCTTGACTGTAGAATGCCTGCGTGACACTGGTTCTGAACTCCACCTTAGAATGCATGGGTGAAACTGGCTTCGAACATCACTGTGGAATGCCTGGCGGACACTGGCTCCGAGCTCCAGTGTAGAAAGTGACACTGGTTCAGAGTTTTACTGCAGAAGGTCCAGATGACTCTGGCTTCGAGCTCCACTCTATAACCTCCAGTTGATACTGGCTCCAAGCTTCACTGCAGAATGCCTGGTTTACACTGGCTTTGATCTTGACTGTAGAATGCCTGCATGACACTGGTTCTGAGCTCCACCTTAGAGTGCATGGGTGAAACTGGCTCCGAACATCACTGTAGAATGCCTGGGTGGCATTGTCTCTGAGTTCCACTTAGAGTGCCTAGATGACACTGGCTCCGAGCTGCATTAGAGAATGGCTGGGTGACACTGGCTGTGACCTGCACTGTGGAGTGCCTTGGTGACACTGGCTCTGAGCTCCACTGTAAAATGCCTGGGTGACACTGGCTCTGAGCTCCACTGTAAAATGCCTGGGTGACACTAGCTCTGAGCTCCACTGTAGAGTGCCTGGTTGACACTGGATCCGAGCTCCACTGTGGAATACCGGGGTGACACTGGTTCTGAGCTACACGGTAGAATGTCTGGGTGACACTGCCTCTGAGCTCCACTTTAGAATCCTGGCTGACACTGGCTCTAATCTCCACTGTGCAATTTCCGGGTGACACTGGCTGTGAGCTCCACTTTAGAATGCCTGGTTGACACTGGATCCAAGCTCCACTGTGGAATACCGGGGTGACACTGGTTCTGAGCTACACTGTAGAATGCCTGTGTGACTGGGGCTCCGAGCTCCACTGTAGAATGCCTGGGTGACACTGGCTCTGAGCACCACTGTAGAGTGCCTGGTTGACATGGATTCAAGCTCCACTGTTGAATGCCTGGGTGACAGATGCTCCGAGCTCCACTGTAAAATGCCTGGGTGACACTGACTCTAAGTTCCACTGTAGAGTGCCTGGGTGACACTGGCTCCGAGCTTCACTAGAGAATGGCTGGGTGACACTGGCTGTGATTTTCACAGTAGAGTACCTGGGGGGGACTGGCTGCGATCTCCATTGTGGAATACCTTGGGTGACATTGGCTCCGGTCTTTACTGTAGGATGCGTTGGTGACACTGGCTCAGAGTTCCACTGTATAATGCCTGGGTGAAACTGGCTCCGAGCTCCACTGTAAATGCCGGATGACACTGCCTCCTAGCTACACTGTAGAATGCCTGGGTGACACTTGGTCCGAGTTCCAATGCAGAATGCCTGAGTGACACTGGCTCTCAGCTCCACTGTAGAATGCATGGGTGATGCTGCCTCCAAATTCGACTGTAGAATTCCTGGGCAACACTGGCTTTGAGCCGCACTGTAGAATGTCTGGGTGACACTGCCTCTGAGCTCCACTTTAGAATCCTGGCTGACACTGGCTCTAGTCTCCACTGTGCAATTTCCGGGTGACACTGGCTGTGAGCTCCACTTTAGAATGCCTGGTTGACACTGGATCCGAGCTCCACTGTGGAATACCGGGGTGACACTGGTTCTGAGCTACACTGTAGAATGCCTGTGTGACTGGGGCTCCGAGCTCCACTGTAGAATGCCTGGGTGACACTGGCTCTAATCTCCACTGTGCAATTTCCGGGTGACACTGGCTGTGAGCTCCACTTTAGAATGCCTGGGTGACACTGACTCCAAGTTCCACTGTGGAATGCTTGAATGACACTGCCTCCGAGCTACACTGCAGAATGCCTGGGTTGCACTGGCTCGGAGCTCCACTGTAGAATGCCTGGGTGACACTGGTTTTGATCTTCTCTGTAGAGCTTCCAGGCGACCCTGGCTTTGAACTCCACTGTATAAACTCCGGGTGACACTGGCTTCGAGCTTCACTGTAGAATGCCTGAGTGACACTGGCTCTGAGCACCACTGTAGAGTGCCTGGTTGACATGGATTCGAGCTCTACTGTTGAACGCCTGGGTGACAGATGCTCCGAGCTCCACTGTAAAATGCCTGCGTGACACTTGCTCTAAGTTCCACTGTAGAGTGCCTGGGTGACACTGGCTCCGAGATTCACTAGAGAATGGCTGGGTGACATTGGCTGTGATTTTCACTGTAGAGTACCTGGGTGACACTGGCACCGAGGTGCATTGTAGAATGCCTGGCTGACACATGCTCTGAGTTCCAATGTGCAATTTCTGGGTGACACTGGCTCTGAGGTCCACTGTAGAATGCCCGAGGGACATGGGCTCCGAGCTTCACTGTAAATACCTGGGTGACAGTGATCATCAAGGTAGAATGCCTGGGTGAAACTGGCTCTGAGCTCCGCTGTGGAATGCCTGGGTGACACTGGTTTCGAGCTTCTCTGTAGAACTTCCAGACGATCCTGGCTCCGAGCTCCACTGTATAACCCCTGGGTGATACTGGTTCCGAGCTTTGCAGCAGAATGCTGGGGGTCACTGGCTCCGAGTTCCTCTGTACAATGTCTGGGTGACACTGGCTTCAAGTGTCACTCTAGATTGCATGGTTGAAACTGGCTCTGACCTTCACTGTAGAATTCCTGGGTGACACTGGCTCCGAGCTCCACTGTAGAATTCATGTGTGACACTAATTCCAAGCTTCACTGGAGAATGGCTGGGTGACCCTGGCTCTGAGTTCCACTTTATAACCTCCAGGTGATTCTGGCTGTGAGCTTCGCTGTAGAATGCCTGAGTGGCACTGGCTCCAAGTTCCTCTGTGGAGTGCCAGGGTGACACTGGCTCTGAACTTCACTGGAGAATTGCTGGGTGACATTGGCTCTGAGCTTCACTGTCGAATGCCTGGGAGACATTGGCTCTGAGTTCCATGGTAGAATGGCTGGTAGACACTGGCTCTAATCATCACTGCAGAATGCCCGGGTAACACAGGCTCCGAGCGCCACTGTAGAATGCGAGGGTGACATTGGCTCCTATCTTCACTGTAGAATTCCCATGTAACACTAATTCCGAGCTTCTGGCTGGGTGACACTGGCTCTGAGCTCCACTGTGCAATTTCCGGGTGACACTGGCTGTGAGCTCCACTTTAGAATGCCTGGGAAACACAGGCTCCAAGATTCACTGTAAATACCTGGGTTACATTGGCTCTGAACTCCACTGTGGAATGCTTGGGTGACACTGACTCCGAGCTCCAATGCAGAATGGCTGGGTGACACTGGCTCTCAGCTCCACTGTAGAATGCCTCGGTGAAATTGGCTCTGAGCTGCACTGTAGAATGCCTGGGTTGCACTGGCTCAGAGCTCCACTGTAGAATGCCTGGGTGACACTGGTTTCGATCTTCTCTGTAGAGCTTCCAGGCAACCCTGGCTCTGAATTCCACTGTATAAACTCTGGGTGATACTGGCTCCGAGCTTTGCTGCAGAATGCCTGGGTGTCACTGGCTCTGAGTTCCTCTGTGAAGAGCCAGGGTGACACTGGCTCCAAATTTCACTGTAGAATGCCTGGGAGACATTGCCTCTGAGCTTCACTGTAGAACGCCTGGGTGACACTGAGTCCAATTCCTCTGTGGAATGCTTGGATGACACTGGCTCCAAGCTACACTGTAGAATGGCTGGGGGGACACTGGCTCGAAGATTCACTGTAAATGCCTGGATCTCACTGGTTCCGGTCTTCACTGCAGAATTCCCGTATGACACTAATTCCGATCTTCACTGTAGAATGGCTGGGAGGGTCTGGCTCTGATCTTCACTGCAAAATGCTTGGGTGTCACTGCCTCTGAGTTTGACTGTAGAATGCCTGTGTGACACTGGCTCGGAGCTGCTCTCTAGAATGCCTGGCTGACTCTGGCTCTGAGCTCCACTTTACAATGCCTGGGGGGACAGGCTCCGAGCTCCACTGTGGAATGCCTGGGTCACACTGACTCCAAGTTCCACTGTGGAATGCTTGGAGGACCCTGGCTGTGAGCTCCACTGTAGAATGCATGGGGGATACAGGCTCCAAGCTTCACTGTATATACCTGGGTGACACTGGATCTGAACTTCACTGTGGAATGCCTGGGTGACATTGGCTCCAAGCTTCACTGTAGAATGCCTGGGTTACACTGGCTCTGGTCTTCACTGTAGAATGACAGGGGGAGAACTAGCTCCGAACGTGACGGTAGAATGCCTGGATGAAACTGGCTCCAAGCTCAACTGTAGAATGCCTGGGTGACACTGGCTCTGAGCTTCACTGTAGAGTGCCTAAGTGACACTGGTTCCAACCTCCCCTATAAATGCCTGGGTGACCCTGGCTCCGGGCTCCTCTTTATAACCTCCAGGTGATACTGGCTCTGAGCTTTATTGCAGAATGCCTGGGTGTCACTGGCTCCGAGTTACACTGTGGAGTGTCAGGGTGACACTGGCTCTGAGCTCCACTGTAGAATACTTAAGTGATACTGGCTGCGAGTTCCATTGTAGAATTTCTGTGTGACACTGACTCCTGTCTTCACTGTAGAATGCCTGGGTGTTGGCTGCCACCAAGCTCGACTGTAGAATTCCTGGGCAACATTAGCTCAGAGCCGCACTGTAGAATGTCCAGGTGACACTGCTTCTGAGCTCCACTGTAGAATACTTGGCTGGCACTGGCTCCAAGCTGCATTGTAGAATGCCTAGCTCACACTTGCTCTGAGCTCCACTGTGCAATTTCCAGGTGACACTGGCTGTGAACTCCACTGTAGAATGTGTGGCTGACATTGGCTCTGAGCACCACACTGCAATTTTCGGTTGACACTGGCTGTGAGCTCCACTGTAGAAAGACTGAGGGACACAGGCTCTGAGCTTCACTGTAAATACCTGGTGACAGTGGCTCCGATCATCAATGAAGAATGCCTGGGTGAAACTGGCTCCGAGCTACACTGTAGAATGGCTGGGGGGACACTGGCCCCAAGATTCACTGTAAATACCTGAATGACACTGGCTCCGGTCTTCACTGTAGAATACCCGTGTGACGTTAATTCCGAGCTTCACTGGAGAATGTCTGGGCAACACTGGCTCTAATCTTCACTGTAGAATGCCTGGGTGACACAGTCTCTGACATTCACTCTACAATGTCTGGATGACACTGGTTCCGAGTTTTACTGTAGAAGTTCCAGAAGACGCTGGTTTCGAGCTGCACTTTATAACCTCCAGGTGATTATGGATTCGAGCTTCATAGTAGAATGCCAGGGTGAAACTGGCTCCGATCTTGACTGTAGAACGCTTGGTGACACTGTCTCCAAGCTTCACTGGAGAATGCCTGGGTGACACTGGCTCTGAGCTCCACTGTAGAATGCCTGGGTGACACTGGTTCTGTCCTACACTGTAGATGCCTGGGTGACCCTTGCTCCAGGCTCCACTTTATAACCGCCAGATGATACTGGCTCTGAGCTTTATTGCAGAATGCCTGGGTGGCACTGGCTCCGAGTTACACTGTGGTGCCAGGATGACACTGGCTCTGAGCTTCACCATAGAATTCCCGTGTGACATTAATTCCGAGCTTCACTGGAGAATGTCTTCACTGTAGAAAGACTGAGGGACACAGGCTCTGAGCTTCACTGTAAATACCTGGGTGACAGTGGCTCCGATCATCAATGAAGAATGCTTGGATGAAACTGGCTCCAAGCTCCACTGTGGAATGCCTGGGTGACACTGGCTCTGCAATCGACTGTAGAATGCCCGTGTGACACTGGCTCCGAGACCCACTCTAGAATGCCTGGGTGACACTGGCTCTGAGCTTCATTGCAGACTGCCTGGGTTACACTGGCTCTGGTTTTCACTGTAGAATGCCTGGATGAAACTAGCTCCAAGTTCCACCATGGAATGCCTGGGTGACACTGGCTCTAAGTTCCACTGTAGAGTGCCTGGGTGACACATGCTCCAAGCTCCACTGTAGAATGTCGGGTTGACACTGGTTCTGACCTACACTGTAAATGCCTGGGTGACACATGCTCCGAGCTCCACTGTACAGTGCCTGGGTGACACTGGCACCGAGCTCCGCTGAAGAATGCCTGGGAGGGACTGGCTCCGATATTGACTGCAGAATGCCTGGGTTACACTGGCACTGTTCTTCACTATGGACTGCCAGGGGGCGACTGGCTGTGAGTTCCATTGTAGAAAAACTGGGTGACACAGGCTCCGAGCTCCGCTGAAGAATGCCTGGGGTGCACTGGCACTGAGCTCCACTGTAGAATGCCTGGCTTGCACTGGCACTGAGCTCCACTGTAGAATGCCTGGGAGGGACTGGTTTCGAGCTTCACTGTAAAGCTTCCAGGTGACCCTGGCTCTGAACTCCATTGTATAACCTCAGGGTGATACTGGCTCCAAACTTTGCTGTAGAATGCCTGGGTGACACAGTCTCTGAGATTCACTCTAGAATGTCCGGATGACACTGGTTCCAAGTTTTACTGTAGAAGTTCCAGATGACCCTGGCTTCAAGCTGCACTTTATAACCTCCAGGTGATCATGGATCCGAGCTTCACAGTAAAATGCCAGGGTGAAACTGGCTCCGATATTGACTGTAGAATGCCTGGATGAAACTGGCTCCATGCTCCACTGTAGAATGCTTGATGACACTGGCTCCAAGTTCCAATGTGGAATGCCTGGGCAACACTGTCTCTGAGTTCAACTGTAGAATGCTCCTGTGACACTGGCTCCGAGACCCACTCTAGAATGCTGGGGGGACACTGGCTCCAAGCTTCATTGCAGTCTGCCTGGGTTACACTGGCTCTGGTTTTCACTGTAGAATGCCTGGATTACACTGGCTCCGAGATCCACTCTAGAATGTCCTGATGACACTGGTTCCGAGCTTTACTGCAGAACGCCTGGATGATACAGGTTCCCAGCTTCTCTCTGGAACTTCCAGGTGACCCTGGCTCCGAGTTCCACTTTATAACCTCCAGGTGATACTGGCTCCAAGCTTCATTGCAGAATGCTTGGGTGACACAGGCTCTGAGCTCCACTGTAGAATGCCAGGGTTGCACTGGCTCTGAGCTCCACTGTAGAATGCCTGGCTGACACTGGTTTTAAGCTTCTCTATAAAGCTTCCTGGTGACCCTGGCTCCGAGCTCCATTGTATAACCTCAGGGTGATACTGGCTCTGAACTTTATTGCAGAATCCCTAGATGACACTGGCTCTGAGTTCCACTGTACAGTGCCTGGGAGGCAATGGCTCCAAGCTTCACTGGAGAATGGCTGGGTGATACTGGCTCCAAGCATCACTGTAGATTGCATTACACTGACTCTGACCTTCACTGTAGAATGCCTGGGTGACACAGTCTCTGAGATTCACTCTAGAATGTCCGGATGACACTTGTTCCAAGATTTACTGTAGAAGTTCCAGATGACTCTGGCTTCGAGCTGCACTTTATAACCTCCAGGTGATTATGGCTCCAAACTTCGCGGTAGAATAACAGGATGAAACTGGCTCCGATCTTGACTGTAGAACGCTTGGTGACACTGTCTCCAAGCTTCACTGGAGAATGGCTGGGTGTCAATGGCTCTGAGTTCGACTGTAGAATGCCTGGGTTACACTGGCTCTAGTTTTCACTGTAGAATGACTGGGTGGGAGTGGCTCCGATCTTGACTGCAGAATGCCTGGATGAAACTGGCTTCAAGCTCCACTGTGGAATGCCTGGGTGAAACTGGATCTGAGCTCCACTGTAGAATGCCTGGGAGACACTGGCTCTGAGCACTACTGTAGAGTGCCTGGTTGACACTGGATCCGTGCTCCACTGTACAATGCCTGGGTGACACTGGCTCCAAGCTCCACTGTAGAATGCCGGGTTGACACTGGTTCTGACCTACACTGTAAATGCCTGGGTGACACATGCTCCGAGCTCCACTGTATAGTGCCTGGGTGACACTGGCACTGAGCTCCGCTGAAGAATGCCTGGGAGGGACTGGCTCCGATATTGACTGCAGAATGCCTGGGTGAAACTGGCTCTGAGCACCACTGTAGAATAACTGGGTGACACTGGCTCTGAGCTCCACTGTAGAGTACCTGGTTGACACTGGATCTGAGCTACACTGTAGAATGCCTGGGCAAATCAGGTTCCGAGCTCCTCTGTAGAACTTCCAGGTGACCCTGCTCTGAGCTGCACCATATAACCTCCAGCTGACACTGGTTCCGAGCTTCATTTCAGAATGCCTGGGTGTGACTGGCTCTGAGCTCCACTGTAAAATGCCTTGGTGACAGTTGCTCCGAGCTCCACTGTAGAATGCCTGGATGACACAGTCGCTGAGAATCACTCTGGAATGTCCGGATGACACTGGTTCCGAGTTTTACTGTAGAAGTTCCAGATGACCCTGGCTTCGAGCTGCACTTTATAACCTCCAGGTGATTATGGCTCCGAGCTTCAGAGTAGAATGCCAGGGTGAAACTGGCTCCGATCTTGACTGTAGAACGCTTGGTGACACTGTCTCCAACTTCACTAGAGAATGGCTGGGTGACACTGGCTCTCAGTTTGACTGTAGAATGCCCGTGTGACACTGGCTGCGAGACCCACTCTAGAATGCCTGGGTTACACTGGCTCTAGTTTTCACTGTAAAATGCCTGGGTGGGACTGGCCCTGATCTTGACTGTAGAATGCCTGGATGAAACTGGCTCCAAGCTCCATTGTGGAATGCATGGGTGACACTGGCTCTGAGCTCCACTGTACAATGCTTGTGTGACACTGGCTCTGAGACCCACTCTAGAATGCCTGGGTGACACTGGCTCCGAGTTTAATTGCAGACTGCATGGTTTACACTGGCTCTGGTTTTCACTGTAGAATGCCTGGGTGAAACTGGCTCTGAGCGCCACTGTAGAATAACTGGGTGACACTGGCTCTGAGCTCCACTGTAGAATGCCTGGGTGACACTGGCTCTAAGTTCCACTGTAGAGTGCCTGGGTGACACTGGCACCAAGTTCCACTGTAGAATGCCTGGGTGACACTGGCTCTAAGCTCCACTGTAGAATGCCTGGGTGACACTGGCTCTAAGCTCCACTGTAGAATGCCTGGGTGTCACTGGCTCTGAGTTCCACTGTACAGTGCCTGGGTGACACTGGCACCGAGCTCCATTGAAGAATGCCTGGGAGGGACTGGCTCCGATATTGACTGCAGAATGCCTGGGTTACACTAGCACTGTTCTTCACTGTAGAATGCCAGGGGATGACTGGCTGCGAGTTCCATTTTAGAATACCTGGGTGACACTGGCTCCGAGCTCCACTGTAGAATGCCTGGGGTGCACTGGCACTGAGATCCACTGTAGAATGCCTGGGTGACACAGTCTCTGAGATTCACTCTAGAATGTCTGGGTGACACTGGTTCCGAATTTTACTATAGAAGTTCCAGATGACCCTGGCTTCGAGCTGCACTTTATAACCTCCAGGTGATTATGGCTCCAAACTTCACTGTAGAATGCCAGGGTGAAACTGGCTCTGATCTTGACTGTAGAATGCTTGGTGACACTGTCTCCAAGCTTCACTGGAGAATGCCTGGGTGACAATGGCTCTGAGTTCGACTGTAGAATGCCTGTTAGACACTGGCTCTGAGACCCACTCTAAAATGCCTGGGTTACACTGGCTCTAGTTTTCACTGTAAAATGCCTGGGTGGGACTGGCCCTGATCATGACTGTAGAATGCCTGGATGAAACTGGCTCCAAGCTTCAATGTGGAATGCATGGGTGACACTGTCTCTGAGTTCAACTGTAGAATGCTCATGTGACACTAGCTCCGAGATCCACTCTAGAATGCTTGGGTTACACTGGCTCTGAGCTTCACTGCAGAATGCCTGGGTGGCACTGGCTCCGAGTTACACTGTTGAGTGCCAGGATGACACTGGATCCGAGCTTCACCGGAGAATTGCTGGGTGAGATGCTGTGACCTTCGCTGTGGATTGCCTGGTGGACACTGGATCCGAGCTCCACTGTGGAATGCCTGGGTGACACTGGCTTTGAGCTCCACTGTAGAATGCCGGGTTGACACTGGCTCTGAGCACTACTGTAGAGTGCCTGGTTGACACTGGATCTGCGCTCCACTGTAGAATGCCTGGGTGACACTGGCTCTTAGTTCCACTGCAGAATGCGTGGGTTACACTGGTACTGTTCTTCACTGTAGAATGCCAGGGGCAACTGGCTGCGAGATCCATTGTAGAATACCTGGATGACACTGGCTCCGAACTCCATTGTAGAATGTCCAGATGACACTGCCTCCAAGCTCCACTGTAGGATGCCTTGGTGACACTGGCTCAGAGTTCCACTGTTAGTGCCTGGGTGACACACGCTCCGAGCTCCATCTAGAATGTCCTGATGACACTGGTTCTGAGCTTTACTGCAGAATGCCTGGATGATACAGGTTCCCAGCTTCTCTCTGGAACTTCCAGGTGACCCTGCTCTGAGCTGCACCATGTAACCTCCGGGTCATACTGGTTCTGAGCTCCACTGTAGAATGCCTGGGTTGCACTGTCTCTGAGCTCCACTGTAGAGTGCCTAGTGACACTGGTTCCGACCTCCAGTATAAATGTCTGGGTGTCCCTGGCTCCGAGTTCCAGTTTATAACCTCCAGGTGAGCTCCGAGATTCACTGCAGTATGCTTGGGTGACACGGGCTCTGAGCTCCACTGTAGAATGCCTGAGTTGCACTGGCTCTGAGCTCCACTGTAGAATGCCTGGCTGACACTGGTTTTGAGCTTCTCTGTAAAGCTTCCTGGTGACCCTGGCTCCGAACTCCATTGTATAACTTCAGGGTGATACTGGCTCCGAACTTTGTTGCAGAATCCCTGGGTGTCACTGGCTCTGAGTTCCACTGTACAGTGCCTGGTTGGCAATAGCTCCAAGCTTCACTGGAGCATGGCTGGGTGACACAGGCTCCAAGATTCACTGGAGAATGGCTGGGTGACACTGGCTCCAAGCATCACTGTAGATTGCATGACTGACTCTGACACTGACCTTCACTGTAGAATTCCTGGGTGACAAAGGCTCTGAGTTCCACTGTAAAATGCCCTGGTGACAGTTGCTCCGAGCTTCACTGTAGAATGCCTGGGTGACACCGTCTCTGAGATTCAGTCTAGAATGTCTGGATGACACTGGTCCCGCGTTTTACTGTAGAAGTTCCAGATTACCCTGGCTTCGAGCTCCACTTTATAACCTCCAGGTGATTATGGCTCCGAGCTTCAGAGTAGAATGCCAGGGTGAACTGGCTCCGATCTTGACTGTAGAATGCTTGGTGACACTGTCTCCAAGCTTCACTGGAGAATAGCTTGGTGACAATGGCTCTGAGCGTGACTGTAGAATGCCTGGGTTACACAGGCTCTAGTTTTCACTGTAGAATGCCTGGGTGACACTGGTTCCTACTTCCACTGTGGAATGCCTGGGTGACACAGGCTCTGAGCTCCACTGTAGAGTGCCTGGGTGACACTGGGTCTTACCTACACTGTAAATGCCTGTGTGACCCTTGCTCCGGGCTCCACTTTATAACCGCCAGGTTGACACTGGTCCTGAGCTCTACTGTAGAGTGCCTGCTTGACACTGGATCCGAGCTCCACAGTAGAATGCCTGAGTGACACTGGCTCTGAGCTCCACTGTAGAATGCCTGGGTGACACTGGCTCTAAGTTCCACTGTAGAGTGCCTGGGTGACACTGGCACCAAGTTCCACTGTAGAATGCCCAGGAGGGACTGACTCTAATAATGACTGCAGAATGCCTGGGTTACACTGGCACTGTTCTTCACTGTAGAATGCCAGGGGGTGACTGGCTGCAAGTTCCATTGTAGAATACCTGGGTGGCACTGGCTCCAAGCTCCATTGTAGAATGTCCGGGTGACACTGGCTCTGAGCTCCAATGTAGGATGTCTTGGTGACACTGGCTCAGTATTCCACTGTTAATGCCTGGGTGACACAGGCTCCGAGGTCCACTCTAGAATGTCCTGATGACACTGGTTCCGAGCTTTACTGCAGAATGCCTAGGTGGCACTGGCTCTGAGCTCCACTGTAGAATGCCTGAGTTGCACTGGCTCTCAGCTCCACTGTAGAATGCCTAGGTGACAAAGGCTCTGAGTTCCACTGTAAAATGCCCTGGTGACAGTTGCTCCGAGCTTCATTGTAGAATACCTGGGTGACACTGGCTCCGAGCTCCACTGTAGAATGCCTGGGGTGCACTGGCACTGAGCTCCACTGTAGAATGCCTGGCTTGCACTGGCACTGAGCTCCACTGTAGAATGCCTGGGAGGGACTGGTTTCGAGCTTCACTGTAAAGCTTCCAGGTGACCCTGGCTCTGAACTCCATTGTATAACCTCAGGGTGATACTGGCTCCAAACTTTGCTGTAGAATGCCTGGGTGACACAGTCTCTGAGATTCACTCTAGAATGTCCGGATGACACTGGTTCCAAGTTTTACTGTAGAAGTTCCAGATGACCCTGGCTTCGAGCTGCACTTTATAACCTCCAGGTGATCATGGATCCGAGCTTCACAGTAAAATGCCAGGGTGAAACTGGCTCCGATATTGACTGTAGAATGCCTGGATGAAACTGGCTCCATGCTCCACTGTAGAATGCTTGATGACACTGGCTCCAAGTTCCAATGTGGAATGCCTGGGCAACACTGTCTCTGAGTTCAACTGTAGAATGCTCCTGTGACACTGGCTCCGAGACCCACTCTAGAATGCTGGGGGGACACTGGCTCCAAGCTTCATTGCAGACTGCCTGGGTTACACTGGCTCTGGTTTTCACTGTAGAATGCCTGGGTGGGACTGGCTCCGATCTTGACTGTAGAATGCCTGGATGATACAGGTTCCCAGCTTCTCTCTAGAACATCCAGGTGACCCTGGCTCTGAGCTGCACTGTATAAACTTTGGGTGACACTGGCTCCGAGTTCCACTTTATAATCTCCAGGTGATACTGGCTCCAAGCTTCATTGCAGAATGCTTGGGTGACACAGGCTCTGAGCTCCACTGTAGAATGCCAGGGTTGCACTGGCGCTGAGCTCCACTGTAGAATGCCTGGCTGACACTGGTTTTAAGCTTCTCTGTAAAGCTTCCTGGTGACCCTGGCTCCGAGCTCCATTGTATAACCTCAGGGTGATACTGGCTCTGAACTTTATTGCAGAATCCCTAGATGACACTGGCTCTGAGTTCCACTGTACAGTGCCTGGGAGGCAATAGCTCCAAGCTTCACTGGAGAATGGCTGGGTGATACTGGCTCCAAGCATCACTGTAGATTGCATTACACTGACTCTGACCTTCACTGTAGAATTCCTGGGTGTCACTGGCTCTGAGTTCCACTGTAGAATGCCTGGGTGACACAGTCTCTGAGATTCACTCTAGAATGTCCGGATGACACTGGTTCCAAGATTTACTGTAGAAGTTCCAGATGACCCTGGCTTCGAGCTGCACTTTATAACCTCCAGGTGATTATGGCTCCAAACTTCACGGTAGAATAACAGGATGAAACTGGCTCCGATCTTGACTGTAGAACGCTTGGTGACACTGTCTCCCAGCTTCACTGGAGAATGGCTGGGTGTCAATGGCTCTGAGTTCGACTGTAGAATGCCTGGGTTACACTGGCTCTAGTTTTCACTGTAGAATGACTGGGTGGGAGTGGCTCCGATCTTGACTGTAGAATGCCTGGATGAAACTGGCTTCAAGCTCCACTGTAGAATGCCTGGGTGAAACTGGATCTGAGCTCCACTGTAGAATGCCTGGGAGACACTGGCTCTGAGCACTACTGTAGAGTGCCTGGTTGACACTGGATCCGCGCTCCACTGTACAATGCCTGGGTGACACTGGCTCCAAGCTCCACTGTAGAATGCCGGGTTGACATTAGTTCTGACCTACACTGTAAATGCCTGGGTGACACATGCTCCGAGCTCCACTGTACAGTGCCTGGGTGACACTGGCACTGAGCTCCGCTGAAGAATGCCTGGGAGGGACTGGCTCCAATATTGACTGCAGAATGCCTGGGTGAAACTGGCTCTGAGCACCACTGTAGAATAACTGGGTGACACTGGCTCTGAGCTCCACTGTAGAATGCCTGGGTGACACTAGCTCCGAGTTACACTGTGGAGTGCCAGGATGACACTGGCTCCGAGCTTCACTGGAGAATTGCTGGGTGAGACTGGCTGTGACCTACACTGTGGATTGCCTGGCGGACACTGGCTCTGAGCTCCACTGTAGAATGCCTGGGTGACACTGGCTCTAAGTTCCACTGTAGAATGCCTGGGTGACACTGGCTCTAAGCTCCACTGTAGAATGCCTGGGTGACACTGGCTCTAAGCTCCACTGTAGAATGCCTGGGTGTCACTGGCTCTGAGTTCCACTGTACAGTGCCTGGGTGACACTGGCACCGAGCTCCATTGAAGAATGCCTGGGAGGGACTGGCTCCGATATTGACTGCAGAATGCCTGGGTTACACTAGCACTGTTCTTCACTGTAGAATGCCAGGGGATGACTGGCTGCGAGTTCCATTGTAGAATACCTGGGTGACACTGGCTCCGAGCTCCACTGTAGAATGCCTGGGGTGCACTGGCACTGAGATCCACTGTAGAATGCCTGGGTGACACAGTCTCTGAGATTCACTCTAGAATGTCTGGGTGACACTGGTTCCAAATTTTACTATAGAAGTTCCAGATTACCCTGGCTTCGAGCTGCACTTTATAATCTCCAGGTGATTATGGCTCCAAACTTCACTGTAGAATGCCAGGGTGAAACTGGCTCTGATCTTGACTGTAGAATGCTTGGTGACACTGTCTCCAAGCTTCACTGGAGAATGCCTGGGTGACAATGGCTCTGAGTTCGACTGTAGAATGCCTGTTAGACACTGGCTCTGAGACCCACTCTAAAATGCCTGGGTTACACTGGCTCTAGTTTTCACTGTAAAATGCCTGGGTGGGACTGGCCCTGATCATGACTGTAGAATGCCTGGATGAAACTGGCTCCAAGCTTCAATGTGGAATGCATGGGTGACACTGTCTCTGAGTTCAACTGTAGAATGCTCATGTGACACTAGCTCCGAGATCCACTCTAGAATGCTTGGGTGACACTGGCTCCGAGCTTCATTGCAGACTGCCTGGGTTACACTGGCTCTGAGCTTCACTGCAGAATGCCTGGGTGGCACTGGCTCCGAGTTACACTGTTGAGTGCCAGGATGACACTGGATCCGAGCTTCACCGGAGAATTGCTGGGTGAGATGCTGTGACCTTCGCTGTGGATTGCCTGGTGGACACTGGATCCGAGCTCCACTGTGGAATGCCTGGGTGACACTGGCTTTGAGCTCCACTGTAGAATGCCGGGTTGACACTGGCTCTGAGCACTACTGTAGAGTGCCTGGTTGACACTGGATCT
Organism: Isurus oxyrinchus; assembly: GCA_026770705.1. Classification (NCBI taxonomy): domain Eukaryota; kingdom Metazoa; phylum Chordata; class Chondrichthyes; order Lamniformes; family Lamnidae; genus Isurus; species Isurus oxyrinchus. The sequence continues at coordinate 6,005,768 of JANJGN010000030.1, read as the reverse complement.
GCGCTCCACTGTAGAATGCCTGGGTGACACTGGCTCTAAGTTCCACTGCAGAATGCGTGGGTTACACTGGTACTGTTCTTCACTGTAGAATGCCAGGGGCAACTGGCTGCGAGATCCATTGTAGAATACCTGGATGACACTGGCTCCGAACTCCATTGTAGAATGTCCAGATGACACTGCCTCCAAGCTCCACTGTAGGATGCCTTGGTGACACTGGCTCAGAGTTCCACTGTTAGTGCCTGGGTGACACACGCTCCGAGCTCCATCTAGAATGTCCTGATGACACTGGTTCTGAGCTTTACTGCAGAATGCCTGGATGATACAGGTTCCCAGCTTCTCTCTGGAACTTCCAGGTGACCCTGCTCTGAGCTGCACCATGTAACCTCCGGGTCATACTGGTTCTGAGCTCCACTGTAGAATGCCTGGGTTGCATTGTCTCTGAGCTCCACTGTAGAGTGCCTAGTGACACTGGTTCCGACCTCCAGTATAAATGTCTGGCTGTCCCTGGCTCCGAGTTCCAGTTTATAATCTCCAGGTGAGTTCCGAGATTCACTGCAGTATGCTTGGGTGACACGGGCTCTGAGCTCCACTGTAGAATGCCTGAGTTGCACTGGCTCTGAGCTCCACTGTAGAATGCCTGGCTGACACTGGTTTTGAGCTTCTCTGTAAAGCTTCCTGGTGACCCTGGCTCCGAACTCCATTGTATAACTTCAGGGTGATACTGGCTCCGAACTTTGTTGCAGAATCCCTGGGTGTCACTGGCTCTGAGTTCCACTGTACAGTGCCTGGTTGGCAATAGCTCCAAGCTTCACTGGAGCATGGCTGGGTGACACAGGCTCCAAGATTCACTGGAGAATGGCTGGGTGACACTGGCTCCAAGCATCACTGTAGATTGCATGACTGACTCTGACACTGACCTTCACTGTAGAATTCCTGGGTGACAAAGGCTCTGAGTTCCACTGTAAAATGCCCTGGTGACAGTTGCTCCGAGCTTCACTGTAGAATGCCTGGGTGACACCGTCTCTGAGATTCAGTCTAGAATGTCTGGATGACACTGGTCCCGCGTTTTACTGTAGAAGTTCCAGATTACCCTGGCTTCGAGCTCCACTTTATAACCTCCAGGTGATTATGGCTCCGAGCTTCAGAGTAGAATGCCAGGGTGAACTGGCTCCGATCTTGACTGTAGAATGCTTGGTGACACTGTCTCCAAGCTTCACTGGAGAATAGCTTGGTGACAATGGCTCTGAGCGTGACTGTAGAATGCCTGGGTTACACTGGCTCTAGTTTTCACTGTAGAATGCCTGGGTGACACTGGTTCCTACTTCCACTGTGGAATGCCTGGGTGACACTGGCTCTGAGCTCCACTGTAGAGTGCCTGGGTGACACTGGGTCTTACCTACACTGTAAATGCCTGTGTGACCCTTGCTCCGGGCTCCACTTTATAACCGCCAGGTTGACACTGGTCCTGAGCTCTACAGTAGAGTGCCTGCTTGACACTGGATCCGAGCTCCACTGTAGAATGCCTGAGTGACACTGGCTCTGAGCTCGACTGTAGAATGCCTGGGTGACACTGGCACCAAGTTCCACTGTAGAATGCCCGGGAGGGACTGACTCTAATAATGACTGCAGAATGCCTGGGTTACACTGGCACTGTTCTTCACTGTAGAATGCCAGGGGGTGACTGGCTGCAAGTTCCATTGTAGAATACTTGGGTGGCACTGGCTTCGAGCTCCATTGTAGAATGTCCGGGTGACACTGGCTCTGAGCTCCACTGTAGGATGTCTTGGTGACACTGGCTCAGTATTCCACTGCTAATGCCTGGGTGACACAGGCTCCGAGGTCCACTCTAGAATGTCCTGATGACACTGGTTCCGAGCTTTACTGCAGAATGCCTAGGTGGCACTGGCTCTCAGCTCCACTGTAGAATGCCTAGGTGACAAAGGCTCTGAGTTCCACTGTAAAATGCCCTGGTGACAGTTGCTCCGAGCTTCACTGTAGAATGCCTGGGTGACACAGTTTCTGAGATTCACTCTAGAATGTCTGGAACACACTGGTTTCGAGATTTACTGTAGAAGTTCCAGATGACCCTGGCTTCGAGCTGCACTTTATAACCTCCAGGTGATTATGGCTCCAAACTTCACGGTAGAATGCCAGGGTGAAACTATCTCCGATCTTGACTGTAGAATGCTTGGTGACACTGTCTCCAAGCTTCACTGGAGAATGCCTGGGTGACACTGGGTCCGAGACCCACTCTAGAATGACTGGGTTACACTGGCTCTAGTTTTCACCGTAGAATGACTGGGTTACACTGGCTCTAGTTTTCACCGTAGAATGCCTGGGTTACACTGGCTCTAATTTTCACCGTAGAATGCCTGGATTACACTGGCTGTAGTTTTTACTGAAGAATGCCCGTGTGACACTGGCTCCGAGACCCACTCTAGAATGCCTGGGTTACACTGGCTCTAGTTTTTACTGAAGAATGCCTGGGTGACACTGGCTCTAAGTTCCACTGTAGAGTGCCTGGGTGACATTGGCACTGAGCTCCACTGAAGAATGCCTGGGAGGGACTGGCTCCGATATTGACTGCAGAATGCCTGGGTTTCACTGGCACTGTTCTTCACTGTAGAATGCCAGGGGGCGACTGGCTGCGAGTTCCATTGTAGAATACCTGGGTGGCACTGGCTCTGAGCTCCACTGTAGAATGTCCCGGTGACACTGCCTCCAATCTCCACTGTAGGATGCCTTGGTGACACGGGCTGCAAGTTCCACTGTTAATGCCTGGGTGACACAGGCTCCGAGCTCCATCTAGAATGTCCTGATGACACTGGTTCCGAAGCTCCACTGTAGAATGCCTGGGTGACACTGGCTCTGAGTTCAACTGTATAATGCTCGTGTGACACTGGCTCCGAGACCCACGCTAGAATGCCTGGGTGACACTGGCTCCAAGCTTCATTGCAGACTGCCTGGGTTACACTGGCTCTTGTTTTCACTGTGGAATGCCTGGGTGACCCTGGTTCTGACCTACACTGTATATGCCTGGGTGACTCTTGCTCCAGGCTCAACTTTATAATCGCCAGGTGATACTGGCTCCGAGCTCCACTGTAGAATGCCTGGGTGGCACTGGCTCTGAGTTACACTGTCGAGTGCCAGGATGACACTGGTTCCAAGCATCACCGTTGAATTGCTGGGTGACACTGTGGAATGCCTGGGTGACACTGGCTCCGAGCTGCACTGTGGAATGCCTGGGTGACACATGCTCCGAGCTCCACTCTAGAATGTCCTGATGACACGTGCTCCGAGCTCCACTGTAGAATGCCTGGGGGGCACTGGCTCCGAGTTACACTGTGGAGTGCCAGGATGACACTGGCTTCAAGCTTCACTGGTGAATTGCTGGGTGAGACTGGCTGTGACCCTCACTGTGGATTGCCTGGCAGACCCTGGCTCCGAGCTGCACTGTGGAATGCCTGGGTGACACTGGCTCCGAGCTCCACTCTAGAATGTCTGGGTGACAGTCTCTGAGCACCACTGTAGAGTGCCTGGTTGACACTGGATCTGAGCTCCACTGTAGAATGCTTGGGTGACACATGCTCCAAGCTCCACTGTAGAATGCCTGGGTGACACTGGCTCTAAGTTCCACTGTAGAGTGCCTGGGTGACACTGGCACCGATCTCCACTGAAGAATGCCTGGGAGTGACTGGCTCCAATACTGACTGCAGAATGCCTGGGTTACACTGGCTCCAAGCTCCATTCTAGAATGTCCTGATGACACTGGTTCCGAGCTTTACTGCAGAATGCCTGGGTGACACAGGTTCCCAGCTTCTCTCTAGAACTTTCAGGTGACCCTGGCACCGAGCTGCATTATATAACCTCTGGGCAATACTGGTTCCGAGCTTCACTGCAGAATGTCTGAGTGGCACTGGCTCCGAGTTCTACTGTGGAGTGCCAGGCTGACACTGGCTGTGAGCTTCACTGGAGAATGCCCAGAAGACACTGGCTCCAAGCATCACTCTAGAATGCCTTGCTGAGACTGGCTCCGAGCTCCACTATAGGATGCCTGGCTGACACTGGTTCTGAACTCGACTGTTGAATACCTGGATGACATGGGCTCCGAGCACCACTGTAGAATGCCAGTGTGAAACTGGCTCTGAGCTCCACTGTAGAATGCCTGGGAGACACTGGCTCTGAGCACAACGGTAGAGTGCCTGGTTGACACTGGATATAATGTACACTGTAGAATGCCTGGGCAAATCAGGTTCCGAGCTCCTCTCTGGAACTTCCAGGTGACCCTGCTCTGAGCTGCACCATATAACCTCCAGCTGACACTGGCCCGAGCTTCATTGCAGATTGCCTGGGAGGCACTGGCTCTGAGCTCCACTGTAGAATTCCTGAGTTGCACTGGCTCCAAGCTCCACTGGCACCAAGCATCACTGTAGATTGCATGTTTGACACTGACTCTGACCTTCACTGTAGAATGCCTGGGTGACACAGTCTCTGAGATTCACTCTAGAATGTCCGGATGACACTGATTTCGAGATTTACTGTAGAAGTTCCAGATGACCCTGGCTTCGAGCTCCATTTTATAACCTCCAGGTGATTATGGCTCTGAGATTCACAGTAGAATGCCAGGGTGAAACTGGCTCCGATTTTGACTGTAGAATGCTTGGTGACACTGTCTCCAAGCTTCACTGTAGAATGCCTGTGTGACACTGGCTCCGAGACCCACTCTAGAATGACTGGATTACACTGGCTCTAGTTTTCACTGTAGAATGCTTGGGTGGGACTGGCTCCAAGCTCCACTGTGGAATGCCTGGGTGACACTGTCTCTGAGTTCGACTGTAGAATGCTCGTGTGACACTGGCTCCAAGACCCACACTAGAATGCCTGGGTGACACTGGCTCCAAGCTTCATTGCAGACTGCTTGGTTTACACTGGCTCTGGTTTTCACTGTGGAATGCCTGGGTGACACTGGATCTGAGCTCCACTGTAGAATGCCTGGGTGACACTGGTTCTGACCTACACTGCAAATGCCTAGGTGACCCTGGTTCCAGGCTCCACTTTATAACTTCCAGGTGATATATGCTCCGAGCTCCACTGTAGAATGCCTGGGTGTCACTGGCTCCGAGTTACACTGTGGAGTGCCAGGATGACACTGGCTCCAAGCTTCACCGTTCTATTGCTGGGTGAGACAGGCTGTGACCCTCACGGTGGATTGCCTGGCGAACACTGGCTCCGAGCTGCACTGTGGAATGCCTGGGTGACACTGGCTCCGAGCTCCACTGTAGAATGCCGGGGTGACACTGGTTCTCAGATCTACTGTAGAAAGCCTGGGTGACACAGGCTCTGAGCACCTCTGTAGAGTGCCTGGTTGACACTGGATCTGAGCTCCACTGTAGAATGTCTGGGTGACACATGCTCTGATCTTCACTCTAGAATGCCTGGGTGACACATGCTCCGAGCTCCACTGTAGAATGCCTGGGGGGCACTGGCTCCGAGTTACACTGTGGAGTGCCAGGATGACACTGGCTTCAAGCTTCACTGGTGAATTGCTGGGTGAGACTGGCTGTGACCCTCACTGTGGATTGCCTGGCAGACCCTGGCTCCGAGCTGCACTGTGGAATGCCTGGGTGACACTGGCTCCAAGCTCCACTCTAGAATGTCTGGGTGACAGTCTCTGAGCACCACTGTAGAGTGCCTGGTTGACACTGGATCTGAGCTCCACTGTAGAATGCTTGGGTGACACATGCTCCGAGCTCCACTGTAGAATGCCTGGGTGACACTGGCTCTAAGTTCCACTGTAGAGTGCCTGGGTGACACTGGCACCGATCTCCACTGAAGAATGCCTGGGAGTGACTGGCTCCGATATTGACTGCAGAATGCCTGGTTTACACTGGCTCCGAGCTCCACTCTAGAATGTCCTGATGACACTGGTTCCGAGCTTTACTGCAGAATGCCTGGGTGATACAGGTTCCCAGCTTCTCTCTAGAACTTTCAGGTGACCCTGGCACCAAGCTGCATTATATAACCTCCGGGCAATACTGGTTCCGAGCTTCACTGCTGAATGTCTGGGTGGCACTGGCTCCGAGTTCTACTGTGGAGTGCCAGGCTGACACTGGCTCCAAGCATCACTCTAGAATGCCTTGCTGAGACTGGCTCCGAGCTCCACTGTAGGATGCCGGGCTGACACTGGTTCTGAGCTCGACTGTTGAATAACTGGGTGGCACTGGCTCTGAGCCTCACTGTAAATGCCTGGGTGACTTTATAACCTCCATGTGATACTGGCTCTGAGCTTCATGCAGAATGCTTGGGTGTCACTGGCTCCGAGTTCCACTGTGTAGTGCCAGGATGACACTGGCTCTGAGCTTCACTGGAAAAGAATGGTTGAGTGAGACTGGCTCTGAACTCCATTGTAGAATGCCTGGGTGACACTGGCTCCGTGTTCCAATGTGGAATGCTTGGATGACACTGACTCCGAGCTTCACTGTAGAATGCCTGGGTGACACAGTCTCTGAGATTCACTCTAGAATGTCCAGATGACACTGGTTCTGAGTTTTACTGTAGAAGTTCCAGATGACCCTGGCTTCAAGCTCCACTTTATAACCTCCAGGTGATTATGACTCCAAGCTTCACTATAGAATGCTTGATGACACTGGCTCCAAGCTCCAATGTGGAATGCCTGGGTGACACTGGCTCCGAGACCCACTCTAGAATGCCTGGGTGACACTGGCTCCGAGCTTCATTGCAGACTGCCTGGGTTACACTGGCTCTGGTTTTCACTGTAAAATGCCTGGGTGGGACCTGCTTTGATCTTCACTGTAGAAAGCCTGGATGAAACTGGATCCAAGTTCCACTGTAAATGCCTGGATGACACTGGTTCCGGGCTCCACTTTATAACTTCCAGGTGATACTGGCTCTGAGCTTCATTGCAGAATACCTGGGTGTCACTGGCTCTGAATTACACTGTGGAGTGCCAGGATGACACTGGCTCTGAGCTGCACTGGAGAATGGCTGGGTGAGACTGGCTCTGAGCTCCAAAGTGGAATGCTTGAGTGACACTGGCTGCGAGTTACATTGTAGAATTCCTGGGTGAAACTGGCTCCTGTCTTCACTGTAGAATGCTTGGCAGGCACTGGTTCCGAGCTGCATTGCAGAATGCCTGGCTGACACTTGCTCTGAGTTCCACTGTGCAATTTCCAGGTGACACTGGATTTGAGCTCCACTGTAGAATGCTTCATTGACACTGGCTCCGAGCTGTGTTGCAGAATGCCTGGCTGACACTGACTCCTGGTCCACTGTGGAATGCTTGGATGGTACTGGCTCTGAGCTCCACTGTGGAATGCCTGAGGGACACAGTCTCCAAGCTTCACTGTAAATACCTGGGTGACACTGGCTCTGAGTTAGACTGTAGAATGCCCATGTGGCACTGGCTTCGAGGTCCACGGTAGAATGCCTGGGTGACACTGGCTCTGGTTTTCATTGTGGAATGCCTGGGTGGGACTGACTCCGATCTTGACTGTAGAAAGCCTAGATGAAACTGGCTCCAAGCTCCACTGTGGAATGAGTGGGTGAAACCGGCTCTGAGATGCACTGTAGAATGCTTAGGTTGCACTGGCTCTGAGCTCCACTGTGGAATGGCTGGGTGACACTGGTTTCGATCTCCTCTGTAGAACTTCCAGGTGACCCTGGCGCCGGCTGCACTGTATAACCCCTGGGTGATGCTGGCTCCGAGCTTTGCAGCAGAATGCCTGGGTGTCACTGGCTCCGAGTTCCACTGTACAGTGCCTGGGTAATACTGGCTTCAAGCGTCACTCTAGATTGCATGGTTGAAACTGGCTCTGACCTTCACCGTAGAATTCCTGCGTGACACCGACTCCGAGCTCCACTGTTGAATGCTTGGGTGACAGTGGATTCACTTGTGAATCATTTGGTAACACTGGCTCCGAGCTTCACTATAGAATGCCTGGGAGGCACTGGCTTTGAGCTCCTCTGTAGAATGCCTAAGTGACACTGGTTCTGACGTCCACTGTAAATGCCTGGGTGACACTGACTCCAAGCTCCACTTTATAACCGCCAGGTGATACTGTCTCTGAGTTTCACTGCAGAATGCCTGGGTGGCACTGGCTCCGAGTTCCTCTGTGGAGTGCCAGGATGACACTGGCTCTGAACTTCACCGGAGAATTGCTGGGTGACATTGGCTCTGAGCTCCACTGTAGAATGCCTGGGTGACACTGACTCCAATTCCACCGTGGAATGCTTAGATGACACTGGCTCCAAGCTCCACTGTAGAATGCCGGGGTGACACTGGTTCTCAGATCTACTGTAGAAAGCCTGGGTGACACAGGCTCTGAGCACCACTGTAGAGTGCCTGGTTGACACTGGATCTGAGCTCCACTGTAGAATGCCTGGGTGACACATGCTCCGAGCTCCACTGTAGAATGTCTGGGTGACACATGCTCCGAGCTCCACTGTAGAATGCCGGGGTGACACTGGTTCTCAGATCTACTGTAGAAAGCCTGGGTGACACAGGCTCTGAGCACCACTGTAGAGTGCCTGGTTGACACTGGATCTGAGCTCCACTGTAGAAAGCCTGGGTGACACATGCTCCGAGCTCCACTGTAGAATGCCTGGGTGACACATACTCCGAGCTCCACTGTAGAATGTCTGGGTGACACATGCTCTGAGCTCCTATGTAGAATGCCTGGGTGACACATGCTCCGAGCTCCACTGTAGAATGCCTAGGGGGCACTGGCTCCGAGTTACACTGTGGAGTGCCAAGATGACACTGGCTTCAAGCTTCACTGGTGAATTGCTGGGTGAGACTGGCTGTGACCCTCACTGTGCATTGCCTGGCAGACCCTGGCTCCGAGATGCACTGTGGAATGCCTGGGTGACACTGGCTCCAAGCTCCACTCTAGAATGTCTGGGTGACAGTCTCTGAGCACCACTGTAGAGTGCCTGGTTGACACTGGATCTGAGCTCCACTGTAGAATGCTTGGGTGACACATGCTCCAAGCTCCACTGTAGAATGCCTGGGTGACACTGGCTCTAAGTTCCACTGTAGAGTGCCTGGGTGACACTGGCACTGATCTCCACTGAAGAATGCCTGGGAGTGACTGGCACCGATATTGACTGCAGAATGCCTGGGTTACACTGGCTCCGAGCTCCACTCTAGAATGTCCTGATGACACTGGTTCCGAGCTTTACTGCAGAATGCCTGGGTGATACAGGTTCCCAGCTTCTCTCTAGAACTTTCAGGTGACCCTGGCACCGAGCTGCATTATATAACCTCCGGGCAATACTGGTTCCGAGCTTCACTGCTGAATGTCTGGGTGGCACTGGCTCCGAGTTCTACTGTGGAGTGCCAGGCTGACACTGGCTCCAAGCATCACTGGAGAATATCCAGGAGACACTGGCTCCAAGCATCACTCTAGAATGCCTTGCTGAGACTGGCTCCGAGCTCCACTGTAGGATGCCGGGCTGACACTGGTTCTGATCTCCACTCAAGAATGCCAGTGTGAAACTGGCTCTGAGCTTCTCTGTGGAATGCCTTGGATACACTGGCTCTGAGCACCACTGTAAAATGCTTGATTGACACTGGATCTAATGTACACTGTAAATGCCTGGGCAAATCAGGTTCCGAGCACCTCTCTAGCACTTCCAGGTGACCCTGCTCTGAGCTGCACCATATAACCTCCGGGTGACACTGGCTCCAAGCTTCATTGCAGAATGCCTGGGTGGCACTGGCTCTGAGCTCCACTGTAAATGCCTGGGTGACCCTGGCTCTGAGTTCCACTTTATAACCTCCAGGTGATACTGGCTCCGAGCTTCATGCAGAATGCTTGGGTGTCACTGGCTCCGAGTTCCACTGTGGAGTGCCAGGATGACACTGGCTCTGAGCTTCACTGGAAAAGAATGGTTGAGTGAGACTGGCTCTGAACTCCATTGTAGAATGCCTGGGTGACACTGGCTCCGTGGTCCAATGTGGAATGCTTGGATGACACTGACTCCGAGCTCCACTGTAGAATGCCTGGGTGACACTGGCTCCGTGGTCCAATGTGGAATGCTTGGATGACACTGACTCCGAGCTTCACTGTAGAATGCCTGGGTGACACAGTCTCTGAGATTCACTCTAGAATGTCCGGATGACACTGGTTCTGAGTTTTACTGTAGAAGTTCCAGATGACCCTGGCTTCAAGCTCCACTTTATAACCTCCAGGTGATTATGACTCCAAGCTTCACTGTAGAATGCTTGATGACACTGGCTCCAAGCTCCAATGTGGAATGCCTGGGTGACACTGGCTCTGAGTTCAACTGTAGAATGCCCATGTGACATTGGCTCTGAGACCCACTCTAGAATGCCTGGGTGACACTGGCTCCGAGCTTCATTGCAGACTTCCTGGGTTACACTGGCTCTGGTTTTCACTGTAAAATGCCTGGGTGGGACCTGCTTTGATCTTCACTGTAGAATGCCTGGATGAAACTGGCTCCAAGTTCCACTGTAAATGCCTGGATGACACTGGTTCCGGGCTCCACTTTATAACTTCCAGGTGATACTGGCTCTGAGCTTCATTGCAGAATACCTGGGTGTCACTGGCTCCGAGTTACACTGTGGAGTGCCAGGATGACACTGGCTCTGAGCTGCACTGGAGAATGGCTGGGTGAGACTGACTCTGAGCTCCAAAGTGGAATGCTTGAGTGACACTGGCTGCGAGTTCCATTGTAGAATTCCTGGGTGAAACTGGCTCCTGTCTTCACTGTAGAATGCTTGGCAGGCACTGGTTCCGAGCTGCATTGCAGAATGCCTGGCTGACACTGACTCCTGGTCCACTGTGGAATGCTTGGATGGTACTGGCTCTGAACTCCACTGTGGAATGCCTGAGGGACACAGTCTCCAAGCTTCACTGTAAATACCTAGGTGACACTGGCTCTGAGTTAGACTGTAGAATGCCCATGTGGCACTGGCTTCGAGGTCCACGGTAGAATGCCTGGGTGACACTGGCTCTGGTTTTCATTGTGGAATGCCTGGGTGGGACTGACTCCAATCTTGACTGTAGAAAGCCTAGATGAAACTGGCTCCAAGCTCCACTGTGGAGTGAGTGGGTGAAACCGGCTCTGAGATGCACTGTAGAATGCCTAGGTTGCACTGGCTCTGAGCTCCACTGTGGAATGGCTGGGTGACACTGGTTTTGATTTCCTCTGTAGAACTTCCAGGTGACCCTGGCGCCGGCTGCACTGTATAACCCCTGGGTGATGCTGGCTCTGAGCTTTGCAGCAGAATGCCTGGGTGTCACTGGCTCCGAGTTCCACTATACAGTGCCTGGGTAATACTGGCTTCAAGCGTCACTCTAGATTGCATGGTTGAAAGTGGCTCTGACCTTCACCGTAGAATTCCTGCGTGACACCAGCTCCGAGCTCCACTGTTGAATGCTTGGGTGACACTGGATTCACTTGTGAATCATTTGGTAACACTGGCTCCGAGCTTCACTATAGAATGCCTGGGTGACACTGGCTTCGAGCTCCTCTGTAGAATGCCTAAGTGACACTGGTTCTGACATCCACTGTAAATGCCTGGGTGACACTGACTCCAAGCTCCACATTATAACCGCCAGGTGATACTGTCTCTGAGCTCCACTACAGAATGCCTGGGTGGCACTGGCTCCGAGTTCCTCTGTGGAGTGCCAGGGTGACACTGGCTCTGAACTTCACTGGAGAATGGCTGGGTGACATTGGCTCTGAGCTCCACTGTAGAATGCCTGGGTGACACTGACTCCAATTCCACCGTGGAATGCTTAGATGACACTGGCTCCGAGCTCCGCTGTAGAATGCCGGGGTGACACTGGTTCTCAGATCTACTGTAGAAAGCCTGGGTGACACAGGCTCTGAGCACCACTGTAGAGTGCCTGGTTGACACTGAATCTGAGCTCCACTGTAGAATGCCTGGGTGACACATGCTCCGAGCTCCACTGTAGAATGCCTAGGGGGCACTGGCTCCGAGTTACACTTTGGCGTGCCAGGATGTCACTGGCTTCAAGCTTCACTGGTGAATTGCTGGGTGAGACTGGCTGTGACCCTCACTGTGGACTGCCTGGCAGACCCTGGCTCCGAGCTGCACTGTGGAATGCCTGGGTGACACTGGCTCCAAGCTCCACTCTAGAATATCTGGGTGACAGTCTCTGAGCACCACTGTAGAGTGCCTGGTTGACACTGGATCTGAGCTCCACTGTAGAATGCCTGGGTGACACTGGCTCTAAGTTCCACTGTAGAGTGCCTGGGTGACACTGGCACCGATCTCCACTGAAGAATGCCTGGGAGTGACTGGCTCCGATATTGACTGCAGAATGCCTGGGTTACACTGGCTCCGAGCTCCACTCTAGAATGTCCTGATGACACTGGTTCCGAGCTTTACTGCAGAATGCCTGGGTGATACAGGTTCCCAGCTTCTCTCTAGAACTTTCAGGTGACCCTGGCACCGAGCTGCATTATATAAGCTCCGGGCAATACTGGTTCCGAGCTTCACTGCTGAATGTCTGGGTGGCACTGGCTCCGAGTTCTACTGTGGAGTGCCAGGCTGACACTGGCTGCGAGCTTCAGTGGAGAATGTCCAGGAGACACTGGCTCCAAGCATCACTGTAGAATGCCTTGCTGAGACTGGCTCCGAGCTCCACTGTAGGATGCCGGGCTGACGCTGGTTCTGATCTCCACTCAAGAATGCCAGTGTGAAACTGGCTCTGAGCTTCTCTGTGGAATGCCTTGGATACACTGGCTTTGAGCACCACTGTAAAATACTTGATTGACACTGGATCTAATGTACACTGTAAATGCCTGGGCAAATCAGGTTCCGAGCACCTCTCTAGCACTTCCAGGTGACCCTGCTCTGAGCTGCACCATATAACCTCCGGGTGACACTGGCTCCAAGCTTCATTGCAGAATGCCTGGGTGGCACTGGCTCTGAGCTCCACTGTAAATGCCTGGGTGACCCTGGCTCCCAGTTCCACTTTATAACCTCCAGGTGATACTGGCTCCGAGCTTCATGCAGAATGCTTGGGTGTCACTGGCTCCGAGTTCCACTGTGTAGAGCCAGGATGACACTGGCTCTGAGCTTCACTGGAAAAGAATGGTTGAGTGAGACTGGCTCTGAACTCCATTGTAGAATGCTTGGATGACACTGACTCCGAGCTTCACTGTAGAATGCCTGGGTGACACAGTCTCTGAGATTCACTCTAGAATGTCTGGGTGACACTGGTTCTGAGTTTTACTGTAGAAGTTCCAGGTGACCCTGGCTTCAAGCTCCACTTTATAACCTCCAGGTGATTATGACTCCAAGCTTCACTGTAGAATGCTTGATGACACTGGCACCAAGCTCCAATGTGGAATGCCTGGGTGACACTGGCTCTGAGTTCAACTGTAGAATGCCCGTGTGACACTGGCTCCGAGACCCACTCTAGAATGCCTGGGTGACACTGGCTCCGAACTTCATTGCAGACTGCCTGGGTTACACTGGCTCTGGTTTTCACTGTAAAATGCCTGGGTGGGACCTGCTTTGATCTTCACGTAGAATGCCTGGATGAAACTGGCTCCAAGTTCCACTGTAAATGCCTGGATGGCACTGGTTCCAGGCTCCACTTTATAACTTCCAGGTGATACTGGCTCTGAGCTTCATTGCAGAATACCTGGGTGTCACTGGCTCCGAATTACACTGTGGAGTGCCAGGATGACACTGGCTCTGAGCTGCACTGGAGAATGGCTGGGTGAGACTGGCTCTGAGCTCCAAAGTGGAATGCTTGAGTGACACTGGCTGCGAGTTCCATTGTAGAATTCCTGGGTGAAACTGGCTCCTGTCTTCACTGTAGAATGCTTGGCAGGCACTGGTTCCGAGCTGCATTGCAGAATGCCTGGCTGACACTTGCTCTGAGTTCCACTGTGCAATTTCCAGGTGACACTGGCTGTGAGCTCCACTGTAGAATGCTTCATTGACACTGGCTCCGAGCTGTGTTGCAGAATGCCTGGCTGACACTGACTCCTGGTCCACTGTGGAATGCTTGGATGGTACTGGCTCTGAGCTCCACTGTGGAATGCCTGAGGGACACAGTCTCCGAGCTTCACTGTAAATACCTAGGTGACACTGGCTCTAAGTTAGACTGTAGAATGCCCATGTGGCACTGGCTTCGAGGTCCACGGTAGAATGCCTGGGTGGCACTGGCTCTGGTTTTCATTGTGGAATGCCTGGGTGGGACTGACTCCGATCTTGACTGTAGAAAGCCTAGATGAAACTGGCTCCAAGCTCCACTGTGGAATGAGTGGGTGAAACCAGCTCTGAGATGCACTGTAGAATGCCTAGGTTGCACTGGCTCTGAGCTCCACTGTGGAATGGCTGGGTGACACTGGTTTCGATCTCCTCTGTAGAACTTCCAGGCGACCTGGCGCCGGGCTGCACTGTATAACCCCTGGGTGATGCTGGCTCCGAGCTTTGCAGCAAAATGCCTGGGTGTCACTGGCTCCGATTTCCACTGTACAGTGCCTGGGTAATACTAGCTTCAAGCGTCACTCTAGATTGCATGGTTGAAACTGGCTCTGACCTTCACCGTAGAATTCCTGCGTGACACCACCTCCGAGCTCCACTGTTGAATGCCTGGGTGACACTGGATTCACTTGTGAATCATTTGGTAACACTGGCTCCGAGCTTCACTTTAGAATGCCTGGGTGACACTGGCTTCGAGCTCCTCTGTAGAATGCCTAAGTGACACTGGTTCTGACATCCACTGTAAATGCCTGGGTGACACTGACTCCAAGCTCCACTTTATAACCGCCAGATGATACTGTCTCTGAGCTTCACTGCAGAATGCCTGGGTGGCACTGGCTCCGAGTTTCTCTGTGGAGTGCCAGGGTGACACTGGCTCTGAACTTCACTGGAGAATGGCTGGGTGACATTGGCTCTGAGCTCCACTGTAGAATGCCTGGGTGACACTGACTCAATTTCCACCGTGGAATGCTTAGATGACACTGGCTCCGAGCTACACTGTAGAATGGCTGGGGGAACACTGCCTCCAAGATTCACTGTAAATGCTTAGATGACACTGGCTCTAGTGTAAACTGTAGAATTCCCGTGTGACATTATTTCTGAGCTTCACTGGAGAATCGCTGGGTGACACTGTCTCCGAGCTTCGCTGTAGAATGTCTGGGCGACACTGGCCCTAATCTTCACTGTAGAATGGCTGGTAGGGTCTGGCTCTGATCTTTGCTGCAAAATGCTTGGGTGTCACTGCCTCTGAGTTCGACTGTAGAATGCCTGTGTGACACTGGCTCGGAGCTGCTCTCTAGAATGCGTGGCTGACTCTGGCTCTGAGCTCCACTTTACAATGCCTGGGAGGCACTGACTCCAAGCTGCACTGTAGAATGCCTGGGGGGGGACAGGCTCTGAGCTCCACAGTGGAATGCTTGGGTGACCCTGGCTGTGAGCTCCAATGTAGAATGCATGTGGGATACAGGGTCCGAGCTTCACTGTATATACCTGGGTGACACTGGCTCTGAACTTCACTGTGGAATGCCTGGTTGACACTGCATCTGAGCACTACTGCAGAATGCCTGGGTGACACTGGCTCCAAACTTCACTGTACATACCTGGGTGATAGTGGCTCCAATCTTTGCTGTAGAAAGCCTGGGTAACACTCCCTCTGAGCACCACTGTAGAATTCCTGGGTTACACTGGCTCTGAGCTCCACTGCAGAATTTCTGGGAGAAACAGACTCCAAGCTCCACTGTGGAATACCTGGATGACACTGGCACCAATCTTTGCTGTAAAACGCCAGGGTGACACTGGGTCTGATCTTCAGTTTAGAATGCCTGATTGACACTGGCTCCAGGTTTCACTGGGGAATGGCTGGGTGACACTGATCTGGCACTGATCTGCACTGTCGAATGCCTGAATTACACTTGCTCTGACTACACTCTAGATTGCCTGGCTGATGCTGGCTCTGAGCCCTACTGTCGAAAATTCCAGGCGACACTGGCAATCCGCTCCACTGTAGAATGACTGGGAGGCACTGGCTCTGAGTTGCAGTGTAGAATGCCTGAGTGCCACTGGCTCCGAGCTTCACTGTAGAGTGGCTGGGTGACACTGGTTCCGAGTTCCACAGTTGAATGTCTGGGTGACAATGGCTCCCAGCTCCATTGTAGAATTTCCAGGTTACACTGGCACTGAGCTCCGCTGTAGAATTTCCAAGTGACACTGGCTCCAAGCTCCACTTTAGAATGCCTGGGTGACACTGGCTCAGAGTTCCACTATAGAGTGCATAGGTTACACTTGCTCCAAACTTCACTGTAATTACCTGGGTGATACTGGCTCCGATCTTCGCTGTAGAATGCCTGGTTGACACTGGCTCTGGGCTCCACTGCAGAATTCCTGAGAGATACAGGTGTCAAGCTCCACTGTAGAATGCCTGGGGGGGGTACAGTCTCTGAGCTTCACTGTAAATACCTGGTTGACAATGGCTGGGTGACACTGATCTACAATGTAGAATGCCTGGGTTACACTTGCTCCGAATGCACTCTAGAATGCCTGGCTGACGCTGGATCTGAGCCCCACTGTCGAATTTCCAGGTGACACTGGTACTGAGCTCCACTGTAGAATGACTGGCAGGCACTGGCTCTGAGTTCCAGTGTAGAATGCATGGGGGACACAGGCTCCGAGCTTCACCGTAAATACCGGGATGACACTGGCACCAATCTTCACAGAAGAATGCCTGGGTGACACTGGCTCCAAGCTTCCCTGGAGAATGGCTGGGTGACAATGACCCCGCGCTTCACAATAGAATGCCTGGGTGACACTGGCTCCCAGCTCCATTGTAGAACTTCCAGGTGAAACTGACTCCATGCTCCACTCTAGAATGCCTCCGATCTCCACTGTGGAATGTATGGGTTGCACAGGCTCTGAGATCCAGTGTAGAATTCCTGGGTGACACTGGCTATGAGCTCCACTGTGGAATGCCTGGGTGAAACTGGCACCAAGTTGTATTCTGGAATGCTTGGATGACATTGGCTCCGAGCTACACTGTAGAATGCCTGGGTGACACTGGTTCTGAGCTTCTCTGTAGAACTTCCAGGTGACTCTGGCTGCGATCTCCACAGTAGAATGTCTGGGTGCAACTGACTCTTAGCTCCACTGTTAAATGCCTGGCTGACACAGGCTCTGAACTCCACAGTAGAATATCTGGGTGCAAATGGTTCTTAGATCCACTGTAGAATGGCTGGGAGACACTGGCTCTGATCTTTTCTGTAGAATGCCTGAAGGAACTGGCTCCGATCTTGACTGTTGAATGCCTGGCTGACACTGGCTCTGAGCTCCACTGTAGAATTTCCAGGGGATACAGGCTCCGAGCTCCACTGTGGAATCAATGGGTGACACTGGTTCCGAGCTTCTCTGTTGAAGATCCAGGTGACCCTGGCTCTGAGCTCCACTGTAGGATGCATGGGTGACACAGTCTCCAAGCTCCATTGTAGAATGCATGGATGACACTGGCTCTGAGCTCCACTGGAGAATGGCTGGGTAACACTGACCTGGCACTGATCTGCACTGTAGATTGCTTGGGTTACATTTGCTCCTACTTCACTCTAGAATGCCTGGCTGATGCTGGCTCTGACCCCCACTGTCGAATTTCCGGTTGACACTGGCACTGAGCTCCACTGTAGAATGACTGGCAGGCACTGGCTCCGACTTCCAGTGTAGAATGCCTGGGGGACAGGCTCCGAGCTTCACTGTAAATACCTGGATGACACTGGCACCAATCTTCACTGTAGAATGCCTGGGTGACGCTGGCTCCAAGCTTCACTGGAGAATGACTGGGTGACACTGGCTCCAAACTTCTTTACAGAATGCCTGGGTTGCACTGGCTCCCAGCTCCATTGTAGAACTTCCAGACAACCCTGGCTCCGAGCTCCACTGTAGAATATCAGGGGCACACCGACTCCAAGCCTCACTGTGGAATGCTTGGGTGACATTGGCTCTGAGCTACACTGTAGAATGGCTGGGTGACACTGGCTCTGAGCTACACTGTAGAATGCCTGGGTGACACTGGCTCTGAGCTACACTGTAGAATGCCTGGGTGACACTGGCTCCCAGCTCCATCATAGAATTTCTAGATGAAACTGACTCCATGCTCCACTCTGGAATGCCTGGGAGATACAGGCTCTGATCTCCACTTTGGAATGATGGGTTGCATAGTCTCTGAGATCCTCTGTAGAATTCCTAGGTGACACTGGCTATGAGCTCCACTGTGGAATGCCTGGGTGACACTGGGTCCAAGATCTATGCTGGAATGTTTGGATGACACTGGCTCCAAGCTAAAGTGTAGAATGCCTGGGTGACACTGGTTCCGAGCTTCTCTGTAAAACTTCCAGGTGACTGTGGCTTCAAGCTCCACTGTAGAATGCCTGAGGGCCACTGGCTCTGAGCTTTCCTGCAGAATGGCAGGTGACACTGGCTCCGAACTCCACTGTAGAATATCTGGGAGACACTGGCTCTGATTTTCACTGTAGAATGCCTGGTGGACACAGGCTCCAAACTTCACTGTAAATACCGGTATGACACTGACACCAATCTTCACAGAAGAATGCCTGGGTGACACTGACTCCGAGCATCACTGGAGAATGGCTGGGTGACAATGACCCCGAGCTTCACAATAGAATGCTTGGCGACACTGGCTCCAAACTTCTTTACAGAATGCCTGGGTTACAATGGCTCTGGCCTTCACTGCAGTATGTCTGGGTGACACTGACTCCCAGCTCCATTGTAGAATGTTAGGGGGACACAGGCTCCAAGCCTCACTGTGGAATGCTTGGGTGACATTGGCTCCGATCGTCACGCTAGAATGCCTGTGTGACACTAGCTCCCAGCTCCATTGTAGAAGTTCCAGGGGAAACTGACTCCATGCTCCACTGTAGAATGCCTCCGATCTCCACTGTGGAATGCTTGGGTTGCACAGGCTCTGAGCTCCACTGTGGAATTCCTGGGTGACACTGTCACCAAGTTGTATTCTGGAATGCTTGGATGACTCTGGCTCCGAGATACACTGTACAAAGCCTGGGTGACACTGGTTCTGAGATTCTCTGTAGAACTTCCAGGTGACTTTGGCTTCAAGTTCCAGTGTAGAATGCCTGAGGGACACAGGCTCTGAGCTTCACTGTAAATACCTGGATGACACTGGCACCAATCTTCACTGTAGAATGTCTGTGTGACACTGGCCCTGAGCTCCACTGTAGAATGCCTGGGTGACACTGGCTCTGATCTTCACTGTAGAATGCCCGAGAGCCAGTGGCTCCGAGCTTTCCTGCGGAATGGCGGGTGACACTGGCTCTGAACTCCACTGTAGAATGTCTGGGAGACACTGGCTTCGAGCTCCACTGTAAATACCTGGGAGACAATGGCACCAATCTTCACTGTAGAATGCCTGAGTTACACTGGCTCTGAGCTTCACTGGAGAATGACACTGATCTGCAATGTAGAATGGCTGGGTTACGCTTGCTCCCACTGCACTCTAGAATGCCTGGCTGACACTGGCTCTGAACTCCACTGTAGAATTTCCAGGCTCCGAGCTCCACTGTGGAATCAATGGGTGACACTGGTTCCGAGCTTCTCTGTTGAAGATCCAGGTGACCCTGGCTCTGAGCTCCACTGTAGGATGCCTGGGTGACACAGTCTCCAAGCTCCATTGTAGAATGCATGGATGACACTGGCTCTGAGCTCCACTGGAGAATGGCTGGGTGACACTGACCTGGCACTGATCTGCACTGTAGAATGCTTGGGTTACATTTGCTCCGACTTCACTCTAGAATGCCTGGCTGATGCTGGCTCTGACCCCCACTGTCGAATTTCCAGTGGACACTGGCACTGAGCTCCACTGTAGAATGACTGGCAGGCACTGGCTCTGAGCTCCAGTGCAGAAAGCCTGGGGGGACAGGCTCCGAGCTTCACTGTAAATACCTGGATGACACTGGCACCAATCTTCACTGTAGAATGCCTGGGTGATGCTGGCTCCAAGTTTCACTGGAGAATGGCTGGGTGACACTGGCTCCGAGCTCCACTGTGGAATAACTGGGTGACACTGGCTCCAAACTTCTTTACAAAATGCCTGGGTTGCACTGGCTCCCAGCTCCATTTTAGAACTTCCAGACAACCCTGGGTCCGAGCTCCACTGTAGAATGTCAGGCGGACACCGGCTCCGAGCCTCACTGTGGAATGCTTGGGTGACATTGGCTCTGAGCTACACTGTAGAATGCCTGGGTGACACTAGCTCCCAGCTCCATTGTAGAAGTTCCAGGGGAAACTGACTCCATGCTCCACTGTAGAATGCCTCCGATCTCCACTGTGGAATGCTTGGGTTGCACAGGCTCTGAGCTCCACTGTAGAATTCCTGGGTGACACTGGCTATGAGCTCCACTGTGGAATGCCTGGGTGACCCTGGCACCAAGTAGTATTCTGGAATGCTTGGATGACTCTGGCTCCGAGCTACACTGTAGAAAGCTGGGTGACACTGGTTCCGAGATTCTCTGTAGAACTTCCAGGTGACTCTGGCTTCAAGCTCCACTGTAGAATGCCTGGGGGACGCAGGCTCTGAGCTTCACTGTAAATACATAGATGACACGGCACCAATCTTCACTGTAGAATGCCTGGGTGACATGGCTCTGATCTTCACTGTACAATGTCTGGTGGACACTGTCTCCAAACTTCACTGTAAATACCTGGGTGATACTGGCTCCGATCTTAGCTGTAGAGTGCCTGGGTGACACTGGTTCCGAGCTTCTCTGTAAAACTTCCAGGTGACTCTGGCTTCGAGCTCCACTGTACAATGCCTGGGTGACACTGGCTCTGATCTTCACTGTAGAATGCCCGAGAGCCAGTGGATCCGAGCTTTCCTGCGGAATGGCGGGTGACACTGGCTCCGAACTCCGCTGTAGAATGCCTGGGAGACACTGGCTTCGAGCTCCACTGTAAACACCTGGGAGACAATGGCACCAATCTTCACTGTAGAATGCCTGAGTTACACTGGCTTTGAGCTTCACTGGAGAATGACACTGATCTGCAATGTAGAATGGCTGGGTTACGCTTGCTCCCACTGCACTCTAGAATGCTTGGCTGACACTGGCTCTGAACTCCACTGTAGAATTTCCAGGAGACACAGGCTCCGAGCTCCATTGTGGAATCAATGGGTGTCACTGGTTCCGAGCTTCTCTGTTGAAGATCCAGGTGACCCTGGCTCTGAGCTCCACTGTAGAATGGCTGGGTGACACTGGCTCCCAGCTCTATGCTGGAATGCTTGGGTGACATTGGCTCTGAGCTACACTGTAGAATGACTGGGTGACACTAGTTCCCAGCTCCATTGTAGAATTTCCAGATGAAACTGACTCCATGCTCCACTCTGGAATGCCTGGGAGATACAGGCTCTGATTTGCACTTTGGAATGTGTGGGTTGCACAGGTTCTGAGATCCTCTGTAGAATTCCTAGGTGGCACTGGCTATGAGCTCCACTGTGGAATGCCTGGGTGACGCTGGGTCCAAGCTAAAGTGTAGAATGCCTGGGTGACACTGGTTCCGAGCTTCTCTGTAAAACTTCCAGGTGACTCTGGCTTCAAGCTCCACTGTAGAATGCCTGAGGGCCACTGGCTCCGTGCTTTCCTGCAGAATGGCAGGTGACACTGGCTCCGAACTCCACTGTAGAATGTCTGGGAGACACTGGCTCTGATTTTCACTGTAGAATGCCTGGTGGACACAGGCTCCAAATTTCACTGTAAATACCGGGATGACACTGACACCAATGTTCACAGAAGAATGCCTGGGTGACACTGACTCCGAGCATCACTGGAGAATGGCTGGGTGACAATGACCCCAAGCTTCACAATAGAATGCTTGGCGACACTGGCTCCAAACTTCTTTACAGAATGCCTGAGTTACACTGACTCCCAGTTCCATTGTAGAATGTTAGGGGGACACAGGCTCCAAGCCTCACTGTGGAATGCTTGGGTGACATTGGCTCCGATCGTCACGCCAGAATGCCTGTGTGACACTAGCTCCCAGCTCCACTGTAGAAGTTCCAGGGGAAACTGACTGCATGCTCCACTCTAGAATGCCTCCGATCTCCACTGTGGAATGCTTGGGGTTGCATAGGCTCTGAGCTCCACTGTAGAATTCCTGGGTGACACTGGCTATGAGCTCCACTGTGGAATACCTGGGTGACACTGGCACCAAGTTGTATTCTGAAATGCTTGGCTGACACTGGCTCTGAACTCCACTGTAGAACGTCTGTGCGACACTGGCCTGAGCTCCACTATATAATAGCTTGGAGACACTGGCTCCGATCTTCACTGTAGAATGCCTGGTTGACACTGGCTCTGGGCTCCACTGCAGAATGCCTGGGAGACACTGGCTTCAAGCTCCACTGTAAATACCTGGTAGACAATGGCACCAATCTTCACTGTAGAATGCCTGTGTGACTCTGGCTCCGAGCTGCACTGGAGAATGACACTGATCTGCAATGTAGAATGCCTGGGTTACGCTTGTTTCGACTGCACTCTAGAATGCCTGGCTGACACTGGCTCTGAGCCCCACTGTCGAATTTCTGGGTGACACTGGTACTAAGCTACACTGTAGAATGACTGGGAGGCACTGGCTCCGAGCTCCAGTGTAGAATGCCTGGGAGGGACAAGTTCTGAGCTTCATTGTAAATACCAGGATGACACTGGCACCAATCTTCACTGTAGAATAAAAACAGAATTACCTGGAAAAACTCAGTAGGTCTGGCAGCATCGGCGGAGGAGAAAAGAGTTGACGTTTCGAGTCCTCATGACCCTTCGACAGAAGTTCTGTCGAAGGGTCATGAGGACTCGAAACGTCAACTCTTTTCTCCTCCGCCGATGCTGCCAGACCTACTGAGTTTTTCCAGGTAATTCTGTTTTTGTTTTAGATTTCCAGCATCCGCAGTTTTCTTTGTTTTCAACTTCTTCACTGTAGAATGCCTGGGTGACACTGGCTCTGAACTTCACTGGAGAATGGGTGGATGACACTGGCTCCGAGCACCACTGTAGAATTGCTGGGAGACACTGGCTCTGATCTTCACTGTAGATTGCCTTGGAGGGACTGGCTCCAATCTTGACTGTAGAATGCTTGGTGACACTGGCTCCAAGGTTCTTTTCAGAATGCCTGGGTGATACTGGCACCCAGCTCCATTATAGAACTTCCAGGTGACCCTGGCACTGAGCTCCACTGTGGAATGCTTGAGAGACACTGGTGCTGAGCACCACTGAAGAATGTCTGCGGGACAATGGCTCCGAGCTCCACTGTAGATTGTCCAGGGAACACAGGCTCCGAGCATCACTGTGGAATGCTTGGATGACATTGACTCCGATCTTCACACCAGAATGCCTGGGTCACACTGGCTCCCAGCTCCATTGTAGAACTTCCAGGTGACACTGACTCCATGCTCCACTCTAGAATGCCTGGGAGATACAGATTCCGATCTCCACTGTGGAATGCTTGGATTACACATGCTCTGAAGTTCCACTGTAGAATTCCTGGGTGACACTGACTATCAGCTCCACTGTAGAATGCCTGGGAGACACAGACTCGGATCTTCACTAATCACCTGGATGATACTGGCTCTATTCTTCACTGTAGAATGCCAAAGTGACACTGGTTCCAAGCTTCACTGGAGAATGGCTGGGTGTCACTGGCTCTGATCTTCACTGTAGAATGCCTGGGTTACACTTGTTCCGACTGCACTGTAGAATGTCTGGCTAATACTGCCTCTGACCCCCAGTGTCGAATTTCCGGGTGACACTGGCACTGATCTCCACTGCAGAATGACTGGGAGGCACTGGAACTGAGCTCCAATGTAGAATGCCTGGTGCACACAGGCTCCGAGTTTCACTGTAAATACCTGGATGTCATTGGCACCAATCTTCACTGTAGAATGCCTGAGTGACACTGGCATTGCGCTCCACTGTAGAATGTCTGGGAGGTACTGGCTCCAATGTTGTCTGTAGAAGCCTGGGTGATACTGGCATCAACTCCACTGCAGAATGCCTGGGTGACACTGGCTCCGAGCTCCACTATAGAATCTCCGTATGACACTGGCCTGAGCTCCACTGTAGAATGACTGGGAGGCACTGGCTCTGAGCTCCAAAGTAGAATGCCTGGGGGGGACAGGCTCCGAGCTTCACTGTAAATACCTGGATGACACTGGCACCAATCTTCACTGTAGAATGCCTGGGTGATGCTGGCTCCAAGCTTCACTGGAGAATGGCTGGGTGACACTGGCTCTGATCGTCACACCAGAATGCCTGGGTGACACTAGCTCCCAGCTCCATTGTAGAAGTTCCAGGGGAAACTGACTCCATGCTCCACTCTAGAATGCCTCCGATCTCCACTGTGGAATGCTTGGGTTGCACAGGCTCTGAGATCCACTGTAGAATGTCTGGGTGACATTGGCTCCAAACTTCACTGTAAACGCTGGGGTGATCCTGGCTCCGATCTTCACTGTGGAGTGCCTGGGTTACACTTGGTCTGAGCTGCAGTATAGAATGCCTGGCTGACACTGTCTCAGAACTCCACTGTATAATTTTTGGGTGTCACTGGCTCTGGGCTCCATGCAGAATGCCTCGGTGATACTGGCCCTGAGCTCCACTGAAGAATGCCTAGGGGTCATTGTTTCCGAGCTTCTCTGTAGAACTTCCAGGTGACCGTGGCTTTGAGCTCCACTGTAGAATGCCTGGGGGACACAGTCTCTGAGCTTCACTGTAAATACCTGGCTGACACTGGCACAATCTTCACTGTAGAATGCCTGAGTGACAGTGGCTCCGACCTTCACTCTAGAATGCCTGGGTTACACTTGCTCCAACTGCACCCTAGAATGCCTGGCTGATGCTGGCTCTGAGCCCCACTGTCGAATTTCCGGGTGACACTGACACTGAGCTACATTGCAGAATGATTGGGAGCCACTGGCTCCGAGCTGCAGTGTAGAATGCCTGGGAGGGACAAGCTCCGAGCTTCATTGTAAAAGCAAGATGACACTGGCACCAATCTTCACTGTAGAATGCCTGGTTGACACTAGCTCTGAGCTTCACTGGAGAATGGCTGGGAGACACTGGCTCTGACATTCACTCTAGATTGCCTGGGAGGGACTGGCTTCAATCTTGACTTGAGAATGGCTGGGTGACACTGGCACTGATCTGCGCTGTAGAATGCCTGGGTTACACTTGCTCCGACTTCACTCTAGAATGCCTGGCTGACGCTGGCTCTGAACCACATTGTCGAATTTCCGGGTGACACTGGCACTGAGTTCCACTGCAGAACGACTGGGAGGCACTGGCTCCGAGCTCCAAAGTAGAATGCCTGGGGGGGACTGGCTCCGAGCTTCACTGTATATACCTGGATGACACTGGCTCCAAGCTTCACTGTAGAATGCCTGGGTGACACTGGCTCCCAGCTCCATTGTAGAAGTTCCAGGGGAAACTGACTCCATGCTCCACTCTAGAATGCCTCCAATCTCCACTGTGGAATGTCTGGGTTGCACAGGCTCTGAGATCCACTGTGGAATACCTGGGTGACACTGGCACTAAGTTGTATTCTGGAATGCTTGGATGACTCTGCTCCGAGCTACACTGTAGAAAACCTGGGTGACACTGGTTCCGAGATTCTCTGTAGAACTTCCAGGTGACTCTGGCTTCAAGCTCCAAAGTAGAATGCCTGGGGGACACAGGCTCTGAGCTTCACTGTAAATACCTGGATGACATTGGCACCAATCTTCACTGTAAAATGCCTGGTGACACTGGCTCTGAGCTTCACTGGAGAATGGCTGGGTGACACTGTCTCCGAACTGCACTGTAGAATGTCTGTGTGACACTGGCCCTGAGTTCCACTGTAGAATGGCTGGGAGAAACTGGCTCTGATCTTCACTGTACAATGTCTGGTGGACACAGGCTCCAAACTTCACTGTAAATACCTGGGTGATACTGGCTCCGATCTTAGCTGTAGAGTTTCCGGGAGACACTGGTACTAAGCTACACTGTAGAATGTCTGGGAGGCACTGGCTCCGAGCTCCAGTGTAGAATGCCTGGGGACAGGCTCCGAGCTTCACTGCAAATACCAGGATGACACTGGCACCAATCTTCACTGTAGAATGCCTGGGTGACACTGGTTCCGGGCTTCTCTGTAAAACTTCCAGGTGACTCTGGCTTCAAGCTCCACTGTAGAATGCCTGGGTGACACTGGCTCTGATCTCCACTGTAGAATGCTCGAGAGCCAGTGGCTCTGCGGAATGGCAGGTGACACTGGCTCTGAACTCCACTGTAGAACGTCTGTGCAACACTGGCCTGAGCTCCACTGTATAATGGCTTGGAGACACTGGCTCCGATCTTCACTGTAGAATGCCTGGTTTACACTGGCTCTGGGCTTCATTGCAGAATGCCTGGTTGACACTGGCTCTGGGCTCCACTGTAGAATGCCTGGGAGACACTGGCTTCAAGCTCCAATGTAAATACCTGGTAGACACTGGCACAATCTTCACTGTAGAATGCCTGAGTGACAGTGGCTCCGACCTTCACTCTAGAATGCCTGGGTTACGCTTGCTCCGATTGCACTCTAGGATGCCTGACTGATACTGGCTCTGAGCCCCACTGTCGAATTTCCGGGAGACACTGGTACTAAGCTACACTGTAGAATGACTGGGAGGCACTGGCTCCAAGCTCCAGTGTAGAATGCCTGGGGACAGGCTCCGAGCTTCACTGCAAATACCAGGATGACACTGGCACCAATCTTCACTGTAGAATGCCTGGATGATACTGGCTCCAAGCTTCACTGTAGAATGGCTGGGAGACATTGGCTCTGATCTTCACTGTAGATTGCCTTGGAGGGACTGGCTCCAATCTTGACTGTAGAATCCTTGGTGACACTGGCTCCAAGTTTCTTTAGAGAATGCCTGGGAGACACTGGCTCCCAGCTCCATTATAGAACTTCCAGGTGACTCTGACACTGAGCTCCACTGTAGAATGCTTGGGAGACACTGGTGCTGAGCACCACTGTAGAATGTCTGGGGGACACAGGCTCCGAGCCTCACTGTGGAATGCTTGGATGACATTGACTCCAATCTTCACACCAGAATGCCTGGGTGACAATGGCTCACAGCTCCATTGTAGAACTTCCAGGTGACACTGACTCCATGCTCCACTCTAGAATGCCTGGGAGATACAGACTCCAATCTCCATTGTGGAATGCTTGGGTTACACAGACTCTGAAGTTCCACTGTAGAATGCCTGCGTCACACTGACTATCAGCTCCACTGTAGAATGCCTGGGGGACACAGACTCCGAGCTTCACTAAACCTGGACAACACTGGCTCTGTTCTTCACTGTAGAATGTCAAAGCGACACTGGCTCCAAGTTTCACTGGAGAATGGCTGGGTGTCGCTGTCACTGATCCACACTGTAGAATGCCTGGGTTACACTTGTTCCGACTGCACTGTAGAATGCCTGGCTGACACTGCCTCTGACCCCCAGTGTCGAATTTCCGGGTGACACTGGCACTGATCTCCACTGCAGAATGACTGGGAGGCACTGGAACTGAGCTCCAATGTAGAATGCCTGGTGCACACAGGCTCCGAGTTTCACTGTAAATACCTGGATGTCACTGGCACCAATCTTCACTGTAGAATGCCTGAGTGACACTGGCATTGTGCTCCACTGTAGAATGCCTGGGAGGTACTGGCTCCAATGTTGTCTGTAGAAGCCTGGGTGACACTGGCTCCAAGCTTCATTGAAGAATGCCTGGGTGACTCTGGCATCAACTCCACTGCAGAATGCCTGGGTGACACTGGCTCCGAGCTCCACTGTAGACTGTCTGTGTGACACTGGCCTGAGCTCCACTGTAGAATGGCTGGGAAACACTGGCTCTGATCTTCACTGTAGAATGCCTGGTGGACACAGGCTCCAAACTTCACAGTAAACACTGGGGTGATTCTGGCTCTGACATGCCTCTGTGCAGTACTGTAGAATCCCTGGGTTACACTTGGTCTGAGCTGCCATATAGAATGCCTGGATGACACTGTCTCAGAACTCCACTGTATAATTTCCGGGTGTCACTGGCTCTGGACTCCATGCAGAATGCCTCGGTGATACTGGCCCTGAGCTCCACTGTAGAAGGCCAGGGGTACACAGTCTCTGAACTTCACGGTAAATACCTGGCTGACACTGGCACAATCTTCACTGTAGAACGCCTGAGTGACAGTGGCTCTGACCTTCACTCTAGAATGCCTGAGTTACACTTGCTCCAACTGCACCCTAGAATGCCTGGCTGATGCTGGCTCTGAGCCCCACTGTCGAATTTCCGGGTGACACTGACACTGAGCTACATTGCAGAATGATTGGGAGCCACTGGCTCCGAGCTGCAGTGTAGAATGCCTGAAGGGACAAGCTCCAAGCTTCATTGTAAATACCAGGATGACACTGGCACCAATCTTCACTGTAGAATGCCTGAGAGACACTGGTTCCGATCTTCACTTTAGAACTTCCAGGTGACCTTGGCTTTGAGCTCCACTGTAGAATACCTGGGGGACACAGACTCCGAGCTTCACTAAATACCTGGATGACACTGGCACCAATCTTCACCTAGAATGCTTGGGTGACACTGGCTCTGATATTTACTGTAGAATGCCTGAGTGACACTGGCTCCGAGCTCCACTGGAGAATGGCTGGGTGACACTGATCTGGCACTGATCTTCACTGTAGAATGCCTGAGTGACAATGACTCAAAGCTTCACTGGAGAATGGCTGGGTGTCACTGGCACTGATCCTCACTGTATAATGTCTGAGTGACTCTGGCTCCAAGCTTTAATGGAGAATGGCTGGGTGTCGCTGGCACTGATCTGCACTGTAGAATGCCTGGGTTACACTTGCTCCGACTTCACTCTGGAAAGTCTGGCTGACGCTGGCTCTGAGCCGCATTGTCGAATTTCCGGGTGACACTGGCACTGAGTTCCACTGCAGAATGACTGGGAGGCACTGGCTCTGAGCTCCAATGTAGACTGCTTGTGGGGGACAGGCTCCGAGCTTCACTGTAAATACCTGGTTGTCACTGGCACCAATCTTCACTGTAGAATGCCTGAGTGACACTGGCTCCGAGCTCCACTGGAGAATGGCTGGGTGACACTGATCTGGCACTGATCCTCACTGTATAATGCCTGAGTGACTCTGGCTCCAAGCTTTACTGGAGAATGGCTGGGTGTCTCTGGCACTGAATTGCACTGTAGAATGCCTGAGTTATACTTGCTCCGACTTCACTCTAGAATGCCTGGCTGACGCTGGCTCTGAACCGCATTGTCGAATTTCCGGGTGACACTGGCACTGAGTTCCACTGCAGAATGACTGGCAGGCCCTGGCTCCGGGCTCCAATGTAGAATGCCTGGGGGGGACAGGCTCTGAGCTTCACTGTAAATACCTGGATGACACTGGCACCAATCTTCACTGTAGAATGCCTGGGTGATGCTGGCTCCAAGCTTCACTGGAGAATGGCTGGGTGACACTGGCTCCGAGCTCCACCTTGGAATGACTGGGTGACACTGGCTCCAAACTTCGTTACAGAATGCCTGGGTTGCACTGGCTCCCAGCTCCATTGTAGAACTTCCAGACAACACTGGCTCCGAGCTCCACAGTAGAATATCAGGGGGACACTGGCCCCGAGCCTCACTGTGGAATGCTTGTGTGACATTGGCTCTGATCTTCATGCCAGAATGCCTGGGTGACACTGGCTCCCAGCTCCATTGTAGAACTTCCAGGTGACTCTGGCACTGAGCTCCACTGTAGAATGCTTTGGAGACACTGGTGCTGAGCACCACTGTAAAATGTCTGGGGGACAATGGCTCCGAGCTCCACTGCAGATTGTCCGGGGAACACAGGCTCCGAGCCTCACTGTGAAATGCTTGGGTGACACTGGCTCCAAGTTCTATGCTGGAATGTTTGGATGACACTGGATCCAAGCTTCTTTGCAGAATGCCTGGGTGTCACTGGTTCCAAGCTTCTCTGTAAAACTTCCAGGTGACTCTGGCTTCGAGCTCCACTGTAGAATGCCTGAAGGCCAGTGGCTCTGAGCTTTCCTGCAGGATGGCGGTTGGCACTGGCTCTGAACTCCACTGTAGAACGGCTGGGAGACACTGGTTCTGATCTTCACTGTAGATTGCCTTGGAGGGACTGGCTCCAATCTTGACTGTAGAATGATTAGTGACATTGGCTCCAAGCTTCTTTGCAGAATGCCTGGGTGACACTGGCTCCCAGCTCAATTATAGAACTTCCAGGTGACTCTGGCACTGAGCTCCACTGTAGAATGCTTGGGAGACACGGGTGCTGAGCACCACTGTAAAATGTCTGGGGGACAATGGCTCCGAGCTCCACTGTAGATTGTCCAGGGAACTCAGGCTCCGAACCTCACTATGGAATGCTTGGATGACATTGGCTCCGATCTTCACACCAGAATGCCGGGGTGACATTGGCTCCCAGATCCATTGTAGAACTTCCAGGTGACACTGGCACTCAGCTCCACAGTAGAATGCTTGGGAGACACTGGCTCTGACGTCCACTGTAGAATGTCTGGGGGACAATGGCTTCAAGCATCACTGTGGAATGCTTGGATGACATTGGCTCCGATCTTCACACCAGAATACCTGGGTGACACTGGCTCCCAGATCCATTGCAGAACTTCCAGGTGACACTGACTCCATGCTCCACTCTAGAATGCCTGGGAGATACAGACTCCAATCTCCACTGTGGAATGCTTGGGTTACACAGGCTCTGAAGTTCCACTGTAGAATGCCTGGGGGACACTGACTCCAAACTTCGCTAAACACATGGATGATACTGGCTCTGTTCTTTACTGTAGAATGCCTAAGTGACACTGGCTCCAAGTTTCACTGGAGAATGGCTCGGTGTCACTGGCTCTGATCTTCACTGTAGAATGCCTAAGTGACACTGGCTCCAAGTTTCACTGGAGAATGGCTCGGTGTCACTGGCTTTGATCTTCACTGTAGAATGCCTGGGTTACACTTGTTCCGACTGCACTGTAGAATGCTTGGCTGACACTGCCTCTGACCCCCATTGTTGAATTTCCGAGTGACACTGGCACTGATCTCCACTGCAGAATGACTGGGAGGCACTGGAACTGAGCTCCAATGTAGAATGCCTGGTGGAAACAGGCTCCGAGTTTCACTGTAAATACCTGGATGTCACTGGCACCAATCTTCACTGTAGAATGCCTGAGTGACACTGGCATAGCGCTCCACTGTAGAATGCCTGGGAGGTACTGGCTCCAATGTTGTCTGTAGAAGCCTGGGTGACACTGGCTCCAAGCTTCATTGAAGAATGCCTGGGTGACTCTGGCATCAACTCCACTGCAGAATGCCTGGGTGACACTGGCTCCGAGCTCCACTGTAGACTGTCCATGTGACACTGGCCTGAGCTGCACTGTAGAATGGCTGGGAGACACTGGCTCCAAACTTCACTATAAATACTGGGGTGATTCTGCCTGGGTTACACTTGGTCTGAGCTGCAGTATAGAATGCCTGGCTGACACTGTCTCAGAACTCCACTGTATAATTTCCGGGTGTCACTGGCTCTGGGCTCCATGCAGAATGCCTCGGTGACACTGGCCCCGAGCTCCACTGTAGAATGCCAGGGGGACACTGGTTCTGAGCTTCTCCGTAGAACTTCCAGGTGACCGTGGCTTTGAGCTCCACTGTAGAATGCCTGGGGGACACAGTCTCTGAGCTTCACTGTAAATACCTGGCTGACACTGGCAAAATCTTCACTGTAGAATGCCTGAGTGACAGTGGCTCCGACCTTCACTCTAGAATGCCTGGGTTACACTTGCTCCAACTGCACCCTAGAATGCCTGGCTGATGCTGGCTCTGAGCCCCACTGTCGAATTTCCGGGTGACACTGACACTGAGCTACATTGCAGAATGATTGGGAGCCACTGGCTCCGAGCTGCAGTATAGAATGCCTGGGAGGGACAAGCTCCAAGCTTCATTGTAAATACCAGGATGACACTGGCACCAATCTTCACTGTAGAATGCCTGGTTGACACTAGCTCTGAGCTTCACAGTAGAATGGCTGGGTGACACTGGCTCTGACATTCACTCTAGATTGTCTGGGAGGGACTGGCTTCAATCTTGACTTGAGAATGGCTGGGTGACACTGGCTCCCAGCTCCATTGTAGAACTTCCAGGTGACACTGGCACTGAGTTCCACAGTAGAATGCTTGGGAGACACTGACTCTGACCTCCACTGTAGAATGTCTGGGGGACAATGCCTTCAAGCATCACTGTGGAATGCTTGGATGACATTGGCTCCGTTGTAGAACTTCCAGGTGACACTGACTCCATGCTCCACTCTAGAATGCCTGGGAGATACAGGCTCCGATCTCCACTGTGGAATGTTTGGGTTGCACAGGTTCTTAGATACACTGTAAAATTCCTGGGTGACACTGGCTATGAGCTCCACTGTGGAATGCCTGGGTGAAACTGGCTCCAAGTTCTATTCTGGAATGCTTGGATGACACTGGCTCTGAGCTACACTGTAGAATGCCTGGGTGACACTGGTTCTGAGCTTCTCTGTAGAACTTCCAGGTGACCCTGGCTTTGAGTTCCACTGTAGAATACCTGGGGGACACAGACTCTGAGCTTCACTAAATACCTGGATGACACTGGCACCAAACTTCACGTAGAATGCTTGGGTGACACTGGCTCTGATATTCACTGTAGAATGCCTGAGCGACACTGGCTCCGAGATCCACTGGAGAATGGCTGGGTGTCACTGATCTGGCACTGATCTTCTCTGTAGAATGCCTGAGTGACACTGGCTCGAAGCTTCAGTGGAGAATGGCTGGGTGTCGCTGGCACTGATCTTCACTGTATAATGTCTGAGTGACTCTGGGTCTGACTTCACTCTAGAATGCCTGGCTGACGCTGCTTCTGAACCACATTGCCGAATTTCCGGGTGACACTGGCATTGAGTTCCACTGCAGAATGACTGGCAGGCACTGGCTCCGATCTCCAATGTAGAATTCCTGAGTGACACTGGCTCCAAGCTTCACTGGAGAATGGCTGGGTGACACTGATCTGCATTGTAGAATGCCTGGGTTACACTTGCTCCGACTTCACTCTAGAATGCCTGGCTGACGCTGGCTCTGAACCGCATTGTCGAATTTCCAGGTGACACTGGCACTGAATTCCACTGCAGAATGATTGGCAGGCACTGGCTCTGAGCTCCAATGTAGACTGCTTGGGGGGGACAGGCTCCGAGCTTCACTGTAAATACCTGGCTGCCACTGGCATCAATCTTCACTGTGGAATGCCTGGCTGACACTGACTCTGAGCCCCACTCTCGAATTTCCAGGTTACACTGACACTGAGCTACATTGCAGAATGATTGGGAGCCACTGGCTCCGAGCTGCAGTGTAGAATGCCTGGGAGGGACAAGCTCCGAGCTTCATTGTAAATACCAGGATGACACTGGCACCAATCTTCACTGTAGAATGCCTGGTTGACACTGGCTCTGAGCTTCACTGTAGAATGGCTGGGAGACACTGGCTCTGACATACACTCTAGATTGCCTGGGAGGGACTGGCTCCAATCTTGACTTTAGAATGGCTGGGTGACACTGGCTCCCAGCTCCATTGTAGAACTTCCAGGTGACATTGGCATTGAGTTCCACAGTAGAATGCTTGGGAGACACTGACTCTGTCCTCCACTGTAGAATGTCTGGGGGACAATGGCTTCAAGCATCACTGTGGAATGCTTGGATGACATTGGCTCTGATCTTCACACCAGAATGCCTGGGTGACAATAGCTCCCAACTCCATTGTAGAACATCCAGGTGACACTGACTCCATGCTCCACTCTAGAATGCCTGGGAGATACAGGCTCCGATCTCCACTGTGGAATGCTTGGGTTGCACAGGCTCTGAGATACACTGTAAAATTCCTGGGTGACACTGGCTATGAGCTCCACTGTGGAATACCTGGGTGACACTGGCTCCAATTTGTATTCTGGAATGCTTGGATGACATGGGCCCTGAGCTACACTGTAGAATGCCTGGGAGACACTGGTTCCGAGCTTCTCTGTAGAACTTCCATGTGACCCTGGCTTTGAGCTCCACTGTAGAATACCTGGGGGACACAGACTCCGAGCTTCACTAAATACTTTGATGACACTGGCACCAATCTTCACCTAGAATGCTTGGGTGACACTGGCTCTGATATTCACTGTAGAATGCCTGAGTGACACTGGCTCCGAGCTCCACTGGAGAATGGCTGGGTGACACTGATCTGGCACTGATCTTCACTGTAGAATGCCTGAGTGACACTGGCTCGAAGCTTCACTGGAGAATGGCTGGGTGTCACTGGCACTGATCTTCACTGTACAATGTCTGCGTGACTCTGGCTCCAAGCTTTAATGGAGAATGGCTGGGTGTCGCTGGCACTGATCTGCACTGTAGAATGCCTGGGTTACACTTGCTCCGACTTCACTCTAGAAAGTCTGGCTGACGCTGGCTCTGAGCCGCATTGTCGAATTTCCGGGTGACACTGGCTCTGAGTTCCACTGCAGAATGACTGGGAGGCACTGGCTCTGAACTCCACTGTAGACTGCCTGGGGGGGACAGGCTCCGAGCTTCACTGTACATACCTGGTTGTCACTGGCACCAATCTTCACTGTAGAATGCCTGGGTGACACTGACTCTGAGCTCCACTGTAGAATGTCTGGGAGGGACTGGTTCCAATGTTGTCTGTAGAACGCCAGGGTGACACTGGCTCCAAGCTTCACTGCAGAATTCCTGGGGGATACTGGCATCAATTCCACTGCAGAATGCCTGGGTGACACTGACTCCAAGCTCCACTGTAGAATTTCTGGGTGCAACTGGCTCTTAGCTCTACTGTAGAATGGCTGGGAGACACTGGCTCTGATCTTCGCTGTAGAATGCCTGAGGGGACTGGCTCCAATCTTGACTGTAGTATGCCTGGGTGACACTGGCTCTGAGCTCCACTCTAGAACTTACAGCTGACACTGGCACTGAGCTCAACAGTAGAGTGCTTGGGAGACACTGGCTGCAAGCTCCACTGTAGAATGCCTGGGTGACACTGGCCTAAAGTTTCACTGTAGGATGCCTGGGTGACACTAGCTCTGAGCTCCACTGTAGAATGTTTGGGAGACACTGTCTCTGAGCTCCGCTGTACAATGTCTGGGGGGCCCAGCTCCAAGCCTCACTGTGAATTGCTGACATTGGTTCAGCTCTTCATGCCAGAATGCCTGGGTCACACTGGCTTCCAGCTCCATTGTAGAACTTCCAGGTGACACTGACTCCACGCTCCACTCTAGAATGCCTGGGAGATACAGGCTCCGATCTCCACTGTGGAATGTTTGGGTTGCTCATGCTCTGAGAGCCACTGTAGAATTCCTGGGCGACACTGGCTATGAGCTCCACTGTGGAATGACTGGGTCACACTGGCTCCAACTTCAATTCTGGAATGCTTGGATGACACTGGCACTGAGCTCAAAGGTAGAATGATGGGATGCGCTGGCTTCTAGATCCACTGTAGAATGCCTGGGTGACTCTAGCTCAAAGCTTCACTGTAGAATGCCTGGGTGACACTGGTTCCAAGATTCTCTGGAGAACTTCCTGGTGACTCTAGCTTCGGGCTCCAGTGTGGAATGCCTGGGGGCACAGGCTCTGAGCTTCACTGTAATTACCTGGATGACACTGGCACTGATCTTCAATGCAGAGTGCATGAGTGACTCTAGCTCCAAGCTTCACTGGAGAATAGCTGGCTGACACTGGCTCTGAGCTCCATTGTAGAATGCCTGCGAGGGACTGGCTCCAATGATGTGTGCAGAACGCCTGGATGAAACTAGCTCCGAGATTCACAATAGAATGCTTGGTGACACTGGCTACAAGTTTCAATGCAGAATGCCTGGGTGACATTGGCATTAACTCCACTGTAGAATGCCTGGATGACACTGGCTCTGAGCTCCACTACAGAATGCCTGGCTGACACTGGCTCTGAGCCCCACTGTAGAATTTCCAGGAGACACAGGCTCCACACTCTACTGTGGAATGCATGGGTGACATTGGTTCTGAAATCCACTGTACAATGCCAGGGTGACACTGCTTCCGAGCTTCTCTGTTGAAGTTCCAGGTGACCCTGGCTCTGAGCTACACTGTAGGATACCTGGGGGACACAGGCACCAAGTTCCACTATGGAGTGCCTGGGTGACACTATCGCCAAGCTCCACTGCAGAAGGCATTGGTGACACTGTCTCTGAGCTCCACTGTAGAATGCCTGAGTGGCACGGGCTCCAAGTTCTATTTTGGAATGCTTCGATGACACTGGCTCTGAGCTCCACTGTAGAATTTCAAGGAGACACAGGCTCCACGCTCTACTGTGGAATGCCTGGGTGACACTGGCTCTGAGCTCCACTGTAGAATTTCCAGGAGACACAGGCTCCCAGCTCCACTGTGGTATCCATGGGTGACACTGGTTCTGAACTCCACTGTAGAATCCTTGGTGACACTGGTTCCGAGCTTCTCTGTTGAAGTTCCAGGTGACCCTGGCTCTGAGCTACGCTGTAGGATGCCTGGGTGACACTGGCTCCAAGCTTCAATGTAGAATGCATGAGTGGCACTGGCTCCAAGCTTCACTGGACAATGGCTGGGTGACACTGATCTGCACTGTAGAATGCCTGGGTTACACTTGCTCCGACTTCACTCTAGAATGTCTGGCTGACTCTGGCTCTGAGCCGCATTGTGGAATTTCCGGGTGACACTTGCACTGAGCTCCACTGCAGAATGACTGGGAGGCACTGGAACTGAGCTCCAATGTAGAATGCCTGGGGGGGACAGGCTCCGAGCTTCATTGTAAACACCTGGCTGTCACTGGGACCAATCTTCACTGTAGAATGACTGGGTGACACTGGCTCTGAGCTCCACTGTAGAATTTCTGGATGCAACTGGCTCTTAGCTCTACTGTAGAATGGCTGGGAGACACTGGCTCAGATCTTCACTGTAGAATGCCTGAGGGGACTGGCTCCGATCTTGACTGTTGAATGCCTGGCCAACACTGGCTCTGAGCTCCACTGTAGAATTTCCAGGAGACACAGGCTCCACGCTCTACTGTGGAATGCCTGGGGGACACTGGCTCCAAGTTCTATTTTGCAGTGCTTGGAAGACACTGGCTCTGAGCTCCACTGTAGAATTTCCAGGAGACGCAGGCTCCACGCTGTACTATGGAATGCCTGGGTGACACTGGCTCCAAGTTCTATTTTGGAATGCTTGGATGACACTGGCACTGAGCTACACTGTAGAATTTCCAGGAGACACAGGCTCCCAGCTCCACTGTGGTATCCATGGGTGACACTGGTTCTGAACTCCACTGTAGAATCCTTGGTGACACTGGTTCCGAGCTTCTCTGTTGAAGTTCCAGGTGACCCTGGCTCTGAGCTACGCTGTAGGATGCCTGGGTGACACTGGTTCCAAGCTTCAATGTAGAATGCATGAGTGGCACTGGCTCCAAGCTTCACTGGAGAATGGCTGGGTGACACTGGCTCTGAGCTTCACTGGAGAATGGCTGGGTGACACTGGCTCCGAGCTCCACTGTAGAATTTCTGGGTGCAACTGGCTCTTAGCTCTACTGTAGAATGGCTAAGATACACTGGCTCTGATCTTCACTGTAGAATGCCTGAGGGGACTGGCTGCGATCTTGACTGTTGAATGCCTGGCCGACACTGGCTCTGAGCTCCACTGTAGAATTTCCAGGAGACACAGGCTCCACGCTCTACTGTGGAATCCATGGGTGACACTGGTTCTGAACTCCACTGTACAATGCCAGGGTGACACTGCTTCCGAGCTTCTCTGTTGAAGTTCCAGGTGACCCTGGCTCTGAGCTACACTGTAGGATACCTGGGGGACACAGGCTGCAAGCTTCACTGTAAATACCTGGGTGACACAGGCACCAGGTTCCACTGTAGAAGGCATTGGTGACTCTGTCTCTGAGCTCCACTGTAGAATGCCTGAGTGGCACTGGCTCCATGCTTCACTGGAGAATGGCTGGGTGACACTGATCTGCAGTGTAGAATGCCTGGGTTACACTTGCTCCGACTTCACTCTAGAATGTCTGGCTGACTCTGGCTCTGAGCCGCATTGTGGAATTTCCGGGTGACACTGGCACTGAGCTCCACTGTAGAATGACTGGGAGGCACTGGAACCGAGCTCCAATCTAGAATGCCTGATGGTCACAGGCTGGGAGCTTCACTGTAAATTCCTGGATGTCACTGGCACCAATCTTCACTGCAGAGTGCCTGGCTGACACTGGATCTCAGCTCCACTGTAGAATTTCCAGAAGACACAGGCTCCCAGCTCCACTGTGGAATCCATGGGTGACATTGGTTCTGAACTCCACTGTACAATGCCTGGGTGACACTGGTTCCGAGCTTCTCTGTTGAGGTTCCAGGTGACCCTGGCTCTGAGCTATGCTGTAGGATGCTTCAGGACATAGGCTCCAAGCTTCACTGTAAATACCTGGGTGACACTGGCACCAAGTTCCACTGTGGAGTGCCTGGGTGACACAGTCTCCAAGCTCCACTGTCAAATGTATGGGTGACACTATCGCCAAGCTCCACTGCTGAATGCGTGGGTGGCACTGGCTCCAAGCTTCACTGGAGAATGCCTGGGTTACACTTGCTCCGACTTCACTCTAGAATGTCTGGCTGACTCTGGCTCTGAGCCGCATTGTGGAATTTCCGGGTGACACTGGCACTGAGCTCCACTGCAGAATGACTGGGAGGCACTGGAACCGAGCTCCAATCTAGAATGCCTGATGGTCACAGGCTGGGAGCTTCACTGTAAATTCCTGGATGTCACTGGCACCAATCTTCACTGTAGAATGACTGGGTGACACTGGCTCCGAGCTCCACTGTAGAATTTCTGGGTGCAACTGGCTCTTAGCTCTACTGTAGAATGGCTGGGAGACACTGGCTCAGATCTTCGCTGTAGAATGCCTGAGGGGACTGGCTCCGATCTTGACTGTTGAATGTCTGGCCGACACTGGCTCTGAGCTCCACTGTAGAATTTCCAGGAGACACAGGCTCCATGCTCTACTGTGGAATGCCTGGGTGACACTGGCTCGAAGTTCTATTTTGGAATGCTTGGATGACACTGGCTCTGAGCTCCACTGTAGAATTTCCAGGAGACACAGGCTCCACGCTCTAATGTGGAATGCCTGGGTGACACTGGCTCCAAGTTCTATTTTGCAATGCTTGGATGACACTGGCTCTGAGCTCCACTGTAGAATTTCCAGGAGACACAGGCTCCACGCTCTACTGTGGAGTGCCTGGGTGACACTGGCTCCAAGTTCTATTTTGGAATGCTTGGATGACACTGGCTCTGAGCTCCACTGTAGAATTTCCAGGTGACACAGGCTCCCAGCTCCACTGTGGTATCCATGGGTGACACTGGTTCTGAACTCCACTGTAGAATCCCTGGTGACACTGGTTCCGAGCTTCTCTGTTGAAGTTCCAGGTGACCCTGGCTCTGAGCTACGCTGTAGGATGCCTGGGTGACACTGGCTCCAAGCTTCAATGTAGAATGCATGAGTGGCACTGGCTCCAAGCTTCACTGGAGAATGGCTGGGTGACACTGATCTGCAGTGTAGAATGCCTGGGTTACACTTGCTCCAACTTCACTCTAGAATGTCTGGCTGACTCTGGCTCTGAGCCGCATTGTGGAATTTCCGGGTGACACTGGCACTGAGCTCCACTGCAGAATGACTGGGAGGCACTGGAACCGAGCTCCAATCTAGAATGCCTGATGGTCACAGGCTGGGAGCTTCACTGTAAATTCCTGGATGTCACTGGCACCAATCTTCACTGTAGAATGACTGGGTGACACTGGCTCCGAGCTCCACTGTAGAATTTCTGGGTGCAACTGGCTCTTAGCTCTACTGTAGAATGGCTGGGAGACACTGGCTCAGATCTTCGCTGTAGAATGCCTGAGGGGACTGGCTCCGATCTTGACTGTTGAATGTCTGGCCGACACTGGCTCTGAGCTCCACTGTAGAATTTCCAGGAGACACAGGCTCCATGCTCTACTGTGGAATGCTTGGGTGACACTGGCTCCAAGTTCTATTTTGGAATGCTTGGATGACACTGGCTCTGAGCTCCACTGTAGAATTTCAAGGAGACACAGGCTCCACACTCTAATGTGGAATGCCTGGGTGACACTGGCTCCAAGTTCTATTTTGCAATGCTTGGATGACACTGGCTCTGAGCTCCACTGTAGAATTTCCAGGTGACACAGGCTCCCAGCTCCACTGTGGTATCCATGGGTGACACTGGTTCTGAACTCCACTGTAGAATCCCTGGTGACACTGGTTCCGAGCTTCTCTGTTGAAGTTCCAGGTGACCCTGGCTCTGAGCTACGCTGTAGGATGCCTGGGTGACACTGGCTCCAAGCTTCAATGTAGAATGCATGAGTGGCACTGGCTCCAAGCTTCACTGGAGAATGGCTGGGTGACACTGATCTGCAGTGTAGAATGCCTGGGTTACACTTGCTCCGACTTCACTCTAGAATGTCTGGCTGACTCTGGCTCTGAGCCGCATTGTGGAATTTCCGGGTGACACTGGCACTGAGCTCCACTGCAGAATGACTGGGAGGCACTGGAACTGAGCTCCAATGTAGAATGCCTGGGGGGGACAGGCTCCGAGCTTCACTGTAAATACCTGGCTGTCACTGGGACCAATCTTCACTGTAAAATGACTGGGTGACACTGGCTCTGAGCTCCACTGTAGAATTTCTGGGTGCAACTGGCTCTTAGCTCTACTGTAGAATGGCTGGGAGACACTGGCTCAGATCTTCACTGTAGAATGCCTGAGGGGACTGGCTCCGATCTTGACTGTTGAATGTCTGGCCGACACTGGCTCTGAGCTCCACTGTAGAATTTCCAGGAGACACAGGCTCCATGCTCTACTGTGGAATGCTTGGGTGACACTGGCTCCAAGTTCTATTTTGGAATGCTTGGATGACACTGGCTCTGAGCTCCACTGTAGAATTTCAAGGAGACACAGGCTCCACACTCTAATGTGGAATGCCTGGGTGACACTGGCTCCAAGTTCTATTTTGCAATGCTTGGATGACACTGGCTCTGAGCTCCACTGTAGAATTTCCAGGTGACACAGGCTCCCAGCTCCACTGTGGTATCCATGGGTGACACTGGTTCTGAACTCCACTGTAGAATCCCTGGTGACACTGGTTCCGAGCTTCTCTGTTGAAGTTCCAGGTGACCCTGGCTCTGAGCTACGCTGTAGGATGCCTGGGTGACACTGGCTCCAAGCTTCAATGTAGAATGCATGAGTGGCACTGGCTCCAAGCTTCACTGGAGAATGGCTGGGTGACACTGATCTGCAGTGTAGAATGCCAGGGTTACACTTGCTCCGACTTCACTCTAGAATGTCTGGCTGACTCTGGCTCTGAGCCGCATTGTGGAATTTCCGGGTGACACTGGCACTGAGCTCCACTGCAGAATGACTGGGAGGCACTGGAACTGAGCTCCAATGTAGAATGCCTGGGGGGGACAGGCTCCGAGCTTCACTGTAAATACCTGGCTGTCACTGGGACCAATCTTCACTGTAAAATGACTGGGTGACACTGGCTCTGAGCTCCACTGTAGAATTTCTGGGTGCAACTGGCTCTTAGCTCTACTGTAGAATGGCTGGGAGACACTGGCTCAGATCTTCACTGTAGAATGCCTGAGGGGACTGGCTCCGATCTTGACTGTTGAATGTCTGGCCGACACTGGCTCTGAGCTCCACTGTAGAATTTCCAGGAGACACAGGCTCCACGCTCTACTGTGGAATGCCTGGGTGACACTGGCTCCAAGTTCTATTTTGGAATGCTTGGATGACACTGGCTCTGAGCTCCACTGTAGAATTTCAAGGAGACACAGGCTCCACGCTCTAATGTGGAATGCCTGGGTGACACTGGCTCCAAGTTCTATTTTGCAATGCTTGGATGACACTGGCTCTGAGCTCCACTGTAGAATTTCCAGGAGACACAGGCTCCACGCTCTACTGTGGAATGCCTGGGTGACACTGGCTCCAAGTTCTATTTTGCAATGCTTGGAAGACACTGGCTCTGAGCTCCACTGTAGAATTTCCAGGAGACACAGGCTCCACGCTCTACTATGGAATGCCTGGGTGACACTGGCTCCAAGTTCTATTTTGGAATGCTTGGATGACACTGGCACTGAGCTACACTGTAGAATTTCCAGGAGACACAGGCTCCCAGCTCCACTGTGGTATCCATGGGTGACACTGGTTCTGAACTCCACTGCTGAATGACTGGGAGGCACTGGAACCGAGCTCCAATCTAGAATGCCTGATGGTCACAGGCTGGGAGCTTCACTGTAAATTCGTGGATGTCACTGGCACCAATCTTCACTGCAGAGTGCCTGGCTGACACTGGATCTCAGCTCCACTGTAGAATTTCCAGGAGACACAGGCTCCCAGCTCCACTGTGGAATCCATGGGTGACATTGGTTCTGAACTCTACTGTACAATGCCTGGGTGACACTGGTTCCGAGCTTCTCTGTTGAGGTTCCAGGTGACCCTGGCTCTGAGCTATGCTGTAGGATGCTTCAGGACACAGGCTCCAAGCTTCACTGTAAATACCTGGGTGACACTGGCACCAAGTTCCACTGTGGAGTGCCTGGGTGACACAGTCTCCAAGCTCCACTGTCAAATGTATGGGTGACACTATCGCCAAGTTCCACTGCAGAATGCATGGGTGACACTGGCTCCAAGCTCCAATGTAGAATGCCTGAGTGGCACTGGCTCCAAGCTTCACTGGAGAATGGCTGGGTGACACTGATCTGCATTGTAGAATGCCTGGGTTACACTTGCTCCGACTTCACTCTAGAATGTCTGGCTGACTCTGGCTCTGAGCCGCATTGTGGAATTTCCGGGTGACACTGGCACTGAGCTCCACTGCAGAATGACTGGGAGGCACTGGAACCGAGCTCCAATCTAGAATGCCTGATGGTCACAGGCTGGGAGCTTCACTGTAAATTCCTGGATGTCACTGGCACCAATCTTCACTGTAGAATGACTGGGTGACACTGGCTCCGAGCTCCACTGTAGAATTTCTGGGTGCAACTGGCTCTTAGCTCTACTGTAGAATGGCTGGGAGACACTGGCTCAGATCTTCGCTGTAGAATGCCTGAGGGGACTGGCTCCGATCTTGACTGTTGAATGTCTGGCCGACACTGGCTCTGAGCTCCACTGTAGAATTTCCAGGAGACACAGGCTCCATGCTCTACTGTGGAATGCCTGGGTGACACTGGCTCGAAGTTCTATTTTGGAATGCTTGGATGACACTGGCTCTGAGCTCCACTGTAGAATTTCCAGGAGACACAGGCTCCACGCTCTAATGTGGAATGCCTGGGTGACACTGGCTCCAAGTTCTATTTTGCAATGCTTGGATGACACTGGCTCTGAGCTCCACTGTAGAATTTCCAGGAGACACAGGCTCCACGCTCTACTGTGGAGTGCCTGGGTGACACTGGCTCCAAGTTCTATTTTGGAATGCTTGGATGACACTGGCTCTGAGCTCCACTGTAGAATTTCCAGGTGACACAGGCTCCCAGCTCCACTGTGGTATCCATGGGTGACACTGGTTCTGAACTCCACTGTAGAATCCCTGGTGACACTGGTTCCGAGCTTCTCTGTTGAAGTTCCAGGTGACCCTGGCTCTGAGCTACGCTGTAGGATGCCTGGGTGACACTGGCTCCAAGCTTCAATGTAGAATGCATGAGTGGCACTGGCTCCAATCTTCACTGGAGAATGGCTGGGTGACACTGATCTGCAGTGTAGAATGCCTGGGTTACACTTGCTCCAACTTCACTCTAGAATGTCTGGCTGACTCTGGCTCTGAGCCGCATTGTGGAATTTCCGGGTGACACTGGCACTGAGCTCCACTGCAGAATGACTGGGAGGCACTGGAACTGAGCTCCAATGTAGAATGCCTGGGGGGGACAGGCTCCGAGCTTCACTGTAAATACCTGGCTGTCACTGGGACAAATCTTCACTGTAGAATGACTGGGTGACACTGGCTCTGAGCTCCACTGTAGAATTTCTGGGTGCAACTGGCTCTTAGCTCTACTGTAGAATGGCTGGGAGACACTGGCTCAGATCTTCACTGTAGAATGCCTGAGGGGACTGGCTCCGATCTTGACTGTTGAATGTCTGGCCGACACTGGCTCTGAGCTCCACTGTAGAATTTCCAGGAGACACAGGCTCCACGCTCTAATGTGGAATGCCTGGGTGACACTGGCTCCAAGTTCTATTTTGCAATGCTTGGATGACACTGGCTCTGAGCTCCACTGTAGAATTTCCAGGAGACACAGGCTCCACGCTCTATTGTGGATTGCCTGAGTGACACTGGCTCCAAGTTCTATTTTGCAATGCTTGGAAGACACTGGCTCTGAGCTCCACTGTAGAATTTCCAGGAGACACAGGCTCCACGCTCTACTATGGAATGCCTGGGTGACACTGGCTCCAAGTTCTATTTTGGAATGCTTGGATGACACTGGCACTGAGCTACACTGTAGAATTTCCAGGAGACACAGGCTCCCAGCTCCACTGTGGAATCCATGGGTGACATTGGTTCTGAACTCTACTGTACAATGCCTGGGTGACACTGTTTCCGAGCTTCTCTGTTGAGGTTCCAGGTGACCCTGGCTCTGAGCTATGCTGTAGGATGCTTCAGGACACAGGCTCCAAGCTTCACTGTAAATACCTGGGTGACACTGGCACCAAGTTCCACTGTGGAGTGCCTGGGTGACACAGTCTCCAAGC
The DNA here is from genome assembly GCA_026770705.1 of Isurus oxyrinchus. Classification (NCBI taxonomy): domain Eukaryota; kingdom Metazoa; phylum Chordata; class Chondrichthyes; order Lamniformes; family Lamnidae; genus Isurus; species Isurus oxyrinchus. The sequence goes on along the minus strand of JANJGN010000030.1, from coordinate 5,960,844 downwards.
TCCACTGTCAAATGTATGGGTGACACTATCGCCAAGTTCCACTGCAGAATGCATGGGTGACACTGGCTCCAAGCTCCAATGTAGAATGCCTGAGTGGCACTGGCTCCAAGCTTCACTGGAGAATGGCTGGGTGACACTGATCTGCATTGTAGAATGCCTGGGTTACACTTGCTCCGACTTCACTCTAGAATGTCTGGCTGACTCTGGCTCTGAGCCGCATTGTGGAATTTCCGGGTGACACTGGCACTGAGCTCCACTGCAGAATGACTGGGAGGCACTGGAACCGAGCTCCAATCTAGAATGCCTGATGGTCACAGGCTGGGAGCTTCACTGTAAATTCCTGGATGTCACTGGCACCAATCTTCACTGTAGAATGACTGGGTGACACTGGCTCCGAGCTCCACTGTAGAATTTCTGGGTGCAACTGGCTCTTAGCTCTACTGTAGAATGGCTGGGAGACACTGGCTCAGATCTTCGCTGTAGAATGCCTGAGGGGACTGGCTCCGATCTTGACTGTTGAATGTCTGGCCGACACTGGCTCTGAGCTCCACTGTAGAATTTCCAGGAGACACAGGCTCCATGCTCTACTGTGGAATGCCTGGGTGACACTGGCTCGAAGTTCTATTTTGGAATGCTTGGATGACACTGGCTCTGAGCTCCACTGTAGAATTTCCAGGAGACACAGGCTCCACGCTCTAATGTGGAATGCCTGGGTGACACTGGCTCCAAGTTCTATTTTGCAATGCTTGGATGACACTGGCTCTGAGCTCCACTGTAGAATTTCCAGGAGACACAGGCTCCACGCTCTACTGTGGAGTGCCTGGGTGACACTGGCTCCAAGTTCTATTTTGGAATGCTTGGATGACACTGGCTCTGAGCTCCACTGTAGAATTTCCAGGTGACACAGGCTCCCAGCTCCACTGTGGTATCCATGGGTGACACTGGTTCTGAACTCCACTGTAGAATCCCTGGTGACACTGGTTCCGAGCTTCTCTGTTGAAGTTCCAGGTGACCCTGGCTCTGAGCTACGCTGTAGGATGCCTGGGTGACACTGGCTCCAAGCTTCAATGTAGAATGCATGAGTGGCACTGGCTCCAAGCTTCACTGGAGAATGGCTGGGTGACACTGATCTGCAGTGTAGAATGCCTGGGTTACACTTGCTCCAACTTCACTCTAGAATGTCTGGCTGACTCTGGCTCTGAGCCGCATTGTGGAATTTCCGGGTGACACTGGCACTGAGCTCCACTGCAGAATGACTGGGAGGCACTGGAACCGAGCTCCAATCTAGAATGCCTGATGGTCACAGGCTGGGAGCTTCACTGTAAATTCCTGGATGTCACTGGCACCAATCTTCACTGTAGAATGACTGGGTGACACTGGCTCCGAGCTCCACTGTAGAATTTCTGGGTGCAACTGGCTCTTAGCTCTACTGTAGAATGGCTGGGAGACACTGGCTCAGATCTTCGCTGTAGAATGCCTGAGGGGACTGGCTCCGATCTTGACTGTTGAATGTCTGGCCGACACTGGCTCTGAGCTCCACTGTAGAATTTCCAGGAGACACAGGCTCCATGCTCTACTGTGGAATGCTTGGGTGACACTGGCTCCAAGTTCTATTTTGGAATGCTTGGATGACACTGGCTCTGAGCTCCACTGTAGAATTTCAAGGAGACACAGGCTCCACACTCTAATGTGGAATGCCTGGGTGACACTGGCTCCAAGTTCTATTTTGCAATGCTTGGATGACACTGGCTCTGAGCTCCACTGTAGAATTTCCAGGTGACACAGGCTCCCAGCTCCACTGTGGTATCCATGGGTGACACTGGTTCTGAACTCCACTGTAGAATCCCTGGTGACACTGGTTCCGAGCTTCTCTGTTGAAGTTCCAGGTGACCCTGGCTCTGAGCTACGCTGTAGGATGCCTGGGTGACACTGGCTCCAAGCTTCAATGTAGAATGCATGAGTGGCACTGGCTCCAAGCTTCACTGGAGAATGGCTGGGTGACACTGATCTGCAGTGTAGAATGCCTGGGTTACACTTGCTCCGACTTCACTCTAGAATGTCTGGCTGACTCTGGCTCTGAGCCGCATTGTGGAATTTCCGGGTGACACTGGCACTGAGCTCCACTGCAGAATGACTGGGAGGCACTGGAACTGAGCTCCAATGTAGAATGCCTGGGGGGGACAGGCTCCGAGCTTCACTGTAAATACCTGGCTGTCACTGGGACCAATCTTCACTGTAAAATAACTGGGTGACACTGGCTCTGAGCTCCACTGTAGAATTTCTGGGTGCAACTGGCTCTTAGCTCTACTGTAGAATGGCTGGGAGACACTGGCTCAGATCTTCACTGTAGAATGCCTGAGGGGACTGGCTCCGATCTTGACTGTTGAATGTCTGGCCGACACTGGCTCTGAGCTCCACTGTAGAATTTCCAGGAGACACAGGCTCCACGCTCTACTGTGGAATGCCTGGGTGACACTGGCTCCAAGTTCTATTTTGGAATGCTTGGATGACACTGGCTCTGAGCTCCACTGTAGAATTTCAAGGAGACACAGGCTCCACGCTCTAATGTGGAATGCCTGGGTGACACTGGCTCCAAGTTCTATTTTGCAATGCTTGGATGACACTGGCTCTGAGCTCCACTGTAGAATTTCCAGGAGACACAGGCTCCACGCTCTACTGTGGAGTGCCTGGGTGACACTGGCTCCAAGTTCTATTTTGGAATGCTTGGATGACACTGGCTCTGAGCTCCACTGTAGAATTTCCAGGTGACACAGGCTCCCAGCTCCACTGTGGTATCCATGGGTGACACTGGTTCTGAACTCCACTGTAGAATCCCTGGTGACACTGGTTCCGAGCTTCTCTGTTGAAGTTCCAGGTGACCCTGGCTCTGAGCTACGCTGTAGGATGCCTGGGTGACACTGGCTCCAAGCTTCAATGTAGAATGCATGAGTGGCACTGGCTCCAAGCTTCACTGGAGAATGGCTGGGTGACACTGATCTGCAGTGTAGAATGCCTGGGTTACACTTGCTCCAACTTCACTCTAGAATGTCTGGCTGACTCTGGCTCTGAGCCGCATTGTGGAATTTCCGGGTGACACTGGCACTGAGCTCCACTGCAGAATGACTGGGAGGCACTGGAACTGAGCTCCAATGTAGAATGCCTGGGGGGGACAGGCTCCGAGCTTCACTGTAAATACCTGGCTGTCACTGGGACCAATCTTCACTGTAGAATGACTGGGTGACACTGGCTCTGAGCTCCACTGTAGAATTTCTGGGTGCAACTGGCTCTTAGCTCTACTGTAGAATGGCTGGGAGACACTGGCTCAGATCTTCACTGTAGAATGCCTGAGGGGACTGGCTCCGATCTTGACTGTTGAATGTCTGGCCGACACTGGCTCTGAGCTCCACTGTAGAATTTCCAGGAGACACAGGCTCCACGCTCTAATGTGGAATGCCTGGGTGACACTGGCTCCAAGTTCTATTTTGCAATGCTTGGATGACACTGGCTCTGAGCTCCACTGTAGAATTTCCAGGAGACACAGGCTCCATGCTCTACTGTGGAATGCCTGGGTGACACTGGCTCCAAGTTCTATTTTGCAATGCTTGGAAGACACTGGCTCTGAGCTCCACTGTAGAATTTCCAGGAGACACAGGCTCCACGCTCTACTATGGAATGCCTGGGTGACACTGGCTCCAAGTTCTATTTTGGAATGCTTGGATGACACTGGCACTGAGCTACACTGTAGAATTTCCAGGAGACACAGGCTCCCAGCTCCACTGTGGAATCCATGGGTGACATTGGTTCTGAACTCTACTGTACAATGCCTGGGTGACACTGGTTCCGAGCTTCTCTGTTGAGGTTCCAGGTGACCCTGGCTCTGAGCTATGCTGTAGGATGCTTCAGGACACAGGCTCCAAGCTTCACTGTAAATACCTGGGTGACACTGGCACCAAGTTCCACTGTGGAGTGCCTGGGTGACACAGTCTCCAAGCTCCACTGTCAAATGTATGGGTGACACTATCGCCAAGTTCCACTGCAGAATGCATGGGTGACACTGGCTCCAAGCTCCAATGTAGAATGCCTGAGTGGCACTGGCTCCAAGCTTCACTGGAGAATGGCTGGGTGACACTGATCTGCATTGTAGAATGCCTGGGTTACACTTGCTCCGACTTCACTCTAGAATGTCTGGCTGACTCTGGCTCTGAGCCGCATTGTGGAATTTCCGGGTGACACTGGCACTGAGCTCCACTGCAGAATGACTGGGAGGCACTGGAACCGAGCTCCAATCTAGAATGCCTGATGGTCACAGGCTGGGAGCTTCACTGTAAATTCCTGGATGTCACTGGCACCAATCTTCACTGTAGAATGACTGGGTGACACTGGCTCCGAGCTCCACTGTAGAATTTCTGGGTGCAACTGGCTCTTAGCTCTACTGTAGAATGGCTGGGAGACACTGGCTCAGATCTTCGCTGTAGAATGCCTGAGGGGACTGGCTCCGATCTTGACTGTTGAATGTCTGGCCGACACTGGCTCTGAGCTCCACTGTAGAATTTCCAGGAGACACAGGCTCCATGCTCTACTGTGGAATGCTTGGGTGACACTGGCTCCAAGTTCTATTTTGGAATGCTTGGATGACACTGGCTCTGAGCTCCACTGTAGAATTTCAAGGAGACACAGGCTCCACACTCTAATGTGGAATGCCTGGGTGACACTGGCTCCAAGTTCTATTTTGCAATGCTTGGATGACACTGGCTCTGAGCTCCACTGTAGAATTTCCAGGAGACACAGGCTCCACGCTCTACTGTGGAGTGCCTGGGTGACACTGGCTCCAAGTTCTATTTTGGAATGCTTGGGTGACACTGGCTCTGAGCTCCACTGTAGAATTTCCAGGTGACACAGGCTCCCAGCTCCACTGTGGTATCCATGGGTGACACTGGTTCTGAACTCCACTGTAGAATCCCTGGTGACACTGGTTCCGAGCTTCTCTGTTGAAGTTCCAGGTGACCCTGGCTCTGAGCTACGCTGTAGGATGCCTGGGTGACACTGGCTCCAAGCTTCAATGTAGAATGCATGAGTGGCACTGGCTCCAAGCTTCACTGGAGAATGGCTGGGTGACACTGATCTGCAGTGTAGAATGCCTGGGTTACACTTGCTCCGACTTCACTCTAGAATGTCTGGCTGACTCTGGCTCTGAGCCGCATTGTGGAATTTCCGGGTGACACTGGCACTGAGCTCCACTGCAGAATGACTGGGAGGCACTGGAACTGAGCTCCAATGTAGAATGCCTGGGGGGGACAGGCTCCGAGCTTCACTGTAAATACCTGGCTGTCACTGGGACCAATCTTCACTGTAAAATGACTGGGTGACACTGGCTCTGAGCTCCACTGTAGAATTTCTGGGTGCAACTGGCTCTTAGCTCTACTGTAGAATGGCTGGGAGACACTGGCTCAGATCTTCACTGTAGAATGCCTGAGGGGACTGGCTCCGATCTTGACTGTTGAATGTCTGGCCGACACTGGCTCTGAGCTCCACTGTAGAATTTCCAGGAGACACAGGCTCCACGCTCTACTGTGGAATGCCTGGGTGACACTGGCTCCAAGTTCTATTTTGGAATGCTTGGATGACACTGGCTCTGAGCTCCACTGTAGAATTTCAAGGAGACACAGGCTCCACGCTCTAATGTGGAATGCCTGGGTGACACTGGCTCCAAGTTCTATTTTGCAATGCTTGGATGACACTGGCTCTGAGCTCCACTGTAGAATTTCCAGGAGACACAGGCTCCACGCTCTACTGTGGAATGCCTGGGTGACACTGGCTCCAAGTTCTATTTTGCAATGCTTGGAAGACACTGGCTCTGAGCTCCACTGTAGAATTTCCAGGAGACACAGGCTCCACGCTCTACTATGGAATGCCTGGGTGACACTGGCTCCAAGTTCTATTTTGGAATGCTTGGATGACACTGGCACTGAGCTACACTGTAGAATTTCCAGGAGACACAGGCTCCCAGCTCCACTGTGGTATCCATGGGTGACACTGGTTCTGAACTCCACTGCTGAATGACTGGGAGGCACTGGAACCGAGCTCCAATCTAGAATGCCTGATGGTCACAGGCTGGGAGCTTCACTGTAAATTCGTGGATGTCACTGGCACCAATCTTCACTGCAGAGTGCCTGGCTGACACTGGATCTCAGCTCGACTGTAGAATTTCCAGGAGACACAGGCTCCCAGCTCCACTGTGGAATCCATGGGTGACATTGGTTCTGAACTCTACTGTACAATGCCTGGGTGACACTGGTTCCGAGCTTCTCTGTTGAGGTTCCAGGTGACCCTGGCTCTGAGCTATGCTGTAGGATGCTTCAGGACACAGGCTCCAAGCTTCACTGTAAATACCTGGGTGACACTGGCACCAAGTTCCACTGTGGAGTGCCTGGGTGACACAGTCTCCAAGCTCCACTGTCAAATGTATGGGTGACACTATCGCCAAGTTCCACTGCAGAATGCATGGGTGACACTGGCTCCAAGCTCCAATGTAGAATGCCTGAGTGGCACTGGCTCCAAGCTTCACTGGAGAATGGCTGGGTGACACTGATCTGCATTGTAGAATGCCTCGGTTACACTTGCTCCGACTTCACTCTAGAATGTCTGGCTGACTCTGGCTCTGAGCCGCATTGTGGAATTTCCGGGTGACACTGGCACTGAGCTCCACTGCAGAATGACTGGGAGGCACTGGAACCGAGCTCCAATCTAGAATGCCTGATGGTCACAGGCTGGGAGCTTCACTGTAAATTCCTGGATGTCACTGGCACCAATCTTCACTGTAGAATGACTGGGTGACACTGGCTCCGAGCTCCACTGTAGAATTTCTGGGTGCAACTGGCTCTTAGCTCTACTGTAGAATGGCTGGGAGACACTGGCTCAGATCTTCGCTGTAGAATGCCTGAGGGGACTGGCTCCGATCTTGACTGTTGAATGTCTGGCCGACACTGGCTCTGAGCTCCACTGTAGAATTTCCAGGAGACACAGGCTCCATGCTCTACTGTGGAATGCCTGGGTGACACTGGCTCCAAGTTCTATTTTGGAATGCTTGGATGACACTGGCTCTGAGCTCCACTGTAGAATTTCCAGGAGACACAGGCTCCACGCTCTAATGTGGAATGCCTGGGTGACACTGGCTCCAAGTTCTATTTTGGAATGCTTGGATGACACTGGCTCTGAGCTCCACTGTAGAATTTCCAGGTGACACAGGCTCCCAGCTCCACTGTGGTATCCATGGGTGACACTGGTTCTGAACTCCACTGTAGAATCCCTGGTGACACTGGTTCCGAGCTTCTCTGTTGAAGTTCCAGGTGACCCTGGCTCTGAGCTACGCTGTAGGATGCCTGGGTGACACTGGCTCCAAGCTTCAATGTAGAATGCATGAGTGGCACTGGCTCCAAGCTTCACTGGAGAATGGCTGGGTGACACTGATCTGCAGTGTAGAATGCCTGGGTTACACTTGCTCCAACTTCACTCTAGAATGTCTGGCTGACTCTGGCTCTGAGCCGCATTGTGGAATTTCCGGGTGACACTGGCACTGAGCTCCACTGCAGAATGACTGGGAGGCACTGGAACTGAGCTCCAATGTAGAATGCCTGGGGGGGACAGGCTCCGAGCTTCACTGTAAATACCTGGCTGTCACTGGGACCAATCTTCACTGTAGAATGACTGGGTGACACTGGCTCTGAGCTCCACTGTAGAATTTCTGGGTGCAACTGGCTCTTAGCTCTACTGTAGAATGGCTGGGAGACACTGGCTCAGATCTTCACTGTAGAATGCCTGAGGGGACTGGCTCCGATCTTGACTGTTGAATGTCTGGCCGACACTGGCTCTGAGCTCCACTGTAGAATTTCCAGGAGACACAGGCTCCACGCTCTAATGTGGAATGCCTGGGTGACACTGGCTCCAAGTTCTATTTTGCAATGCTTGGATGACACTGGCTCTGAGCTCCACTGTAGAATTTCCAGGAGACACAGGCTCCACGCTCTACTGTGGAATGCCTGGGTGACACTGGCTCCAAGTTCTATTTTGCAATGCTTGGAAGACACTGGCTCTGAGCTCCACTGTAGAATTTCCAGGAGACACAGGCTCCACGCTCTACTATGGAATGCCTGGGTGACACTGGCTCCAAGTTCTATTTTGGAATGCTTGGATGACACTGGCACTGAGCTACACTGTAGAATTTCCAGGAGACACAGGCTCCCAGCTCCACTGTGGTATCCATGGGTGACACTGGTTCTGAACTCCACTGCTGAATGACTGGGAGGCACTGGAACCGAGCTCCAATGTAGAATGCCTGGGGAGGACAGGCTCCCAGCTTCACTGTAAATACCTGGCTGTCACTGGGACCAATCTTCACTGTAGAATGCCTGACTGACACTGACTCTGAGCTTCACTGGAGAATGGTGGAGTGACACTGGCTCCGAGCTCCACTGTAGAATGTCTGGGTGCAACTGGCTCTTAGCTCTACTGTAGAATGGCTAAAATACACTGGCTCTGATCTTCGCTATAGAATGCCTGAGGGGACTGGCTGCGATCTTGACTGTTGAATGCCTGGCCGACACTGGCTCTGAGCTCCACTGTAGAATTTCCAGGAGACACAGGCTCCCAGCTCCACTGTGGTATCCATGGGTGACACTGGTTCTGAACTCCACTGTAGAATCCTTGGTGACACTGGTTCCGAGCTTCTCTGTTGAAGTTCCAGGTGACCCTGGCTCTGAGCTACGCTGTAGGATGCCTGGGTGACACTGGTTCCAAGCTTCAATGTAGAATGCATGAGTGGCACTGGCTCCAAGCTTCACTGGAGAATGGCTGGGTGACACTGATCTGCACTGTAGAATGCCTGGGTTACATTTGCTCCGACTTCACTCTAGAATGTCTGGCTGACTCTGGCTCTGAGCCGCATTGTGGAATTTCCGGGTGACACTGGCACTGAGCTCCACTGCAGAATGACTGGGAGGGACTGGAACCGAGCTCCAATCTAGAATGCCTGGGGGGGACAGGCTCCCAGCTTCACTGTAAATACCTGGCTGTCACTGGGACCAATCTTCACTGTAGAATGCCTGACTGACACTGACTCTGAGCTTCACTGGAGAATGGCGGGGTGACACTGGCTCCGAGCTCCACTGTAGAATGTCTGGGTGCAACTGGCTCTTAGCTCTACTGTAGAATGGCTAAGATACACTGGCTCTGATCTTCGCTGTAGAATGCCTGAGGGGACTGGCTGCGATCTTGACTGTTGAATGCCTGGCCGAAACTGGCTCTGAGCTCCACTGTAGAATTTCCAGGAGACACAGGCTCCACGCTCTACTGTGGAATCCATGGGTGACACTGGTTCTGAACTCCACTGTAGAATGCCTGGGTGACACTGGTTCTGAGATTCTCTGTTGAATTCCAGGTGACCCTGGCTCTGAGCTCAACTGTAGGATGCCTGGGGTCACAGGCTCCAAGCTTCACTGAAAAAACCGGGGTGACACTGGCACAGAATTCCACTGTGGAGTGCCTGGGTGACACAGTCTCCAAACTCCGCTATAGAATGCATGGTTGACACTGGCTCTGAGCTCCACTGTGGAATGCCTGGGTAACACTGGCTCCAACTTCTATGTTGGAATGCTTGGATGACACTGGCACTGAGCTCGACTGTAGAATGATTAGGAGGCACTGGCTCCGAGCTCCAGTTTAGAACGCCTGGCTGACACTGGCTCCGAGCTCCAGTTTAAAACACTTGGCTGACACTGGCTCTGAGCCCCACTGTAGTTTTTCCAGGAGACACAGTCTCCGAGCTCCACTATAGAATGCCTGGATGACACTGGCACCGTGCTTCTCTTCTGAATTTCCAGGTCACCCTGGCTCTGAGTTCCACTGTGGAGTGCCTGGGTGACACAGTCTCCAAGCTACACTGTAGAATGCGTGGGTGACACTGGCTCCAAGCACCATTGTAGAATGCCTGATCTAGCACTGATCTGCACTGTAGGATGCCTGGGTGACACTGGCTCAAATCTTCACTATAGAACGCCTGGGTGACACTGGCACCAAGCTCCACTGTAGAATGCATTGGTGACACTGTCTCTGAGCTCCACTGCAGAAATCGTGGGTGAGACTGTCTCCGAGCACCATTGTAGAATGCCTGGGTGACACTGGCTCCAAGCTCCAATGTAGAATGCCTGAGTGGCACTGGCTCTAAGTTTCACTGGAGAATGGCTGGGTGACACTGATCTGCACTGTAGAATGCCTGGGTTACACTTGCTCCGACTTCACTCTAGAATGTCAAGCTGACTCTGTCTCTGAGCCGCATTGTAGAATTTCCAGGTGACACTGGCTCCAAATTCTATTTTGGAATGCTTGGATGACACTGGCACTGAGCTCGACTGTAGAATGACTGGGAGACACTGGCTTCGAGCTCCAGTTTAGAACACCTGGCTGACACAGTCTCTGAACTCCACTGTAGATTTTCCAGGTGACACAATTTCCGAGCTCCACTGTGGAATGCCTGAGTGGCACTGGCTCCAAGCTTCACTGGAGAATGGCTGGGTGACACTGATCTGCACTGTAGAATGCCTGGGTTACACTTGCTCTGACTTCACTCTAGAATGTCTGGCTGACTCTGGCTCTGAGCCGCATTGTGGAATTTCCGGGTGACGCTGGCACTGAGCTCCACTGTAGAATGACTGGGAGGCACTGGAACCGATCTAGAATGCCTGATGGTCACAGGCTGGGAGCTTCACTGTAAATTCCTGGATGTCACTGGCACAAAACTTCACTGTAGAATGCCTGGGTGACACTGACTCCAAGCATTGCTGGAGAATGGTTGGCTGACATTGGCTCTGTTCTACACTGTAGAATTTCCAGGAGACACAGGCTCCCAGCTCCACTGTGGAATCCATGGGTGACATTGGTTCTGAGCTTCTCTGTTGAAGTTCCAGGTGACCCTGGCTCTGTGCTATGCTGTAGGATGCCTGGGGGACATAGGCTCCAAGCTTCACTGTAAATACCTGGGTGACACTGGCACCAAGTTCCACTGTAGAATGCATTGGTGACACTGGCTCCGAGCTCCAATGCAGAATGCCTGAGTGGCACTGGCTCCAAGCTTCACTGGAGAATGGCTGGGTGACACTTGCTCTGACTTCATTCTAGAAAGTCTGGCTGACACTGGCTCTGAGCCGCATTGTGGAATTTCCGGGTGACACTGGCACTGAGCTCCACTGCAGAATGGCTGGGAGGCACTGGAACCGAGCTCCAATCTAGAATGCCTGATGGTCACAGGCTGGGAGCTTCACTGTAAATTCCTGGATGTCACTGGCACCAATCTTCACTGTAGAATGCCTGGGTGACACTGACTCCGAGCATCACTGGAGAATGGTTGGCTGACACTGGATCTGAGCTCCACTGTAGAATTTCCAGGAGACACAGTCTCCAAGCTCCACTGTAGAATGCATGGGTGACACTGGCTCCAGCTTCTTTTTGGATAGCTCGGATGACACTGGCACTGAGCTCAACTGTAGAATGCCTGAGTGGCACTAGCTCCAAGCTTCACTGGAGAAGGGCTGTGTGACACTGATCTAGCACTGGTCTGCACTGTAGGTTGCCTGGGTGACACTGGCTCAAATCTACACTGTAGAACGCCTGGGTGACACAGTCTCCAAGCTCCACTGTAGAATGCATTGGTGACACTGTCTCTGAGCTCCACTGCAGAAATCGTGGGTGAGACTGGCTCCGAGCACCATTGTAGAATGCCTGAGCGGCACTGGCTCCGAGCTCCACTGGAGAATGGTTGGGTGCCACTGTCTCTGAACTCCATTGTAGATTTTCCAGGAGACACAATTTCCGAGCTCCACTGTAGAATGCCTGAGTGGCACTGGCTCCAAGCTTCACTGGAGAATGGCTGGGTGACACTGATCTGCACTGTAGAATGCCTGGGTTACACTTGCTCCGACTTCACTCTAGAAAGTCTGGCTGACTCTGGCTCTGAGCCGCATTGTGGAATTTCCGGTGACACTGGCACTGAGCTCCACTGCAGAATGACTGGGAGGCACTGGAACCGAGCTCCAATCTAGAATCCTGATGGTCACAGGCTGGGAGCTTCACTGTAAATTCCTGGATGTCACTGGCACAAAACTTCACTGTAGAATGCCTGGGTGACACTGACTCCAAGCATCACTGGAGAATGGTTGGCTGACACTGGATCTGAGATCCACTGTAGAATTTCCAGGAGACAAAGACTCCCAGCTCCACTGTGGAATCCATGGGTGACACTGGTTCTGAGCTTCTCTGTTGAAGTTCCAGGTGACCCTGGCTCTGAGCTACACTGTAGGATGCTTGGGGGACACAGTCTCCAAGCTCCACTGCAGAATGCATGGGTGACACTGGCTCTGAGCTCTACTGTAGAATACGTTGGTGACACTGATCTGCACTGTAGAATGCCTGGGTTATACTTGCTCCAACTTCACTCTAGAATGCCTGGCTGATGCTGGCTCTGAGCCGCATTGTCGAATTTCCGGTTGACACTGGCACTGAGCTCCACTGCAGAATGACTGGGACACACTGGCTCCAAGCTCCAATGTAGAATGCTGGGGGTGTGGGGGGGGGGGGGGGGGGGGGGGGGGGTGGAGACAGGCTCCGAGCTTCACTGTAAATACCTGGATGACACTGGCACCAATCTTCACTGGAGAATGCCTGGGAGATACAGGCTCCAATCTCCACTGTGGAATGCTTGGGTTGCACTGGCTCTGAGATCCACTGTAGAATTCCTGGGTGACACAGGCTCCCACCTCCACTGTGGAATGCTTGGGTGACACTGGTACCAAGCTTCTCTTCTGAATTTCCAGGTCACCCTGGCTTTGATCTCCACTGTAGGATGCCTGGGGGACACACACTCCGATCTTCACTGTAAATACCTGGGTGGCACTGGCACTGAGTTCCACTGTGGACTGCCTGAGTGGCACTGGTTCCAAACTTCACTGGAGCATGGCTGTATGACACTGATCTGGCACTGATCTGCACTGTAGAATGTCTGGATGACACTGGCTCAAATGTTCACTGTAGAATGCCTGGGTAACATTGGCTATGAGCTCCACTGTAGAATGCGTGAGTGACACTGTCTCCAAGATCTATTCTGGAATGCTTGGATGATACTGGCTCCAAGCTACACTGCAGAATGCCTGGGTGCAACTGGCTCCGAGCTCCACTGTAGAATTTCTGGGTGCAACTGTCTCCGAGCTCCACTGTAGACTGTCTGGGTGCAACTGGCTCCGAGCTCCACTGTAGAATATCAGGGAGACACTGGCTCTGATATTTTTTGTAGAATGCCTGAGGGGACTGGCTCCGATCTTGACTGTTGAATGCTTGGGTCACACTGGCTCCGAGCTCCACTGCAGAATGCCTGGCAGACACTGGCTCTGAGCTTGACTGTAGAATGCCTGGGCAACACTGGCTCCAAGCTTCTCTGTTGAAGTTCCAGGTGACCCTGGCTCTGAGCTACACTGTAGGATGCCTGGGGGACACAGGCTCCAAGCCTCACTGTAAATACCTGGGTGACACTGGCACCGAGTTCCACTGTGGAGTGCCTGGGTGACACTGTCTCCAAGCTCCACTGTAGAATGCATGGGTGACACTGGCTCCAAGCTTCACTGGAGAATGGCTGGGTGACACTGATCTGCACTGTAGAATGCCTGGCTGACCCTGGCTCTGAGCCCCACTGTCCAATTTCCGGGTGACACTGGCACTGAGCTCCACTATAGAATGACTGGGATGCACTGGCTCCGAGCGCCTGCCTAGAATGCCTGGGGGACACAGGCTCCAAACTTCTGTAAACACCTGGATGACACTGGCACCAATCATCACTGTCAGATCCCTGGGTGACACTGGCTCTGAGCTTCACTGTAGAATTTCCAGGAGACACAGGCTCCCAGCTCCACTGTGGAATCAATGGGTGACACTGGTATCGAGCTTCTCTGTTGAAGTTCCAGGTAACCCTGGCTCTGAGCTTCACTGTAAATACCTGGATGACACTGGCACCAAGTTCTGCTGTGGAGTGCCTGGGTGACACAGACTCCAAGCTCCACTGTAGAATGCATGGGTGACACTGGCTCTGAGCTCCACTGGAGAATGGCTGTGAGATACTGGCTCTGATCTTCACTGTAGATTGCCTGGGAGGGACTGCCTCCAATCTCGACTCTAGAATGCCTGGCTGACGCTGGCTCGGAGCCGCATTGTTGAATTTCTGGGTGACACTGGCACTGAGCTACTCTGTAGAATGACTGGGAGGCACTGACTTCGAGCTCCAATGTAGAATGCTTGGTGGACACAGGCTCCAAGCTTTACTGTAAATACCTGGGATGTCACTGGCACCAATCTTCACTGTAGAATGACTGACTGACTCTGACTCTGAGCTTCACTGGAGAATGGCTGGGAGGGTCTGACTCCAATGTTGTCTGTAGAATGCCAGGGTGACACTGGCTCAAAGGTTCACTGTAGAATACCTGGGTGACACTTGTTTTGAGCTTCTGTGAAGAACTTCTAGGTGACTCTATCTTCGATTTCCAGTGTCGTATACCTGGGGGCACAGGCTCTGAGCTTCACTGTAAATACCTGGATGACACTGGCACCAATCTCCATTGCAGAATGCCTGGCAGACATTGGCTCTGAGCTCCACTGTAGAATTTCCAGGAGACACAGGCTCTCAGCTCCACTGTGGAATGCATGGGTGACACTGGTTCTGAACTCCAGTGTAAGATGCCTGGGTGACTCTGGTTCCAAGCTTCTCTGTTGAAGTTCCAGTGACCCTGGCTCTGAGCTCCACTGTAGGATTCCTGGGGGACACAGGCTCCAAGCTTCACTGTAAATGCCTGGGTAACATTGGCATCGAGTTCCACTGTGGAGTGCTCTGGTGACACAGTCTCCAAGATCCAGTGTAAAATGCATGGGTGACACTGTCTTTGATCTCCACTGTAGAATGCCTGAGTGGCACTGGCTCCAAGCTTCACTGGAGAATGGCTGGGTGACACTGATCTGCCCTGTAGAATGCCTGGGTTACACCTGCTCTGACTGCACTCTAGAATGCCCAGCTGATGCTGGCTCTGAGCCCCACTGACCAATTTCCGGGTGACACTGGCACTGAGCTACACTGTAAAATTACTGGGACACAGTGGCTCCGAGCTCCAGCGTAGAATGCCTGGGGGACACAGCTCCGACCTTCACTCTAAATACCTGGATGACACTGGCACCAATCATCCATGTCTAATGCCTGGGTGACACTGACTCTGATCATCACTGTAGAATGCCTGAGGCACACTGGCTCTGAGCTTCACTGGAGACTGGCTGGGATGGACTGGATCCAATCTTGACTGTAGAATGCCAGGGTGACACTGGCTCAAAGTTTCACTGTAGAATGCCAGGGTGACACTGGCTCCGAGCTTCACAATAGAATGCTTGGTGACACTGGATCCAAGCTTCTTTGCAGAATGCCTGGGTTAGACTGGCTCTGGTCCTCACTGTAATATGCCTGGGTGACACTGGCTCCCAGCTCCATTGTAGAACTTCCAGGTGACACTGGCACTGAGCTCAACTGTAGAAGGCTTGGGAGACACTGGCTCCAATCTCCACTGCAGAATGTCTGGGGGGGACTTGCTCAGAGCCTCACTGTGGAATGCCTGGGTGACATTTGCTCCGATCTTCACACCAGAATGCCTGGGTGACAATGGCTCCCAGCTCCATAGTAGAATTTCCAGGTGACACTGACTCCATGCTCCACTCTAGAATGCCTGGGAGATACAGGCTCCGATCTCCACTGTGGAATGCTTGGGTTTTAGAAGCTCTGAGATCTACTGTAGAATTCTTGGGTGACACTGGCTATCAGCTCCACTGTGGAATGCCTGGGTGACACTGGCTATGAGCTCCACTGTGGAATGCCTGGGTGACACTGGCTCTAAGCTCTATTCTGGAATCCTTGAATGACACCGGCTCTGAGCTACACTGTAGAATGCCTGGGTGACACTGGTTCCGAGCTTCTCTGTAGAATTTACAGGTGCCTCTGGCTTCGAGCTCCACTGTAGAATGCCTGGGGGACACAGACTCTGAGCTTCATTGTAAATATCTGGATGACACTGGCACCAATCTTCACTGTAGAATGCATGAGCGACAATGGCTCCAAGCTTCACTGGAGAATGCCTGGCTGATGCTGGTTCTGAGCCCCACTGTCACATTTCCGGGTGACTCTGGCACTGAGCTCCAGTGTAGAATGCCTGGCTGACACTGGCTCTGAGCTCCACTGTAGATTTTCCAGGAGACACAGGCTCCGAGCTCCACTGTGGAATCGATGGGTGACACTGGTACCAAGCTCCTCTGTTGAATTTCCAGGTCACCCTGCCTTTGAGCTGCCCTATTGGATGTCTAGGGGACAAAGACTCTGAGCTTCACTGTAAATACATGGGTGGCACTGGCACCAAGTTCCACTGTGGAGTGCTTGGGTGACACAGTCTCCAAGCTCCACTGCAGAATGCATGGGTGACACTGGCTCAAAGGTTCACTGTAGAATGCCTGGGTGACATTGGCTCCGAACTCCACTGTAGAATGCCTGAGTGACACAGGCTACAATCTTCACCTTAGGATGCCTCTGGGACACTGGCTCCCAGCTCCATTGTAGAACTTGCTGGTGACAATGGCTCTGAGCTCCGCTGTAGAATTTCCGAGTGACACTGGCTCTGAGCTCCACCGTAGAATGCTTGGGTGACACTGGTTCCCAGCTCCTTTATAGAGCGCGTGAGTTGCACTTACTCCGAACTTCACTGTAGAATATCTTGGTGAGACTGGATCTGAGCTCCACAGTAGAATACCTGGGTGACACTGGCTCCAAGCTCCACTGTAGAATGCCTGAGTGACACAGGCTACAATCTTCACTGTAGCATGCCCATGTGACATTGGCACCCAGCTCCATTATAGAGCTCCCAGGTTCCACTGGTTCCGAGCTCCACCGTAGAATTTATGGGTAACACTGGCTCGAGCTCCACTGTAGAATCCATGGGTGACATTGCCTCTGAGCTCTACTACAGGATGCCTGGGTGGCACTGGCACCGAATTCCACTGTGGAGGGCTTGGGTGACACAGTCTCCAAGCTCCACTGTAGAATGCCTGGGTGACACTGGGTCTGAGCTCCACTGTAAAATATTTGGGTGACACTGGCTCCGAGATTCACTTTAGAATTCCTGTGTGGCACAGTCTCCAAGCTCCACTGTAGAATGCATGGGTGACATTGGCTCCGAGGTTCACTGTAGAATTCCTGGGTTACACTACCTCCCAGCTCCATTTGAGAACTTCCTGTTGACACTGGCTCTGAGCTCTACTGTAGAATTTCCAAGTGACACTGGCTTCGAGCTCCACGTTAGAATGCCTGGGTGACACCTGCTCAGAATTCCTCTATAGAGTGCATGGGTTGCACTTGCTCCGAGCTTCACTGTAGAATGCCTGGGTGACACTGGGGTCTGAGCTCCACTGTAGAATGCCTGGGTGACACTGACTCCAACATTCACTGTAGAATGCCTGGATGACATTGCCTCTGAGCGCTACTGTAGAATGCCTGGGTTACACCTGGTCTGATCTGCACTATAGAATGCCTGGCTGACACTGTCTCAGACCTCCACTGTACAATTTCCAGGTGTCACTGGCTCTGGGCTCCACTGCAGAATGCCTGGGAGACACTGGCCCCAAGTTCCACTGTAGAATGCCTGGGGGATACTGGTTCCGAGCTTCTCTGTAGAGCTTCCAGGTGACCCTGGCTTTGAGCTTCACTGTAAATACCTGGTAGGCACTGGCACCAATCTTCACTGTAGAATCCCTGGGTGACACTGGCTCCGAGCTTCACTGGAGAGTGGCTGGGTGACACTGGCTCCGAGCTCCACTGTAGAATCCCTGGGTGACACTGGCTCTGAGCTTCACAATAGAATGCTTGGTAACACTGGATCCAAGCTTCTTAGCAGAATGACTGGATCACACTGGCTCTGAGCTCGACTGTAGAATGCCTGGGTGACAATGGCTCCCAGCTCCATTGTAGAACTTCCAGGTGACACTGACTCTATGCTCCACTCTAGAATGCCTGGGAGAAACAGACTCCGATGTCCACTATGGAATGCCTGGGTGACACTGGCACCAAGTTGTATTCTGGAATGCTTGGATGACACTGGTTCCGAGCTACACTGCAGAATTCCTGGGTGACACTGGTTCTGGGCTTCCCTGTAGAACTTCCAGGTGACTCTGACTTCGAGCTCCAGTGTAGAATGCCTGAGGGACACAGGCTCCTAGGTTCACTGTAAGTACCTGGAGGACACTGGCACAGATCTTCACTGCAGAATGCATGAGTGACACTGGCTGCAAGTTTAACTGGAGAATGGCTGGGTATCGCTGACACTGATCCACACTGTAGAATGCCTGGGCTACACTTGCTCCGAGCTCCACTGTAGAATGCCTGGCTGACGCTGGCTCCGAGCCCCACTGTCGAATTTCTGGGTGACACTGGCACTGAGCTCCACTGCAGAATGACTGGGAGGCATTGGCTCCAAGCTCCAGTGTAGAATGCCTGGTGTACACAGGCTCCGAGTTTCACTGTAAATACCTGGATGACACTGGCACCAATCTTCACTGTGGAATGCCAGAGTGACAGTGACTCCCAGCTTCACTGGAGAATGGCTGGGAGGGACTGGCTCCAATGTTGTCTGTAGAACGCCTGGGTGACACTGGCTACGAGCTTCACAATAGAATGCTCGGTGACACTGGCTCCAAGCTTCATTGCAGAATGCCTGGGTGACACTGGCATCGACTCCACTGTAGAATGCCTGGGTGCAACTGGCTCTTAGCTCCACTGTAGAATGGCTGGGAGACACTGGCTCTGATCTTCGCTGTAGAATAATTGAGGGGACTGGCTCTGATCTTAACTGTTGAATGCCTGGCTGACACTGGCTCTGAGCTCCACTGTAGAATTTCCAGGAGACACAGGCTCCCAGCTCCACTATGGAATCCATGTGTAACACTGCTTCTGAACTCCACAGTAGAATGCCTGGGTAACACTGGTTCCGAGCTTCTCTGTTGAAGTTCCAGTTGACCCTGGCTCTGAGCTCCACTGTGTCTGGGGGACATAGGCTCAAAGCTTCACTGTAAATACCTGGGTGACACTGGCACCGAGTTCCACTGTGGAGTGCCTGGGTGACACAGGCCCCAAGCTCCACTGTAGAATGCCTGAGTGACACTGGCTCCAAGCTTCACTGGAGAATGGCTGGGTGACACTGATCTGCACTGTAGAATGCCTGGGTTACATTTGCTCTGACTGCACTCTAGAATGCCTGGCTGACGCTGGCTCTGAGACCTACTGTCCAATTTCCAGGTCACACTGGCACTGAGCTCCACTGTAGAATGATTGGGACGCATTGGCTCCAAGCTTCACTGTAAATACCTGGATGACACTGGCACCAATCATCACTGTTGAATGCCTGGGTGACACTGACTCTGATCTTCACTGTAGAATGCCAGAGGGACACTGCCTCCAAGATTCACTGGAGAATGGCTGCGAGACACTGGCGCTGATCTTCACAGTAGATTGCCTGGGAGGAACTGGATCCAATCTTGACTATAGAATGCCTGGGTGACACTGGCTCCGAGCTCCTCTGTAGAGTGCCTGTTCAACACTGGCTCCAACGTACACTGTAGAATGCCTGGGTTACACTGGCTCTGAGCTCCACTGTAGAAAGCATGGGTGATACTGGCTCCGAGCTCCTCTGTAGGATGCTTGGGTGACACTGGCTCCAATGTTCACTGTAGAATGCCTTGGTGACATTGGCTCTGAACTCCACTGTAGAATGCCTGATTGACACAGGCTACAATCTTCACTGTGACACTGGCTCCTAGCTCCATTGTAGAACTTGCTGGTGACACTGGCTCTGAGCTCCACTGTAGAATGCCTGAGTGACACTGGTTCCCAGCTCCTTTATAGAGCGCATGAGTTGCACTTACTCCGAACTTCACTGTAGAATGTCTTGGTGAGACTGGATTTGAGCTCCACAGTAGAATTCTTGGGTGCCACTGGCTCCGAGCTCCACTGTAGAATGCCTGGGTGACACTGGATCCGAGTCTCCAATGTAGAATGCCTGGGTGACACTGGCTCTGATGTTCAATGTAGATTGCCTGTGTGACACATTCTCCAAGCTCCACTGTATAATGCCTGGGTGCCACTGGCTCCGAGTGCCATTGTAGAATGCCTGGGTGATACTGGCTCCGAGCTCCTCTGTAGAATGCCTGGGTGATGCTGGCTCCGAGCTCCTCTGTAGAATGCCTGGGTGACACTGGGTCTGAGCTCAATTTTAGAATGCCTGGGGGACACTGGCTCTGAGTTGCACTGTAGAATGCTTGGGTGGCAGTGGCTCCAAGCTTCACTGTAAAATGCCTGGATGACACTGGATCTGAGCGCTACTGTAGAATGCCTGCGTTACACTTGGTCTGAGCTGCACTGTCTCAGACCTCCACTGTAGAAATTCCGGGTGTCACTGGCTCTGGGCTCCACTGCAGAATGACTGGGAGCCACTGGCTCTGAGCTCCACTGTAGAATGCCTGGTGGACACAGGCTCCAATTTTATCTGTAAATACCTGGATGACACTGGCACCAATCTTCTCTGTAGAATGCCGGAGTGACACTGACTCTGAGCTTCACTGGGGAATGGCTGGGTGACACTGGCTCTGAACTCCACTGTGGAATGCCTGGGAGGCACTGGCTCCAATGCTGTCTATAGATCACTTGGGTGACACTGGCTCCAAGCTTCATTGCAGAATGCCTGGGTGACACTGATATAAACTCCACTGTAGAATGCTTGGGTGACACTGGCTCCAAGCTCCATTGTTGAATGCCTGGGTGCAAATGGTTCTTAGCTCCACTGTAGAATGGCTGGGAGACACTGGCTCTGATTTTTTCTGTAGAATGCCTGAAGGGACTGGCTCTGAGCTCCACTGTAGAATTTCCAGGAGACACAGGCTCCGAGCTCCACTGTGGAATCGATGAGTGACACTGGTTCCGAGCTCCACTGTAGGATGCTTGGGGGACACGAGCTCCAAGCTTCACTGTAAATACCTGTGTGACACTGGCACCGATCTTCACTGTGGAGTGCCTGGGTGACACAGTCTCCAAGCTCCACTGTAGAATGCATGGGTGACACTGGCTCCGAGCTTCACCGGAGAATGGCTGGGTGACACTGATCTGGCACTGATCTGCACTGTAGAATGCCTGGGTTACACTTGCTCTGACTGCACTCTAGAATGCCTGGCTGATTCTGGCTCTGAGCCC
Organism: Isurus oxyrinchus; assembly: GCA_026770705.1. NCBI lineage: Eukaryota > Metazoa > Chordata > Chondrichthyes > Lamniformes > Lamnidae > Isurus > Isurus oxyrinchus. The sequence continues at coordinate 5,939,495 of JANJGN010000030.1, read as the reverse complement.
CACTGACCAATTTCCGGGTGACACTGGCACTGAGCTCCACTGTAGAATGACTGGGACGCACTGGCTCTGAGCTCGAGCATAGAATGCCTGGGGGGGGGACAGACTCCGAGCTTCACTGTAAATACCTGGATGACACTGGCACTAATCATCACTGTCAAATGCCTAGCTCTGATCTTCACTGTAGAATACCTGAGAAACGCTGGCTCCGAGCTTCACTGGAGAATGGCTGGGAGGGATTGGCTCCAATCCTGACTGTAGAATGCTTGGTGACACTGGCTCTGAGCTTCTTTGCAGAATGCCTGGGTTACACTGGCTCTGGTCTTCACTGTAGATTGCCTGGGTGACACTGGCTCCCAGTTCCATTGTAGAACTTCCAGGTGACACTGGCACTGAGCTCAATTTTAGAATGCCTGGATGACACTGGCTCTGAGCTCCACTGTGGAATGCTTGGGTTGCGCAGGCTCTGAGATCCACTGTAAAATTGCTGGGTGACACTGGCTATGAGCTCCACTGTGGAATGTCTGGTTGACACTGGTTCCAAGTTCTATTCTGGAATGCTTGGATGACATTGGCTCTGAGCTACACTGTAGAATGCCTGGGTGACACTGGTTCCGAGCTTCTCTGTAGAACTTCCAGGTGACTCTGGCTTCGAGCTCCACTGTAGATTTTCCAGGAGACACAGGCTCCGAGCTCCACTGTGGAATGCTTGGGTGACAATGTTTCTGAACACCACTGTACAATGCCTGGGTGACACTGGTTCCGAGCTTCTCTGTTGAATTTCCACATGACCCTGGCTCTGAGCTCCACTGTAGGATGCCTGGGGGACACAGACTCCAAGCTACACAGTAAATACCTGTGTGGCACTGGCACCGAGTTCCACTGTGGAGGGCCTGGGTGACACAGTCTCCAAGCTCCCCTGTAGAATGCTTGGGTGACACTGGCTCCGAGCTCCACTGTAGAATGCCTGGGTGACACAGGCTGCAATCTTCACTGAAGGATGCCTCTGTGACACTGGCTCCCAGCTCCATTGTAGTACTTGCTGGTGACAATGGCTCTGAGCTCCACTGTAGAATGCCTGAGTGACACTGGTTCCCAGCTCCTTTATAGAGTGCATGGGTTGCACTTGCTCTGAATTTCACTTTAGAATGTCTTGGTGAGACTGGATATGAGCTCCACAGAATAATTCCTGGGTGCCACTGGCTCCGAGCTCCATTGTAGAATGCCTGGGTGACACTGGCACCGAGCTCCAGTGTAGAATGCCTGGGTGACACTGGCTCAGAGTTCCACTATAGAATGCATGGATTGCTTCGAGCTTCACTGTAAATATCTGGGTGACACAGTCTCCACGCTCCACTGTGGAATGCATGGGTGACATTGGCTCCAAGGTTCACTGTCGAATGACTGGGTGTCACTGCCTCCCAGCTCCATTGTAGAACTTCCTGTTGACACTGGCTCTGAGCTCTGCTGTAGAATTTCCAAGTGACACTGGCTCCAAGCTCCACGTTAGAATGCCTGGGTGACACTGGCTCACAGTTCCACTATAGAGTGCATGGGTTACACTTGCTCCGAGCTTCACTGCAGAATGCTTGGGTGACACTGGCTCAGAGCTGCATTGTAAGGAGTTGCTGCATTTCCAACACTGCTTACATTTTCAAATTGTTTTGGACCTTTGTCAACTCCTGTTAGATGCATCTAAGAACATTGGTTTCTGACTTGTTTTCTGAGCTTGTGTAAAACTTGATTTAAGAATTTAAATATCCTGCATTTTAATAAAACATTAAACAAATACACCATGCAGAGGTCTAAGAACCTGGGAATATTCTGTACCACACAGTCGAACAATTCTAGTGGAATTTCCTGGATATCTGCAGGTCCTCTCTCCCCATTGGTCTCTGCAGGAGCTCTCTCCCCCTTGGCCTTATCCAGCAGCCCCCTTCCCACTGGTTCCTCTAGGAGCTCTCTTACCATTGGTTTCCCTAGGAGCTCTGTCCCCATTGGTGTCTCCAGGACCTTCCTCCCCATTGGTCGCTGCAGGCACTCTCTTTATCAGCTTGGCAACTCTGCATTCATGCTCCAAGTTGGATTTCCTGGAACTCCCACTGAAAAATGCTCCGCCCCAGACTCCTGCCATTGGTCCATTCTCCAGTTGGAAATTTAAGACACTTCAATTGTTTAGACAATTGGATTAATCTGGAGTGTTAGCGAAACAGCCTTTTCCCTCATCTCCACAAGATTTTTACAAAGAGGATGAAAAGGAGCAGAATATTTTAATCTCCCTGGGATATTTCCTCAGCTTTTGCTCACAGCTTCGCTCTGGAGATTAATCTTCAGTTCATGGGCAATCCTGGAGGGTTGGCAACTCACTATCAGGGAGGAGTGGGACACCTGAGGGGAGGGAGCAGAACAATGAGGGCCTGAGGCGTGTGAAGCTGCTAAACAGATGGGACACTGAAATTCTAGATAGTTGTAACAAATCATCATCATTGCTAGGTCGGTAGCAATTCGAGGAGAAGGTCCCTCTCACAAGGCAACCGAGGCTAACTGCAGTTTTCCCAGGGTCATCCACATCCCAAGAACAAATAGAAACCTCCTTCCCGCTCGCTGGAGGAGGATCCACAACTCCCCTGGGCTGCCCGGAATAGTTGCTGCCTGAATGAGGCGGTATTTTTCATATTCCCGTTCACTGCGAGAGTTCTGCGGGCCCCTCTTCCATTCTCCCAAGGAAACCGCTCCCTCTTCAACCTCTGCTCCACCCCAGTCCCACGCCCCTGAGCTCTGGACATCTGATGGGGAGGGACAGGTTGGAGGGCCTCGCTGATCCCGGGCCTGACCATGGGGGACACTTGCAGGCCCAGATTAGACCCGGCTGCGGGGGAGGGTCATCGCTCGGGCTGACAGCCTCTCTTCCACTGCTGGCATCTCGAATACTGTGTGAAGTTTTGGTCTCCTTATTTAAGGAAGGATGTAAATACATTGGAGGCGGTTCACAGGAGGTTTACTAGATTGATACCTGGAATGAGTGGGTTGTCTTATGAGGAAAGGTTGGACAGACTGGGCTTGTTTCCACTGGAGTTTAGAAAAGTGAGGGGCGATTTGATTGAAGTTTACAAGATCCTGAACGGCTTTGACAAGGTGGACATGGAAAGGGTGTTTCCTCGTGTGGGTGAGTCCAGAGCTTGGGGGCACTGTTTTAAGATTAGGGGTCGCCCTTTTAGGGACAGAGATGAGGAGAATTTTTTTCTCTCAGGGGGCTGTGTGACTTTGGAATTCTCTGCCTCAGAAGGTGGTGGAGGTGGGGTCATTGAATATTTTTAAGGCAGAGATAGATAAATCCTTGTCAGGCAGGGGAATCAATGGTTATTGAGGATTAGATGGGAATGTGGAAATCGAAACACAAGAAGATCAGCCATGATCTTATTGAATGGCGGAGCAGGCTCGAGGGGCTGAATGGCCTACTCCTGCTCCTGTTTCGTACGTTCATAAGCTTCAAGAACACTGCGCTCTTTGAGAGTTTGGTCAAGCTTCCACTGAGGACATTGGGTGGATTTCCCTCGCCATTGTCTTGTGGACACAGATGTGAATGGACCCGTTTGGCTTTGGAACTGGGACCATCCTGGAGCATCATTCTGTCGGCTGAGTGATGGGGGAGGTGGCCCCCATCCTGGTCTTCCCATCAAGTTGTTGTTGTACTTGCGACATTAGCGGGTGCGGTATTCTTCGTGGTGTAAATGGGTTTAGCATCATTTCTCAGTGTTATGCTGCTGCAGTCTTCAGCCACACCAGCTTCTTCCTTTCACACACACTGCCCTGGACATTGGTACACGGAGACTGTTTGACCCATACAGGAACCTAACAACAATTGCGCACAAGGAGCTATTCACAATATATATTAATGATTTAGATGAGGGAGCTAAATGTAATATCTCCAAATTTGCAGATGACACAAAGCTGGGTGGGAGGGTGAGCTGTGAGGAGGATGCAGAGATGCTTCAGTGTGATTTGGACAAGCTGAGTGAGTGGGCAAATGCATGGCAGATGCAATATAATGTGGATAAATGTGAGGTTATCCACTTTGGAAGCAAAAACAGGAAGGCAGATTATTATCTGACTGGCGATAAATTGAGAGAGGGGAATCTGCAATGAGACCTAGATGTCTTCATACACCAGTCGCTGAGGGTAAGCATGCAGGTGCAGCAGGCGGTAAAGAAGGCAAATGGTATGTTGGCCTTCATAGCCAGAGGATTCGAGTACAGGAACAGGGATGTCTTGCTGTAATTATACAGGGCCTTGGTGAGACCACACCTGGAATATTGTGTGCAGTTTTGGTCTCCTTATCTGAGGAAGGATATACTTGCTATAGAGGGAGTGCAGCGAAGGTTTACCAGACTGATTCCTGGGATGGCGGGACTGACATATGAGGAGAGATTGAGTCGGTTAGGATTATATTTGCTGGAGTTCAGAAGAATGAGGGGGGATCTCATAAAATTCTAACAGGACTAGACAGGGTAGATGCAGGAAGGATGTTCCCGATGGTGGGGGAGTCCAGAACCAGGGGTCACAGTCTGAGGATACGGGGTAGACCATTTAGCACTGAGATGAGGAGAAATTTCTTCACCCAGAGAGTGGTGAGCCTGTGGAATTCGCTACCACAGAAAGTAGTTGAGACCAAAACATTGTATGTTTTCAAGGAGTTAGATGTAGCTCTTGGAGCGAAAGGGATCAAAAGATATGAAGAGAAAGCGGGAGCAGGCTATTGAGTTCAATGATCAGCCATGATTATAATGAGTAGTGGAGCAGGCTCGAAGGGCTGAATGGCCTACTCCTGCTCCTAGTTTCTATGTTTCTATTCAAACTGCTTCTGCAGCAACTTTAACACATACTCAATGGAGGTTTTATTAAATGAGGGTCTTCTCTTCCCAAATACAGTATACAGACCAGGAGGGAACAAGGTTATTTCAGAGACCGGTGTCAGCCGCTCAGCACTGATCACCATGTGGATTAAACCTATGGCAGCCTAATCTGAAGAGAGCATTAAGTTGTCGGAGCCTGGGTTTAGGGGACATGACAGCTTCCCTGGCAGAAGCTGTTTTGGGACCGTGGGGCTACCAGACTGAGCAAAGCAGCAAAGGAGGGAAGGCTGAGAAGAGGCCCCGAGAGTTCACTGAGTGTGTCCATTGTGTAACTGGGCCGTATTGACCAGAAATGTGCAGATCCAGTCCCTGCGATCTGTGCTGTGGTTGCTAATGTCAGCCTGAACGTGGGAGCACCATGGGCCCCATCGTGTCAGCTGGATGTCAATGGGTGGCTTCTGAGTCAAAAGTTTGTGCGTTCCTCTCCAGTGACTAGGCAGATCCTGCAGCGCAGTACTGAGGGAGTGCTGCACTGTCAGAGGCCCTGTCATTAGAATGAGATGTTAAACCGAGGCCCCATCTGCTTTCCAGTGAAGACATAAAAGATCCCATGGCACACTATTTTGGAGAAGAGTGGTGGGAGTTTCTCAGGTGTCAATCAGCATTGTTAAATAGCTAGTCATTGTCACCTTGCTGTTTGTGGGAGCTTGCTGTGTGCAAATTGGTTGCCGTGTTTCCAACATGACAACAGTGACTACCCTTCAAAAGTACCTCATTGGCTGTAACACCCCTTGGGATGTCCTGAGGTTGTGAAAAGTGCTATAGAAATAGAACTCGCTGAATTCCACACTGTCAACATCCTGCGGGTTGCCATGAGAAACTGAACCAGACCGGCCATATAAATACTGTGGCTACAAAAGCAGGTCAGAGGTTGAGAATTCTGTGGCAAGTAACTCACCTCCTGACTCCCCAAAGCCTGTCCACCAACTACAAGGCACAGGTCAGGATTGTGCTGGAATACTCCCCACTTGCCTGGATGAGTGCAGCTCCCACAACACTCAAAATGCTTGACACTGTCCAGGACAAAGCAGCCCCACTTGATTGGCACCACATCCACCACTTTCAACATTCACCCCCTCCACCACCGACGCACAGTGGCAGCAGTGTGTACCATCTACAAGATGCACTGCAACAACTCACCAAGGCTCCTTAGACAGCACTTTCCAAACCCATGACCTCTGCTACTTAGAAGGACAACAGCAGCAGATAGATGGGAACACCACCACCTGGAAGTTCCCCTCCAAGCCACACACCACCCTGACTTGGAAATATATCGCTATTCATTTACTGTGGCTGGGTCAAAATCCTGGGACTCCCTCCCTAACAGCACTGTGGGTGTACCTACACCACATGGACTGTAGCAGTTCAAGAAGGCAGCTCACTACCACCTTCTCAAGGGTAACTAGGGATGGGCAGTAAATCCTGCTCTAGCCAGAGATGGTCACATCCTGTGGAAGAATATAAAAAACACAATGCCAGGTTTCTGGCCACTTGCTCCTCCCTGAGTTTAATCGACGTACAGTAGATAGATGTGCCTTCAGCTGCCTAGGTCCCAAGCTCTGGAATTTCCTCCCTAAACCTCTCGATGTATCACTTCTCCTTAAAACTTACTCCCTGTCCTATTTAGTTCAGTGTTAAATTTTGTTTGCTAACCTTCCTGTAGGGCTGGGGTGTTTTTACCACATTAAAGACACCAGGGAGATGGAAGCTCAAATAGAAACTACCTCAACAATGAAACTGCGATATTATTATTTGGGTCCAGGAGACACTCTTCTGCCCAATGATAGCCTCTGGTCACAGTGAAGATAGCAGGACAGGTATGGCCTAAGTAGCTAAGGACATGTCTTGCCAATGGAGAAGTGATGAAAATCCGGCATGCAGAAGGGGCCACTATTAGATGAGTGCAGATTTCTCGGAGTCGTGGGGGCTGGAGGAGGTGACAGGGAGTGGAGTGGGGGGGGGGTTGAGGAGGTGGGGGTGGGGGTTGGGGGGGGGTGGTGTGGGGAAGCGGCCATAGAGGAATTTGAAAACAGGAATGCAGATTTTAAAATCGAGGTGTTGCTCATCCAGGACCCAATGTCGGTCCAGCGAGCCAGGGGGTGAGTTAAGGCAAGGACAGCAGAATTTAGATAAGCTCCTGGAAGTGAGAGCTTCCCGGAGTGCGTTGCCTCTAATTATAAAGCTAATTCGCACTTTTGATTCTTTTCTGATATTAACAGTGCCCAGGGGCACTGGTGACAGTGAATTCGAAAAGCAAAATCCTGCCGATGCTGGAAATCTGAAATAAAAACAGAAAGTTCTGGAAATCTTCAGCAGGTCAGGCAGCATCTGTGGAGAGAGAGCGAGAGTTAACCTTTTCAATCTGTGACCTTCCAAAGGTTTTGCTTTAAGGTTTGTTTTTTGCTGTGTGGTTTCTGCTGTGGTTGGGTTACACAGGGGCAATTTAAACCCAGAGATAAAAACAAAAAAACTGTGGATGCTGGAAATCCAAAACAAAAACAAAAACAGAATTACCCACCCCTGTTTCCAGGACTGTCACTGACCTCATCTCCTCTAGAGATCTTCCTTCCACAGCTTCCAACCTGATAGTTGCCCAACCTCGGACGGCCCACTTCTACCTCCTACCCAAAATCCACAAACAGAACTGTCCCGGCAGACCGATCGTGTCAGCCTGTTCCTGCCCGATGGAACTCATTTCTCGTTATCTTGACTCTCTTCTCTCTCCCCTTGTCCAGTCCCTTCCCACCTACATCCGTGATTCCTCTGACACATTACATCATATCAACAATTTCCAGTTCCCTGGCCCCAACAGCTTCCTCTTCACCATGGACGTCCAATCCCTCTACACCTCCATCCCCCACCAGGATGGTCTGAGGGCCCTTAGCTTCTTCCTCGAACAGAGGCCCGAACAATCCCCATCCACCACTACTCTCCTCCGTCTGGCTGAACTTGTTCTCACACTGAACAATTTCTCCCTAAACTCCTCTCACTTCTACCAAATAAAAGGTGTGGCTATGGGTACCCGCATGGGCCCCAGCTATGCCTGTCTCTTTATGGGTATGTGGAACATTCCTTGTTCCAGTCCTACTCCAGCCCCATCCCACAACTCTTTCTCCGGTACATCGATGATTACTTCGGTGCCGCTTCATGCTCTCGTCGGGACCTGGAAAAATTTATTAACTTTGCTTCCAATCTCCACCCCTCCATCATTTTCACTTGTCCATCTCTGACACTTCCCTTCCCTTCCTTGACCTCTCTGTCTCAATTTCTGGTGATAGACTGCCAACCAATATCGATTACAAGCCTACGGACTCCCACAGCTACTTCGACTACAGCTCCTCACACCCCGCTTCCTGTAAGTACTCCATCCCATTCTCTCAGTTCCTTCTCCTCCGTTGCATCTGTTCCGATGATGCTACCTTCAAAAACAGTTCCTCTGACATGTCCTCCTTCTTCCTTAACCGAGGTTTACCACCCACGGTTGTTGACAGGGCCCTCAACCATGTCCAGCCCATCTCCCGCGCATCCGCCCTCACGCCTTCTCCTCCCTCCCAGAAACATGATAGGGTCCCCCTTGTCCTCACTTATCACCCCACCAGCCTCCGTATTCAAAGAATCATCCTCCGCCATTTCCGCCAACTCCAGCATAATGCCACCACCAAACACATCTTCCCTTCACCCCCACCGGCGGCATTCCGCAGGGATCGTTCACTCCGGGACACCCTGGTCCACTCCTCCTTCACCCTCTACTCCTCAACCCCTTCCTATGGCATCTCCCCATGTGAACGCAAGATATGCAAGACCTGCCCCTTCACTTCCTCTCTCCTCACCATCCAAGGGCCCAAACACTCCTTTCAAGTGAAGCAGCATTTCACTTGCACTTCCTTCAACTTAGTCTACTGCATTCGTAGCTCCCAATGTGGTATCCTCTACATTGGAGAGACCAAACGCAGACTGGGTGATCGCTTTGCAGAACACCTTCGGTCTGTCCGCAAGCAAACCCAGACCTCCCTGTCGCTTGCCATTTTAACACTCCACCCTGCTCTCTTGCCCACATGTCTGTCCTTGGCTTGCTGCATTGTTCCAGTGAAGCCCAACGCAAACTGGAGGAACAGCACCTCATCTTCCGACTAGGCACCTTACAGCCTTCCGGACTGAATATTGAGTTCAACAATTTCAGATCTTGAACATCCCCCCTCCATCCCCACCCCCTTTCTGTTTCTTCCCCCCTTCCTTTTTGTTTTTTCCAATAATTTATATAGATTTTTCTTTTCCCACCTATTTTCATTATTTTTAAATGTATTCCACCCATCATTTATCTATACCTTTTCTGCCCTTTCAGGCTTATTTTACCCCACCCCCACTAGAGCTACCTGTACCTTGCTTGTCCTGCTGTCCACTCTTAATTAGCACATTCTTTTAGATAATATCACCACTTTCAACACCTCTTTGTTCTTTTGTCTGTGACATCTTTTGGTTATCTTCACCTATCACTGCTTGCTTGTCCCAACAACCACCACCCCCCCTTCTCCCGCACCCCCCCCCCACCCACCTTAAACTAGCTTATATTTCACCCCTCTTCTATTTTTACTTAGTTCTGTTGAAGGGTCATGAGGACTCGAAACATCAACTTTGTTCTTCTCCGCCGATGCTGCCAGACCTGCTGAGTTTTTCCAGCAATTTTTGTTTTTGGTTTCTATTGGAGCTTGGGACAGGGACTGTCACTTTAAAAGGTAGCTCCTGAGCTCTGATTGGTGGAGCCATGTCAGGGTACTAGCCAATGATTACTAGCCCATCACCCCCTACACCTCAACTCCCTCCCATGGCACCTTCCCATGCAACCGCAGAAGGTGCAAAACCTGCCCCTTCACTTCCTCTCTCCTCACCGTCCAAGAGCCCAAACACTCCTTTCAAGGGAAGCAGCATTTCACTTGCACTTCCCTCAATTTAGTCTACTGCATTCATTGCTCCCAATGCAGTTTCCTCTACATTGGAGAAACCAAACGCAGACTGGGTGACCGCTTTGCGGAACACCTTCAGTCTGTCCGCAAGCATTACCCAGACCTCCCTGTCGCTTACCATTTCAACACTCCACCCTGCTCTCTTGCCCACATGTCTGTCCTTGGCCTGCTGCATTGTTCCAGTGAAGCACAACACAAACTGGAGGAACAGCACCTCATCTTCCGACTAGGCCCTTTACAGCCTTCTGGACTGAATATTGAGTTCAACAATTTTAGATCATGAACTCTCTCCTGCATCCCCACCCTCTTTCCGATCCCCCCTTTTTCCAATAATTTATATAGATTTTTCTTTTCCTACCTATTTCCATTATTTTAAACTGTATTTCCACCCATTGTTTTATCTCTACCTTTTAGTCTTTTTAGATCCCTTCCCCCCACCCCACCCCAACTAGGGCTATCTGTACCTTGCTTGTCCTGCTTTCTACCCTTAATTAGCACATTTCTTAGATAATATCACCACCTTCAACACCTCTTTGTCCTTTTGTCTGTGACATCTTTTGGTTATCTCCACCTATCACTGGCCCTCTATCCAGCTCTACCTGTCCCACCGCTCACCCTTAAACCAGCTTATATTTCACCTCATTTCTCTTACCTATTTTTACCTTCTCTTGATCTTTTCATTGAGAACTGTCGGCGCGACAGAGGCCCGAACAATCCCCATCCACCACTACTCTCCTCCGTCTGGCTGAACTTGTTCTCACGTTGAACAATTTCTCCCTAAACTCTTCTCACTTCCTCCAAATAAAAGGTGTGGCTATGGGTACCCGCATGGGCCCCAGCTATGCCTGTCTCTTTATGGGGTATGTGGAACATTCCTTGTTGCAGTCCTACTCCTGCCCCCTTCCACAACTTTTTCTCCGGTACATCGATGATTACTTCGGTGCCGCTTCATGCTCTCGTCGGGACCTGGAAAAATTTTATTAATTTTGCTCCCAAACTCCACCCCTCCATCATTTTCACGTGGTCCATCTCTGACACTTCCCTTCCCTTCCTTGACTTCTCTGTCTCAATCTCTGGTGATAGACTGTCCACCAATATCTATTACAAGCGTATCGACTCCCACAGCTACCTCGACTACAGCTCCTCACACCCCGCTTCCTGTAAGGACTCCATCCCATTCTCTCAGTTCCTTCGCCTCCGTCGCATCTGTTCCGATGATGCTACCTTCAAAAACAGTTCCTCTGACATGTCCTCCTTCTTCCTTAACCGAGGTTTTCCACCCACGGTCATTGACAGGGCCCTCAACCGTGTCCGGCCCATCTCCCGCACATCCACCCTCACGCCTTCTCCTCCCTCCCAGAAACATGATAGGGTCCCCCTTGTCCTCACTTATCACCCCACTAGCCTCCGCATTCAAAGGATCATCCTCCGCCATTTCCGCCAACTCCAGCATGATGCCACCACCAAACACATCTTCCTTTCACCCCCCACCCCGGCGGCATTCCGTAGGGATCATTCCCTCCAGGACACCGTGGTCCACTCCTCCATCACCCCCTACTCCTCAACCCCCACCTATGGCACCTCCCCATGCCCACGCAAAAGATACAACACCTGCTCCTTCACATCCTCTCTCCTCACTCCTTTCAAGTGAAGCAGCATTTCACTTGCATTTCCCCCAACTTAGTCTACTGCATTCATTGCTCCCAATGTGGTCTCCTCTACATTGGAGAGACCAAATGTGAACTGGGCGACCGCTTTGCAGAACACCTGCGGAGTGTCCGCAAGAATGACCCAAACCTCCCTGTCGCTTGCCATTTTAACACTCCACCCTGCTCTCTTGCCCACATGTCTGTCCTTGGCTTACTGCATTGTTCCAGTGAAGCCCAACGCAAACTGGAGGAACAGCACCTCATCTTCCGACTAGGCACTTTACAGCCTTCCGGACTGAATATTGAATTCAACAACTTCAGATCTTGAACATCCCTCCTCCATCCCCACCCCCTTTCTGTTTCTTCCCCCTTCCTTTTGTTTTTTCCAATAATTTATACAGATTTTTCTTTTCCCACCTATTTCCATTATTTTTAAATCTTTTATGCTCTCCCCACCCCCACTAGAGCTATACCTTGAGTGCCCTACCATCCATTCTTAATTAGCACATTCGTTTAGATAATATCACCAACTTCAACACCTCTGTGTTCTTTTGTTCTGTTGTCTGTGACATCTTTTGATGATCTGCTTCTATCAGTTCTGTCGAAGGGTCATGAAGACTCGAAACGTCAACTCTTTTCTTCTCCGCCGATGCTGCCAGACCTGCTGAGTTTTTCCAGGTAATTCTGTTTTTGCTTCTATCACTGCTTGTTTGTCCCTACAACCACACCACCCCCCTCCACTTCTCTCCCCCACCCACACCCCCCCACCCCCCACCTTAAACCAGCTTATATTTCACCTCATTTCTCTGTTTCCTCAGTTCTGTCGAAGGGTCATGAGGACTCGAAACGTTAACTCTTTTCTTCTCCGCAGATGCTGCCAGACCTGCTGAGTTTTTCCAGGTTTTTTTGGGTCAATCTAATGAATGGTTACGAAGGGCAGCCCCCCAAGGTGTCACTAGCCCCGCCCCCAGATGTCTCACTAGCCCCGCCCCCAGATGTCTCACTAGCCCCGCCCCCAGTGGTGTTACTTGCCACACCCCCTGTGGTGTCACAAGCCCCGCCACCAGTGGTGTCACTTGCCCCGCCCCCTTTGGTGTCACGTGCCCCGCCCCCAGATAGTGTTACTTGCCCCGCCCCCAGTGGTGTCACTTGCCCCGCCCCCACTGGTGTCACTTGCTCCGTCCCCATTGATGTCACGTGCCCCGCCCCCATTGGTGTCACTTGCCGCGCCTCCAGTGGTGACACTAGCACCGCCCCCAGGAGATGTCACGAGCACCGCCCCTTGAGTTACGTACTCTCCCCGCCCCCCGCAACGTCACGTGCCCCGCCCCCTTGATGATGCCACTGTCCGCCATGCTGTCCCGCTGTCTCTACGCAGCCCGGGCTCCCGCTTGGGGCCGGAGTCTGACCCGGGCCCGGAGCGCCCTGGCCCAGCTCAACGCGCTGCTGGAGGCCGAGCTGGAGAGTATCCGGGGGGCCGGTACCTGGAAAAACGAGAGAGTCATCACCTCCAAACAGGGAGCGCACATCAGCGTTCAGGGCAGCAGCGGAGGTAGGGGAGGGGGAGGGGAGGGGAGAGGAGGGGGAGGGGGGAGGGAGGAGGGGGGAGTGAAGGAGAGGGGGAGGGAGCAGAGGAGATTGAGGAGGAGAGGGGAGAGAGAGGGGGGAGGGGGAGAGGAGTGAGGAGGGGGAGGGGAGGGGGGAGTGAAGGAGAGGGGGGAGGGAGCAGAGGAGATTGAGGAGGAGAGGGGAGAGAGAGGGGGGAGGGGGAGAGGGAGACCCCCTCTAACCCCTGATCTATCAGCCAAACCCATGAGGCCTCCCCCTCCCCCTCTAAACACATCAACACTCCACCTCAATCAGCCCCTGTGGGCACAGCTTCCCCGTTCTCACCCCTCTGAGTTAACAAGTTTCTTAATTCCCCACTCGGTTTCTTGATATCTGTCTTATATTTGCTCTTTTCCAAAAGAAACACACCCTCTGTGGCTTCTCTGTCAAAATATTACACCATTGAAAGCCCTGTAAATAGTGTATCGGAGATATGCTGTACATATGTCTCTGTATTGAGTGATGTAACAATTGTACTGGCTGTGATTGATTTGTCCGTCGTACAGTCTAAAGGGTCTCAGTGTCTCCAGGGCTCGGCTCCCTCTCTGCTCTGACACAGCCACCAAGTGAGTGGGGCTCTTGTCCCCGTTTCTCAGTTTAGCTGGCAGTGTGAACATGCTCCCGTCTGTTAAGTGTTGCATCAGACAGATTTCATGCCATAATCCTCATAAGAGAGGGACCATCTCTGCCTCAGAAAATACAGTGTTAATGGGCTGAGCTGGTACCAGCCTGACTGAACCAGTCATACTAACAGTTCAATGACAAGAATTTAAGGCATTTGGTAACCTGCAGCCACAATGTGACCCTCAAAACAGGGCACTGGACTGTAACACTGTGCCAGTCAGCACGGGACCTGGGCTGTGCCAGTCGTGTTCAGTACAAGGCCCCCGTAAGGAATAGGAATAGGAGTAGACCATTTAGCCCTTCAAGCCTGCTCTGCCTTTCAATAAGGTCATGGCTCATCTTTTTGTGTTTTGATTTCCACATCGCCATCGACCCCCAGTAACCTTTGATTCCCTTGCCTGACAAGAATCTATCTACCTCTGCATTAAAAACATTCAATGACCCCACCTCCACCACCTTCTGAGGCGGAGAATTCCAAAGTCGCACAGCCCTCTGAGAGAAAAAAATTTCTCCCCATCTCTGTCCCTAAAAGAGCGACCCCTAATTTTAAAACAGTGCCCCCTAGTTCCGGTCTCACCCACAAGTGGAAATATCCTTTCCACGTCCATCTTGTTAAGGTCGCTCAGGATCTTGTACACTTCAATCAAATCACCCCTCACTCTTCTAAGTTGTAGAAGATTGTAGCGCTGATGGTCCAGTACTGACCTTCTCTCTGAGCTGCTCATTGTTTAAAGGGCCAGTTTGCAGTCGTTTATTCCTGTAATTTCCCATCGTTTAACATGTTTTGCCGAAAGATTTGGATGAAGATTTGCAGCTGTAGGTGTTCACGATCATTCAGATCCTCTCCCACAGTTTGACAGCATGTGGGTGCCCTGTGAAAGTCACCATTCTACACATGTGCCCCATTATTCTCAGTGAGCTGTTTAACTCTGTGGGGCATCATGGCTACAGTCTTCCTGCCCAGCACATGCATTATCCAATCAGCATTGCTGAATAGTGTAAGGATGATCCTGCTTCTTTCTTCATCTTCCTTTTCCAACACTGATTCCAATTGTTGCAAAAAACAGGAAATTCTGGAAATACTCAGCAGGTCAGGCAGCATCGAGGGAGATCAATTCTCGCTGTACCCTTAAGCAGATGAGAACAACCGATTGTGCAGGAAAACTGGAAAGCTCCCAATCACGACGGGGCCTGCAGTGTAGTTGATGAGCTCATTGACTCTGAGTGAAAAGGGAGAGATGAGGGGAGCTGTCTAAGGATTGTCTCGTTCGCCAATGTTTCCCCTATTCTCTGCCCCCCTCCGTCCTCGGCAGTGGGCCCGGTGTCACGACGACGATGTTTTCCAGTCACTTAGCTCTGTGTTTCACTTTATTGCAGAGCGCACTGAGCATTACTGAGTTTCTTTCCTCACTTTGCAGACTTGCTCAGTTTGATGTGTGATCGCAAATGAAATTGTTTTAGATTGTCCTTTCATCATTTGATTTGTCTTATAGTGAAATTTGATAATTACCAAAACTGTGCTGGCCCCCAAGGTATAGTAAAGCTCAGTGTTCACTGCGCAGAGAGCAGTGGCTGGGTGGGATTGGTTGGTAATTGTGGTGACCTCTCTTTCGCCCCCTCCTTTCTCTGTGATGTTGTGGGTGGTCAGACCCCTAGGGAATGATCTGTCAACGTGCTCTCTCTTTCTCTCTCTCCCTCTCTCACACTCTCTCTCTCTTTCTCTCTCTCCTGCAGCCATTCTGAATTTCTGTGCGAACAACTACCTGGGCCTGTCGAGTCACCCTGAGGTGATACAGTCAGGAATCGAAGCTTTGGATCAGTATGGAGCAGGGCTGAGCTCCGTCCGTTTCATTTGTGGCACCCAGGTCAGTTCATAAGAGTACACAGGACTAAACAAAGGCAGTTTGGCCCAACTCCTCCTTTACGATTTCACAATTGATCCAACCCAAAGCCCCCTCTCTCCATTTTGCCCTCTAACACTGAGCTGAGGGACAGGCACCAGTTCCTGGGCACTAAACCACCTCTTGGCATAAAATGTGACTATAAGAACACACAAGAAATAGGAACAGGAGTAGGCCATTCAGCCCATCGAGCCTGCCCCACCATGCAATAAGATCATGGCTGATCTGATTGTAGTTTTAACTCCGCTTCCCTGCCTGTCCACCCCAGCCGAACCCTTGACTCCCTTGTCAATCATAAATCTGTCCAACACCGTCTTTAATATATCTAATGACCCAGCCTCCACTGCTCTCTGAGGAAGAGAATTGCAAAGGCTGAGAGAGAGAAGAAATTGCTCATCATCTCTACGTTAATTGGGAGACCTCTTATTTTGAAGCAGTGGCCCCTAGTTCTAGATTGTAGAGGAGGAACATTCTCTCAGCACTGACCCTGTCGAACCCCCTCAGAATTTTTCAATAAGATCACCTCTCATTCTTCTAAACTGCAGTGAGTATAGGCCCAACCTGCTCAACCTTTCCTCATGAGACATTCCCCTTCATCCCAGGAATCCAGTGAGCCTTCTCTGAACTGCCTCCAATGCAAAATTGTGAGATATGTTGTGTACTACTTCAACATGAACCCTCCCAGCTTCTAATACATCCCCCATTCTCATCCTCCCCATCAACACTCCCAGTTTCTAACACATTCCCCATTTCACCCTCCCAGCTTCTACACATGTTACCCCATCCTCACCCTCCCCTTCCCAGCAACCTTCCCAGCTTCTACATATTTCCCCATACTCACCCTCCCCATCAACCCTCCCAGCTTCTACACATCCCCCATTCTCACCCTCCCCATCCAGCCTCTAGCT